>WHUZ01000080.1:0-301278 GCA_015179045.1 Kalaharituber pfeilii | reverse complement strand
GGGGAAGGAGAAAAATTAAAGGAAGGGGTTAAGAAAGGGAAACGGTGAAGAAGGGTGGGGGGGGAGGAGAGCAAGAGGTGGTGGACGGAAGAGATAGAGGAGATGAGGAAAGAAGTCAACAGGCTGGCACGGGGGGGATAGGGGCCAGAGCGAGGTTGACGGAGGGGGAGAGGGTGAGGGGTTGGAAGGCGGCGGTGCAAAGGATGAAGTGGAAGATCCGGGAGGAGAAGAAGAAGTGCTGGAGGGAGTTCGTAGAAGAGGAAGGGTATAGCGACCCGTGGAGGGTGGTGAGGGTGGCGAAGGACCCTTTCGGAGGAAAGGAGAGGATGGGAAGGTTGAAAGATGAGGAGGGGAGGGAGTTGGAGGGGGACGGAGAGAAGGTGAGGGCGCTGGTGGAGAGGAATTTTGCGTGGAGGGAAGAGGGGGAGGCAGAGGCGGGGGAGGAGGTGGGGGGGGGAAGCGGAGGAGGAGGGGGATGAGAGGGAGAGGGAGAGAGTAAGAAGGAGAAGTGAGGGCTGCGTTGCAGGGCACCAAAAACAATTCGGCACCGGGACCCGACGGAATCGGATACCGATTGATCAAAGCTGCCCTGAAGACTCCCATCGGGGATGAGTTAGTGAGGGAGATCGCCGAAAACTGGATCCGGAACAGGACCCCGGGAGTGGAGAGAGATGAGGGTCGTCATGATACCGAAGCCGGGCAAGGACATCAAGACGGCGAAAGCGTGGAGGCCAATCAACCTGATCAATTGTATCGGGAAGATCGGGGAGAAAGTCATGGCCAGCAGGCTGCAGAAAGAAGACCGACTCTTCCACAGGCTCCAGCTGGGAGCACGCAAGGGGAGGAATGCGATCCAGGCGATGGCGAGGGCGGTAACAAAGGTGCAGAGGTGCCTGCACAGGGGGGGGAGAGCAGCGTGGGTGACGGCGGATGTTAAAGGAGGCTTTAACATCGTGAGGAAGGAGGTGGTCCTGAGAAGGATTGAGGAGAGGGGGAGCGAGGGGGTGAGAAAGAAGCGGAGGTGGCTGGAGGAGTTTATGGGAGGCAGGGAGTTCGGAGTGTGGTGGGACGGCGAGGAGAAAGGGAGGGGCAGGTCGAACGTGGGGGTTCCGCAAGGGTCACCACTGTCACCGGTCATCTTCCTCATCTTCATGGCACCCACCATTGAGAAGATGGAGAGAAGGCTGAGGGGGGTGGCGATGGGGGCGGAGGTAGAAGTGCCATCGTATGTTGACGACCTGGCAGCAACGATCCTAGACTGGCACGGGTACTGGGATATGGGGCGGCTCAGGGAGAAAGTGAAGGTGGCATGGCGGAGGTGGCGGAGGAAGACAGATCCCGCTGGAGGAGTCGAAGTGGGAGATGATAACTTCGGGGTGGGAAGGAGGTGGAAGAAAGAGGGGGAGATGCTAAGTGGTTAGGGGTCATCTTCGATGAGAACTTGACCTTTGGCGCACATTGGCGAAACAGGCTGAGCCGAGCGCGGAGGCTGGCGGGGGCTCTCTCGGACTGGGCAACCGGAACTGGGGGATGTCTCCACGCAGCTGGAGGCAAGCCTACACGGGGATGGTGAGGGCGGTTGCAATGTGGGGAAGCGAGATCGGGTGGAGGGGGACAGAAGGAATGGAGGAAGGAGATGGAGAGAGTCCAGCTGCAGGTGTTTGAAGAAGGCGGCTGGAGGAGGGAGAGGAGCGGGGGTAGGAGGGGTGAGTGCGGTGTGTGGAGTGGAGGACGTGGAGACGGTCCTGGATGGCGCGCAAGCGAGGGCGATCGTCCGGGAGGTGGAGGCGCCGTCAGAGCTGGCGGAGCTTTGCACGGGCGACTTCGGAGGGAGCAAGGAGAGAGAGGAGGAGGCGAGGAACTGGAGAGACTGGGGGGTGCAGTGGGCGGTGGCCGAGAATGAGGGGTATGAAGCAGTGCTGGACCGCTGGCAAGGTCAGTGGGCGAGGTTCTCGGAGGAGGGGGAGGAGATCTCGTGGGAGGGGGGTGTAAGAAGGTGGAGGTGGAAGTGGTGGAGAGGCGGAAAGGAGAAGTGGAGACGAGGGGGGAGTGGGAAGCCGCGATCGGGGAAGCCGGAAGAAAAAAGGGCAGTCCTTTTCTCCGACGGCAGCAAGATCGAGGACAGCAAGGTGGGAGCAGGGGTGTGGGGGAGGTCGGCAGCCGTGGCGGAGGTGGTGGGGAGAACGGCGACGGTGTTCGATGGGGAGGTGAGGGGAGTGAGAAAGGCGCTGGAGAGTGTGGAGGAGGAGGTCCCTATACTGATCTGTTTAGATTCTGAGGCTGCCGTCATGGCAATCCAGAAGGCAGGCAGGGAGGGAAAGGGGAAAACCGAGGATGTGAGGAGAGTGGTGGATGCCGTGGCGAGGAGGAAGAAGAAGGGAGGGGATGCGAAACTGATGTGGGTCAAGGCTCATATCGGAATTGCAGGGAATGAGAAGGCTGATGAGTGGGCAAAGAAGGGGACGGCGGTGGAAGGGAAAGAGGTGGCCACCGGGAGCGGGGTGCGCCAGAGGATTAAGGCGTGGAGGAAGGAGAGGAGGGAGGTGGAAGGTTTCGGGAAGGGGAAAGTAATGGAGTGGAATAGGACAGCGGTGTCCAATTTCACAGCATTGCGACTGGAGAGAGGAAGATGCAGGGTGTGGTTGAAGAGGATGGGAGCGGCGGAATCGGAGAAGTATCGGAGAAGTGCGGCTGCGGGGAGGCACAGACGGGGGCGCACCTAGCCTTCCAGTGCAGTCAGCAGAGGTTTCGCCCAGAAGGCTTCAGAGGATGGGGGGATGTGGAAAAGAACTGGAAAAGGACGGCAGAGAATGGAGAGGAGTGGGATGAGTTGGAAAGGTTCTTTTCCGGGATCAAGTTTTAGGAGCGCGCCGTGCGATAATTTTCGGGCCGGTTTGCGAAGGTGTGGAGGGTTTTTAGTGCGCCGCGCGGTTTACCGACCCGGGTCGGAAAAAATTCGCAGGTTGCGAAGGTGTGGAGGAAACTGCGAAATTTGCCGTCGGGGAAGTTTGCGAAAGTGTGGGGAAGAGGGGAGGGGGGAGAGGGGGGGATATATAGTGGGGCCTCCTTGAGGCAGAAACCGGAAGGTTCGTCCGGAGGTTTCTGGAATCAGGTGGTAGAAGTAGATAGAAAGTTCTTTGTTTGTTAAGCCTGTCTCCGGGCTTCGAGGGCTTGCCCAGGGACCCTGCCATGGCTTGGCGCTGTAAGCGGGGTTATGTGATTTTTTTTTTAAAAAAAAAAAAAAAAAAAAAAAAAAATATCGTACCGAAGGCCACCGATTATGTAATCGGTCAAAATTCACGAAACAGAAATTATGCTGCAAGTCTTAATCGCTACGTCTACACTAGCTAGACGACACCAGAAAAAAATTTTGGATCCGCAACACAAGACTGTCGGTAATTATCCCTCTGTATGTAAAGCAGTAAAAAAAATGTAATATTAGTAATATGATATGAACTCGTTAATATCCTCACATAATAGGGCTTTATTTACTCCGCCTGATGTATTATCTAATGTAGTTGAAACTGTTCACCAATTCTGTAATGGGCAACATTTTTCGACCGCTGCCAGAATTGCACTTTTAACTCGGTCATTACGCTGAATTACTATTTGTATATAAATTTATGATAGGTTGCTACTGCAGCAGAGCATATTTTGCTTTTTTCAGTTCCCCCTCTCGAAGACCCCTGCAATGGTGATTCAGCCTCAATGGTGATTCAGCCTCAATGGTCACAGCCGCATCGCTATAGCAACTTCTTACCACCATCAAGAATTTACACTGCACACGCAAATTATTTCTCTGACGAAAGCATAAGACATACCACACCAACAGAGAGTAAAGTTATTTATGAGACGAGTAAGTCGAAATAGGATTTTATGACTTGGAACGATCACTAAGCAGTGTTTACACAGCATGAGTTCCGCAGCAGCCTCGGCTTCCACCAGTGCCTCCGGGCCCCTTCTCAATAGCGACCAGAAGGGCCAAGTAATGTTAAATCAAGCTATCAAAGGCTTTACCCAACTACTTACCCCGCAACAAAAAGCCACGATCCAAAATGGGCCAGCTCCCGAGCGAGAACAGATCCGTGAATTGACAACTGAAATCGCCGATAAGATCCTCCTCAAATTCCAGGCCAAGAAATATGTTCGTAGAGTCCAGCAGTTTCTTGAGCTTCTTCAACAATATTCCCCCATTATAGACACATTCGTTTCAAGTGAGCCAAAGGTAGCTGCCTTGGTTTGGGGCGGGGTGAAGCTTCTTATATTTGTAAGTTTATGTAATTTTTTTTTTTTTTTTTTTTTTAAATCACGTAACCCCGCTTGCAGCGCTACGCCATGGCAGGGTCCCTGGGCAAGCCCTCAAAGCCCGGAGACAGGCTTAACAAAGAAAGTTCTACATACAAATCCCCGTTCCACCCCCTCCTCTCCCCTTCTAGAAACCTGATTTCAGAAACTTCCAAGGGGTTCTTCTGGTTTCTACATCGGGGAGGCTCCCTATATCTCTCCACCTCTCCCCACTCCTTCCTCTCTCCTCTCCTTCCTGTCTCCTCTCCTTCCTCCACACATTCGCAGCCTGGAACGAAAATTTCTCGTTGCATTACGTCATCCCCCCTCCTCATGAATTCCCGACCCAGGTTGGGGAATTGCGCATATAGCTAACATTTATCATTCCTAGACGGCACTCAATTACTTTCAGTATTTCTCAAAACTAACGGCATTGCTGGAACGAATTGGAAAGCTTGTTCCAATTTTCGACAAATTCGAGGAGTTATTCAATAGCAACCTCAAACTCAAGGATGCTGTAGCCGAGTTCTGGGCAGTGGCTATATCTATCTTGACCAAGGCATTCGAGTTCTTACGAAAAGGAGGTAGGCTATTCAGACTATCAAATATATCTTCAGACTATATGTTAATCCTATATCGTAGGCTACAAGCGCTTTCTCTACTCCATGATCAGCCCTTTTGATGCTGAATTCCAAGACCTCGAAGCCTTATTATGCTTCCAGCGCTCAGTTATTATGGACCTCGTGCACCTCGCATCAGAACAAGCAAGCCATAAGATGTACCAACAGATGTCGCTTTATGAATTTAAGAGTGAACAATGGATGCTGCAGCAGGACTTAGCAAGTAAAGGTTAGTAAATTGCATGTCATGCCCCCCAAAAATATATTTATATTTTCGGATTTAACATAAAGGTGTTGTGTATAGAGCAAAGGCGCCAAGCATTAGTGGATGCAATCTCGGATTTTGACTACACGACTACTTTCTCGAATGCACGCATGAGAAAGCATGAAGGTACTGGGAACTGGCTTTTCGAGTCGCCAGAATTTATACAATGGGTCGAACAATATCACGATGCCCCTGCCATAATATGGTGTCATGGAATTCGTACGTATCCCTAATATAATATCAGTTTACCTTATGATTATAAATGGTTGCTTATTATTCCGAAATATTTAGCTGGATCAGGTAAAACAATCCTCACAACTGCGGTAATTGACCAGTTGTTTTCTGGACCATTGTTACAAAATCGCCATGACACCTTTATTGGCTACTTCTTTTGTGACTTTCATCATCGTCAATCATTGAATGTTCAGACACTGTTACAGAGTCTAGTAAAGCAAATACTTCGCACATTTGTTCACAAAGTCTCACCGAAGATAGAACAGGAGTTGTCGAAATTCTGCAAAGGACAGTTAGGGTACCAAGGCTCCCCAAGCACTGAAAAGTGGTTTGACCTATTACAGCTAGCGGCCTCGCTTCCATCACATTTATATATTTGCATAGACGGCATTGATGAATGTGAGCAGGAAGATCAATGCCAGATCATTGAGTACCTTAAAAGACTAGTCACATCGAGACCTGGTAGTAGTTCGAGCTCAGTGAGCGGAGGGCATGCACTGGACTACCATAGGAAACTCTTTCTTTCCTGTAGGCCCGAGATCCCGATATCGAGACTCCTTGCCCTGGAAAATTCAACTTCATTACTAGCCGAGATTTCATTATCTACACCAGGCTTGATCCGTCCAGAGATTGAAAATTATATCGTGAAAACAATAGACGAACGGATTCGGCAGGGAAGACTTGCGCTTCGTGACGATTCAATGAGGCAAGAAATAACAAGCTCCCTGCTAAGGGGTGCAGAAGGAATGTACGTAACTTGAATTCACCAAAACGACTGGCTTCATTGGTTCTGACTTATATATGACTTGTTATTATAGGTTCCTTTGGATTTTCTTTCAAATTGACGACATCTGCTTAAGGAATAATGACAACGCCATTCGTGAATCATTGAAATCATTACCAAAGGGTCTAGATGAAACTTATGCTCGAATCCTTGATAGGATATTCACTCTTGATCCAGAGGTCGCCGTCAAGGTATTCCAGTGGGTTGCTGGGGCTAAGCGCCCATTGACAGTGCACGAGATCGCCGAGGCAACAGCAATCGAGTTAACGGACACCACGTGGGATGATGTGCGCAAGAAATATCCCACTGACAGCTTCAAAGTTCTGGAAAATTGTGCAAATATAGTAATCGTGAATGACGACGACACAATTCAGTTTGCTCATTCCTCTGGCTGCAAGTTCTTACAGTCGTCAAAGCTGCAATCAGGGCCCTATCAAACGTTTTATCTGGACATGGAAGGTGTCAATACCTATCTAGCGCAGATCTCCATTATCTACCTAACATTCCCTGAATTCGGTCAGTTTGTATCTGATAAGTCTGCAAGTCAAAACGATCAGAGGACAGTTGCATGCAAACCACTGCCCAATTGTCCTATTCAATTGATACCTGCGATATTCAACCAAGGGAGCTCTAGTACGATCGGCCAAATCTCTCAGTTCATGGCAAGACAACGTCAAAGGTCTTCAACGTCGAAGGTTCAACTTACGCGGCAGGTACACGTAGCGTCCAAGAAAACATTTACCACAACGTATGTATTGCTTTCATACTTTGCCTCATATTGGCTTGCCCACTGTGAGGAGGTTGTTACATTGCTTGCAACCGATGCAAACTGGGAACGCAACCTTACCGACCTCTGTTTCCATCTCCAGCTTCCAGAAGAACATCTACCTTGGCAGCTTCCAAAGGATACTCGAGTGTCGTCATCTCAAGACGTAGACCCTTATCAGCGCCCGTTCACATGGGCAGTGGAACACAAAAACCAAACTGTTATGGGACTAATTGAGAGAAAGGTCATTAGCAGGAAGAGCTCCACGGACCTTGGTTCAGTGATCCTTCATAATGGCTCAATCTTCGAGTTGCCAAAGGAGTTCACTGACCATAGTGGGCACGCGTTTGCCGGCCGCAAAGGTAGTGTCCTTACAACGGTCCCCTCTATGATAGCAATCGCGCGCGGCTATGCGAAAGCCTTTGAATTGATTCTAGACAACTGCCCCGTGGATCTAAGAGATCTCGCACTTCCATTCTTAATTGCTTGTGAACTTGGGCACCTCGAACTTGTAAAGGTAACTCTGCGCCGTAAGGTTGATCTCACCGTCCGGAGCAAGCTTGGCCAAACGGCACTGTCATTGGCATCGAGAAACGGCTGCAACGCGGTTGTGCGGCTGCTTCTTCAGCGCCAGGACGTCGATATCAATGCGAAGGACAACTCTGGCTGCACCCCACTAGATGCGGCAGCTGAAGGTGGGCACGAGGCTGTTGTGCGGCTTCTTCTTGAGCGCGAGGATGTCAATGCCTATGGGATGACCAAGGCCGACCGGACGAAACTATTATTGGAAGCAGCCTCACGTGGGCACGAGGTTGTCGTGCGAGTCCTTCTTGAGCGCAAGGATGTCGACATCAATGCAAAGGACAACAATGGCCAGACCCCACTATCCCGGGCAGCTGAAAGCGGGCACGAGGCTGTTGTGCAGCTGCTTCTTGAGCGCAAGGATGTCGACATCAATGCAAAGGACAAAGACGGCCGGACCCCACTCTCCCTGGCAGCTCGAAATGGATACGAGGCTGTTGTGCGGCTGCTTCTTGAGCGCAAGGATGTCGACGTCAATGCAAAGGACCACATTGGCGAGACCCCACTATCCCGGGCAGCTGGAAGCGGGCACGAGGCTGTTGTGCAGCTGCTTCTTGAGCGCAAGGATGTCGACATCAATGCAAAGGACAAAGACGGCCGGACCCACTCTCCCTGGCAGCTCGAATGGATACGAGGCTGTTGTGCGGCTGCTTCTTGAGCGCAAGGATGTCGACATCAATGCAAAGGACCACATTGGCGAGACCCCACTATCCCGGGCAGCTAGAAGCGGGCACGAGGCTGTTGTGCAGCTGCTTCTTGAGCGCAAGGATGTCGACATCAATGCAAAGGACAACAATGGCCAGACCCCACTATCCCTGGCAGCTGAAAGCGGGCACGAGGCTGTTGTGCAGCTGCTTCTTGAGCGCAAGGATGTCGACATCAATGCAAAGGACAACAATGGCCAGACCCCACTATCCCTGGCAGCTGAAAGCGGGCACGAGGCTGTTGTGCGGCTGCTTCTTGAGCGCAAGGATGTCGACATCAATGCAAAGGGCAACAATGGCCAGACCCCACTATTCCGGGCAGCTGGAAGCGGGCACGAGGCTGTTGTGCGGCTGCTTCTTGAGCGCAAGGATGTCGACATCAATGCAAAGGGCAACAATGGCCAGACCCCACTATTCCGGGCAGCTGGAAGCGGGCACGAGGCTGTTGTGCGGCTGCTTCTTGAGCGCAAGGATGTCGACATCAATGCAAAGGACAACTCTGGCTGGACCCCACTATCCCGGGCAGCTAGAAGCGGGCGCGAGGCTGTTGTGCGGCTGCTTCTTGAGCGCAAGGATGTCGACATCAATGCAAAGGACAACAATGGCCAGACCCCACTATCCCGGGAGGCTGAAAGCGGGCACGAGGCTGTTGTGCGGCTGCTTCTTGAGCGCAAGGATGTCGACATCAATGCAAAGGACAACTCTGGCTGGACCCCACTATCCCGGGCAGCTGTAAATGGACACGAGGCTGTTGTGATTGATAGATGAAAGCGCGCGCGAGTCGACGGTGGAGGCACCGTGGGTCATAGACGGGACTTCCCAATCTGGAAAGTCATTCTCGCACAGTAACTCCGTCGTACCAGCAGCGCCACGCCATTCCTCCCGCTCTCAAATAGTAGCTCTTCGCTCCGAACGAGGCAGGGTGAAGAACGTTCAGATGGCAAGGCAGGCCCTTGCAATAGAACTGCTCAAGGTCATATTATTCCCTCGTCTTAGTCTCATGCCATCTTTAGTCTTGGAGCTAGACGCTAACTGATTACGCTGACTATTGCTCCCTTCATACGACCAATGCTAGTGATATCTCACTTCTAACCCCTTTCTTTTTTTTTTTTTTTAAATTGCAGTGCTTGTGCAATTTTGGGGGAATATCCACCCCAAAAAGAGACTAACGCCGGCTATCCACTACCTGGATACCAGGTTCTACGTTTTATTCTCCTTTTCCCCTCAAAGCACCTCGAGTATGCACGCAGCATCGGTATCAGATACTTAATAAGCAACGACGACCAGGATGCTCAGACACTGTCCAGGGGGGCAGTATTAGAAGGACATAAATCCATCCCTACCGTTCTTAGACCTCGGTTTTCCTGAAAGCGGATGGCAACACAGTAATAATCTGTTGGCGACATATGTAGGCGTATTTTGCAAAGAAATTGGACAAATGCAAGTCAAGCGCGCAAATGCATGATATGCGCAAAGGAAACACATGCACTCCCTCCATCGAGTGCGTGAAGTCAAAGTCGGTTGAACTACATGGAAGGTCTGGCTACCTGCTATACTCTTTCTTCTCTTTTTATTCACGTAACCCCGCATACAGGCTACCAGCCTATGGCAGGGCGAAGGTCTGGCTACGAGACTAATGGAAGGTCGTCGATCCAAGGCCAGGATCGATATGTATAAATGATACAAGTATACACAAAGTTCGTACCAGTGCGTGCCTAACTATTTTGCAAGTGGTATTTAATCCTGCATACATATACCTCCTTATAATAGTAATACTATACTCAGCAATGTAAGCAAGCAATACTACAACTATGCTAGCCTAAAAAAACATGGTAAAAAAAGTATATTTTGGACATATTATAAAGACATTAATTCCTCTGCTTTGAAAAACATATATCTAATCGGCTCTCCAAGTACAACAGTCTCCCGTACATGGTGTATTGTCAAAAAGAATGTCAATAACTAGCTTTTCGCCTATCATCCTTCTAATCGCCTACACTCAGACTAGTATGCTTACACTAAAACCATGTACCTGTACCCTGTTTATTGCTTAGCAGTCTCACAACACCATTGCGCCTATTTTCCGCCGCCAGTGATAGTGGGGTCTGGCCAGAGTCGTCCTCTGCATTGATGTCGACATCCTTGCGCTCAAGAAGCAGCCGCACAACAGCCTCGTGCCCCCTTTCAGCTGCCCAGGATAGTGGAGTCCGGCCAGAGCCGTCCTTTGCATTGATGTCAACATCCTTGCGCTCAAGAAGCAGCCGCACAACAGCCTCGTGCCCCCTTTCAGCTGCCCAGGATAGTAGAGTCCGGCCAGAGCCGTCCTTTGCATTAATGTCGACATCCTTGCGCTCAAGAAGCAGCCGCACAACAGCCTCGTGCCTTTCAGCTGCCCAGGATAGTGGAGTCCGGCCAGAGCTGTCCTTTGCATTGATGTCGACATCCTTGCGCTCAAGAAGCAGCCGCACAACAGCCTCGCATCCATATTCAGCTGCCCAGGATAGTGGGGTCCGGCCAGAGTCGCCCTTTGCATTGATGTCGACACCCTTGCGCTCAAGAAGCAGCCGCACAACAGCCTCGTGTCCTCCTAGAGCTGCCCAGGATAGTGGGGTCGCGCCAAAGTCGCCCTTTGCATTGATGTCGACATCCTTGCGCTCAAGAAGCAGCCGCACAACAGCCTCGTGTCCTTTTAGAGCTGCCCAGGATAGTGGGGTCCGGCCATAGTTGTCCTTTGCATTGACGTCGACATCCTTGCGCTCAAGAAGGACTCGCACGACAACCTCGTGCCCACGTGAGGCTGCTTCCAATAATAGTTTCGTCCGGTCGGCCTTGGCCATCTCATAGGCATTGACATCCTTGCGCTCAAGAAGAAGCCGCACAACAGCCTCGTGCCCACCTTCAGCTGCCGCATCTAGTGGGGTGCAGCCAGAGTTGTCCTTCGCATTGATATCGACGTCCTGGCGCTGAAGAAGCAGTCGCACAACCGCCTTGCAGCCGTTTCTCGATGCCAATGACAGTGCCGTTTGGCCAAGGTTGCTCCGGACGGTGAGATCAACCTTACGGCGCAGAGTTACCTTTACAAGTTCGAGGTGCCCAAGTTCACAAGCAATTAAGAATGGAAGCGCTAGATCTCTTAGATCCACGGGGCAGTTGTCTAGAATCAATTCAAAGGCTTTCGCATAGCCGCGCGCGATTGCTATCATAGAGGGGACCGTTGTAAGGACACTACCTTTGCGGCCGGCAAACGCGTGCCCACTATGGTCAGTGAACTCCTTTGGCAACTCGAAGATTGAGCCATTATGAAGGATCACTGAACCAAGGTCCGTGGAGCTCTTCCTGCTAATGACTTTTCTCTCAATTAGTCCCATAACAGTTTGGTTTTTGTGTTCCACTGCCCATGTGAACGGGCGCTGATAAGGGTCTACGTCTTGAGATGACGACACTCGAGTATCCTTTGGAAGCTGCCAAGGTAGATGTTCTTCTGGAAGCTGGAGATGGAAACAGAGGTCGGTAAGGTTGCGTTCCCTGTTTGCATCGGTTGCAAGCAATGTGACAACCTCCTCACAGTGGGCAAGCCAATATGAGGCGAAGTATAAAAGCAATACATACGTTGTGGTAAATGTTTTCTTGGACGCTACGTGTACCTGCCGCGTAAGTTGAACCTTCGACGTTGAAGACTTTTGACGTTGTCTTGCCATGAACTGAGAGATTTGGCCGATCGTACTAGAGCTCCCTTGGTTGAATATCGCAGGTATCAATTGAATAGGACAATTGGGCAGTGGTTTGCATGCAACTGTCCTCTGATCGTTTTGACTTGCAGACTTATCAGATACAAACTGACCGAATTCAGGGAATGTTAGGTAGATAATGGAGATCTGCGCTAGATAAGTATTGACACCTTCCATGTCCAGATAAAACGTTCGATAAGGCCCTGATTGCAGCTTTGACGACTGTAGGAACTTGCAAACAGAGGAATGAGCAAACTGAATTGTGTCGTCGTCATTCACGATTATCATATTGGCACAATTTTCCAAAACTTTGAAGTTGTCTGTAGGATATTTCTTGCGCACATCATCCCACGTAGTGTCCGTCAGCTCGATTGCTGTTGCCTCCGCAATCTCGTGCACTGTCAATGGGCGCTTAGCACCAGCAACCCACTGGAATACCTTGGCAGCAACCTCTGGAACACGAGTGGATATTCTATCAAGGATTCGAGCATAAGTTTCATCTAGACCCTTTGGTAATGATCTCAACGCTTCACGAATGGCATTGTCATTATTCCTTAAGCAGATGTCGTCAATTTGTAAGAAAATCCAAAGGAACCTATAATAACAAGTCATATATAAGTCAGAACCATGAAGCCAGTCGTTGGTGAATTCAAGTTACGTACATTCCTTCTGCACCTCGTAGCAGGGAGGTTGTTATTTCTTGCCTCATTGAATCGTCACGGAGTGCGAGTCTTCCCTGCCGAATCCGTTCGTCTATCGTTTTCACGATATAATTTTCAATCTCTGGACGAATCAAGCCTGGTGTAGATAATGAAATCTCAGCTAGTAATGAAGTTGAATTTTCCAGGGCGAGAAGTCTCGATATCGGGATCTCAGGCCTACAGGAAAGAAAGAGTTTCCTGTGATAGTCCTGTGCATGCCCCTCTCGACTCAGTGAACTCGAACTGCTACCAGGTCTCGATGTGACCAGTTTTTTGAGGTACTCAATAATCTGGCATTGATCTTCCTGCTCACATTCATCAATGCCGTCTACGCAAATATATAAGTGTGACGGAAGAGAGGCCGCTAGCTGCAATAGGTCGAACCACTTATCATTGCTTGGGGAGCCTTGGTACCCTAACTGTCCTTTGCAGAATTTCGACAATTCCTGTTCCATTTCCGGTGAGATTTTGTGAACAAATGTGCGAAGTATTTGCTTTACTAGACTCTGTAACAGTGTCTGAACCTTCAATGATTGACGGTGATGAAAGTCACAAAAGAAGTAGCCAATAAAGGTGTCATGGCGACTTTGCAACAATGGTCCAGAAAACAAGTGGTCAATGACCGCTGTTGTGAGGATTGTCTTACCAGATCCAGCTAAATATTCCAGAATAATAAGCAACCATTTATAATCGTAAGGCCACTGATATTATATTAGGCATACGTACGAATTCCATGACACCACATTATGGTAGGGGCATCTTGATAATGTTCGACCCATCGTATAAATTCTGGCAACTCGAAAAGCCAGTTCCCAGTACCTTCATACTTCCTCCCGCGTGCATTCGAGAAAGTTGCCGTGTAGTCAAAATCCGAGATTGCATCCACTAGTGCTCGGCCCCTTCGCTCTATACACAACGCCTTTATGTTAAATCCGAAAACATAAATATATTTCTGAGGGAGTATGACGTGCAATGCACCAACCTTTACTTGCTAAGTCCTGCTGCAGCATCCATTGTTCACTCTTAAATTCATAAAGCGATATCTGTAGACGCATCTTATGACTTGCTTCTTCTGATGCAAGGTGCACAAGGTCCATAATCACCGAGCGCTGGAAACATAATGAGGCTTCAAGGTCTTGGAATTCAGCATCAAAAGGGCTGAACACGGAGTAGAGAAAACGCTTGTAGCCTACGATATAGAATTAACATATAGTCTGAAGATATATTCGGAAGTCTGAATAGCCTACCTCCTTTTCGTAAGAACGCAAATGCCTTAGTCAAGATAGATATAGCCACTGCCCAGAACTCGGCTACAGCATCCTTGAGTTTGAGGTTTCCATTGAATAGCTCCTCGAATTTGTCGAAAATTGGAACAAGCTTTCCAATTCGTTCCAGCAATGCCGTTAGTTTTGAGAAATACTGGAAGTAATTGAGTGCCGTCTAGGAACGATAAATGTTAGCTATATGTGCACCATGCAATGAACAGGAATTACATAACTTACAAACATAAGAAGCTTCACTCCGCCCCAAACCAAGGCAGCTATCTTTGGCTCGCTTGAAACGAATGTATCTATAATAGGACAATATCTTTGAAGAATCTCAAGAAACTCCTGGACTCTACGAACATATTTCTTGGCCTGGAATTTGAGGAAGATCTTATCGGCGATTTCAGTTGTCAATTCATGGATCTGTTCTCGCTGGGGAGCTGGCCCATTTTGGATCGTGGCTTTTTGTTGCGGGGTAAGTAGTTGGGTGAAGCCCTTGATGGCTTGATCTAACATTAGTTGGCCCTTCTGGTCGCTATTGATAAGGGGCCTGTATGCACTGGTGGAAGCTGAGGCTGCTGCGGAACTCATGCTGTGTAAACAGTGCTTAGTCATCGTTCCGAGTCATAACAAAATCCTATTTCGACTTACTCGTCTCGTAGATAACTTTCCCTGTTAGTGTGTAACGTCTTATGCCTTCGTCAGAAAAATAGTTTGCATGTGCAGTGTAAATTCTCGATGGTGGTAAGAAGTTAAACAGTTTGCTCTTGCGATGCGGCTGGGACTATTGCGGCTGAATCACCATTGCAGGGGTCTTCGAGAGGGGGAACTGAAAAAAGCAAAATATGCTCTGCTGCGGTAGCAACCTATCATAATTTATATACAAATAGTAAGTCAGCGTAATGGACGAGTTAAATGCACAACTCTGAACAGCGGTCGAAAAATGTTGCACCTCACTGAATTCGCGAAGTTTTGACTGCGTTAGATACTACATCAGGCGGAGTAAATAAAGCCCTATTATGTGAGGATATTAACGAGTTCATATCATATTACTAATATTACATTTTTTTACTGCTTTACATACAGAGGGATGATTACCGACAGTCTTGCGTTGCGGTTGATAGTGATCTAAACAATTTTTCTGGTGTCCTCTGGCTGGTGTAGTCGCAGCGATTAAGACTGGCAGCATCATTAAATTCTGTCTCGTTTGATTTCCAAATTTTGACCGATTACATAATCGGCGGCGGCCTTCGGTACGATATTGATTGCTATTGTTGGAATGAGACTATCCTATTATAATATAATTTTTAGAAGGAGCCTCAACCATTTGTATCGACTTCAATCAACACTGCGCCTATTACAATTTTCTTCAGAAATCTGGAAATATACGGAAATATATATTGCGTTTCAAGCGCAGAATTTATTGGACAACAAGCAAGATGTACACTTATGGCAAACTACTATATAAATGTGGGTAGGCCCCTACAATGGACTAAACATTAACGGTATTCAGATTAGACTCCCTCCGCTTATATGAGTGAATGTTGGACATAATCCTATTCACAAAAGCGCATAGTTTGTATGCAACAACCCGTGTCCAAATGCTTTTTGAACCAGCGAGCATATTGAAATTCAGCGGACAAGCCAGCTTGGGGTTTGAGTATCCTCTCGTAAAAGGTGGACTAGATTTTAAATTGAAACCCGATTTTAACTAAAAATCTACCCAGATATATGTGTGCCAATGCGACTTTTGGAGAGCCGCTACGATTCCAGATTCAATGAACTTTTGAATGCGGAAAAATCTGGCCGGATTTTCCAATCAAAATATAAGATGCTGCAACATTTAGTTGACTGCACACTACGAAATAAATGCCCAGACATAGCTAGTGTGAGCATCGAATAGAAATTACATCACACCAATGCAGCATCGATGTAGGTATCAGGTTGCTACATTCTTACGGAAACAATATGCAGAACCAGCGTGATTGGATTGACAACTGGGCACCTACTGCACTCTTATCACTCTTACATTTGGATTGTGATAGTGTAGCGTCGTGCATTAGCTCTGCATAATAACAGCACCACACGCATCTGCTGTGTATAGCCACTTTTTGCTATTCTTGAATAATTGGGGTTGGCTAGCTGCACAAAGGGTTTGTTCCCCATTGGTGGACTGTCTGCAGCCATTTGGCGGACCATTCACATTAAACGCGGAGAACACACTACATTCAGACCTTGCTACTAGTATAATGAACCTCGCTATAGTGAAAACCTTGCTACAATGTAACACACCACACTCTCGGCTTTCCATCCCCACCTGGCTATAATGAAATCCCACCAAAGGGTGTAATGAAAAAAAATCTAGAGGAAGTTATTTTTATTTACTTGTTCATGCTATAATGAACAGACGCTAATTAAATCCATAGGAACCCCCCTGCCTTGCCTCCTGCGCACCAGCGATTCTTGAGCAGCCCAGAAAACAGAAACTATATCGCTAAGCACTGTTTGTTGGTTTGAACCAAGCTGTGAGTGTCTGTTGCTCTCGGGTATATTGCTGGTCGCCGCTGTCTAGTAGATATCTCGACTCCATACATTTCTATTTCGATTCCTACTCATCCTACCACCACCTTATTCGAATTGATTTCTTAGTACGGTCGGAGGGTTGGTGCAACCAGACTATTGATGTCTTAATGTAGTTATTTCCATTACTAGTAAGTCTTCATTAGTAGCGAAGCTCAGCAAAGACTTCGAACTCAGCTGCCAAGGCTATATGACTATGGTAATTTGCCAGAAAAAGAATTTGTGCCGATCTAAATTGCAAGCGCTGAGTATTGGACTGTTTAGTAAGTGGTGGTGAACGCCTTAATTTGATTGCATATTTTTGTGCGGAATGGCACGCACGGCTGGATCACAGGTATTGTTTCACATGCTTTATTCCGGTATGCATACAGTACGACCAACCTGTCTGCTTGACGTGAATTGGTTTCAGTGCCCAGCTTTGTCGACGAATGATTGAGAATGGTTACCACATTTTACTACTTTTAGTGCCTTGGCCCCCTTCGTTCTCCAGTGATAAATGGGCTCTTCCAAGTAAAGCAGAGACCTCAGTTAGCAACCCACCTCCACACTCACCACCCGCGTTCACATTCAGCGCGCACCTACAAACACAAATAATGCACACACATCCCATTCATTTTTATGATCTTGGTTCATGCATCAAAGAAGCATAAGCGTCCTGGTAGCTTCATAATCACTTTTAAGCTCTTGTAGTATTACAGTACAGCTTATAGACTAAGCATGTTGTGAAAGATCAGTGTTCGTACTCGCTGGTCCAAAAAGGATTGGAATGGCTGACTGGCGCATATTTAGTCTGCCGTTCCGTAGACTTATGCGACGATGGTTTGCGCGTATAGAGTTGGTGGTAATTCTAGTGGTTAGTTACTAATAAATTTTCGCACGGGTACCTCACGACACCTACCTCGTGCACTGCTAACCATTCCCAGGACATACGTAAGTTAATTGTAACCGGTTTACAATATTGCGCACATGTCCCTGCTCTTAAGGAACGAGCGGCATTCTTGGTGCATTGAAAGCTTGACCCTCGTTGTAACGTTCTCTCGTACTGGATACTAGTCACAATTGTATTACATTGCGCCGTCCTTTCGCTCCTGCTCTAATCTACACATTATTGTAATGCGATAGAAACTACTTCATCCCCAAACCTAACAACATTCACCGTTCACTGCATTCACCGCATCTACTGCCCTCCAAATGCAGATACAGCACTTCGAAGTCCAGCTTTTAATCCTACTATGTCAGTATCCATTGCAACCGTTCGGTAAGTAATATCCCTCTCCAAAGTCCACATTAATCTCAATTTTCAGAACCTCTCCGATTTCTTTTGCTAGCGGCAGCACTGTCTATAGATCTCATAGTTAGTCTCACGACACGGACACAACTGGGCAAAGACCACTCAGTCTTCGGGTGTCCTCATCTCGTAAAACCACCAACCAACCCTTGGCTTCAATATACTCTCGAAGTTGTCAGTAGCATCGTTTAGGCACTGTGGATAGCCGGTAGTACTATTGATGGATTGACAGGTCAGTAATGTTGAAACCGTAGTATATTTCACAAACGGGATGCGAAAAGGTAAAACTCACATATCCCATGCATCATATGGACCATAGCTAACCTCGGCTGACTTTTCGATCTCAACAAGGTGAGGATAGTAGGGCTCGGGCTGCATCCTTGCTGGGGTGGTAGCCACTGGCTCCGGCTCGTTGCCATTTGACTTGGGAACCTGGGTAACATCAAATCCCATCACCCCGGCAACCAATTGCGACTCAAACTTCCGCCCCAGCTCGAAAACACGAACAGGGACGTTTACTACTGCACGTGGGATCTGGTCCTGTGGATGCTTCGGGTACCAAGCGCCGTCAATCACTAGCATCGTCGAGCGGAAAATATACTCCCGTTGTTCCTTCTCAGTACGATAGTCCCAACGCACGCCCCAAGTGTAGAGCGCAAGCACCTCAATGCCAAAGCCACTATGCAGAACGGTGTACTTGGGCTTGGGCTGTGTGTCGTCAATGTGATTTTCGTCAGTGGAATTCGCGTACTCCTGGGCCGCGGTGTTGTATTTGATCATGAGCTCGTGACGTGTGAGATTCTTGTAACTCTCATCGTTCTCCAGAGGAACAGGATCAGTATCTGAACTCGTGGCTTTGGTAATACCCTTAGTTAGCTTGGTCTCTAGATTCTACTAGTATACTGGACTTGATTGCATTTCGTCAACCAGTATACGTACTCTGTGTATCCCCTTTGATGATATCCCGTGGCTGCTGCACTCCGAAGTCCTGGACAGGTAGACTCGAAGGGTTATCGTCGTGTAGATGCTTCTCTCGGGCGGAAGGGAGATCATCATCATCGTCGTCATCGTCGTCCAGATAATCAATATAACTATCATCCTTCTAGAAAACATGCACAATGTCAGTAAATCCATTTTCGAATTACACCGCAAAATATTCCATTGCTACTGAATAAAGTGGTAGCAAGGCAAGTTTGCTGGTGAACAGAAAGAATTGTATCCTCTTACCGCTCGCAAATGTGGAAGCGCGTCGTACAATTGCCACTTCCCTTTATCGTCGAAAGGCATAAAATGCCGTTATCCATCCGGTGAGATCTGGTGGCGGGCCGCAAAAACCTCCATGGTTGTGTGTAGTCGCCACTCGCGCCCAAAATTGCTTGTTCCACTCGCCATCCGGATCATCCCAGGCATGGACAAACCTGCCCAAAATTGGTTCGAGCAGGTGATACCACATTGTTGTTTCGAGCCCGAACTCTTTCAATTTCTGAATCTTCCGATATAGCGTCTCCCAGTCCTTTTTCTCGCCATGCAGCGTTACGCTCGGGATCCCGCAGATGTAGTGGGCCTCGTAATCGAAATACTCCTTCAACGTAGCCATCATGATGACTGAACTTACAATTGTGTCTTCGGCGGTTGTTGTGGTAAAGTGCGGGACAATCCACTCTCGCAAGTCCGGATCTACAATATTTTCCTGCAAAAGCTTGCCCATCTCCACTGCAATCTCCCCAGAGGTGAGCGTGTCTACCACGATGCGCAGTGTCCGTTTTTCTTCAAACGAGACAAACTGGTAACGGAATCTTTCCGCATTAGCATTCACGAACATCGAGAACTGCGTCAAAATGGTAATCCAGACATCATCGGGGCGGATCTCGAGGTGAAAGTGGCCGCCGTACGCGCGGAGCACAGCATCGATGAACCCATTGCTGTTGGGGACAAGGTCTCTGTGGGCTGTGTCGGAGCTAATGGATGAGGCTATAATTTTTTTGCAGTGCTTTTCCGCATCTGGATCGACACGCAGGAGAATCTCTTCAGAGGAACGCGCTCTGTGCCTTTTATCCTCATCGAAATATTCGGGACGCTGCTTCCAGTAATTTTCGGGCTGCACGTCGGCGACACTGGAGGTCAGTTTTGAGGCTGGGTCTGCGCAGCCAGATTCTTGGCATGACGAGTCCTGACTAAGGCACGGTTGTGCAGCTGTCGATAGGCATGTCAGCTGACCCATTCACGTTGGTTATAAGTACAGGTTGCTTTTGCTTACAGGCCGTCGCCAGCGCCATAGTGTGAGGCTGGTATGTAGAAAAGGGCGTGGCGGTGAGGGAAATAATCAAGATTGTCCAAAGGCTAGATTTAGCGACGAGACAGAAACGACCGCCCGGCGTAAGCATGGTTGTATGAAAGTCACCAAATAACTTTGCGAGCTCCAAACGTGAGGATCTCATTCGCGATCGGAAATATACTCTGCTTCTTGCGCATGTGGGTGACGTTGCCTTATCGTTGTTGCAGGGGCAAGCGATCTGAGTCCTGGGATGTCAAGCGCCAACCTTGACCGCTTAGTGGCTGACTAATTTACTCCACACTGTGCGGTTGCTTCGTGGGAGACTTGAGTCACCATGGTTGTGTTTCAACACGTTTCCGAAACTTGACCCGTCAGCAACTGGGCCTTTGCACCTCTTGGCAGCCTGTCTGGTGTGAGAACAGCCCTGCATTCGAGTTGAAACGCGGTGTCAATACAATATGTTGCATGTCGCCAGTTTCCAGGATGTTTGAATGCATCAATGAAACCTCTGCCTTCATACACACCAAGTTGGAATTATTTGCAGCTTGGTGGGTGTGTTACCACTCTGATTGGTATGGCGCAATGAAAAGAAATGCATGCCAAGCAATTATATTGAAGAGCTCGCCGCAATTCAACTGCAGATAATATTTAACTCTCTATTGAGATTGGTCTGGTTCTACTGCCCACACGCGGCATTGAACGTCAAGCTGCATCCGCATAGTCTGGTTGCAACCAGAATGTTTCCCTCGCACTACTGTATATGGTATTTTCCCTCGGCACCGCTGTCACCTGACTTTTCGAATAACGCCGCAGTGCATGCACAGTAATTTTGCGTTCCGTGCGGTGAGCAATTTGTTATCTTGGGTCCAGAAAAGCGAAAAAGAAAAAAAAACTACAGCACCGAGGATTCCCACGTGGTCACCCACCGTAGTACTAGCTTGGCGATCTGAAGATTAGATATGGCAGAGCGGATGGGATGCCTCGTTTTCTTCAGTCTATGGCCGTAGATGTCTACGCTTGTGTTCTTAAGCCTCATGAAGGTCTTTCCGCCTCGAGCGCGAGTCCCCCCAACCTTCCTCATGGCATTGCGACTAACCCGCGACTCCCGTAATGAGGAAGACATTTGTGAGCACCTTCAGAGTTCGTTCTGTTCTCGTGAGTCCATTGTAGCCAAGGCGTCGTAGTCGAAATGCCAGCGTAGCAGCAGACGGGCTTAGAAGTAACCTGTTACTTCGCCTGGGCAGCCGCCTCAGCTGCGAGGATTTCCTGTCTCCGCCTGGAGAGACTGCCAAGTCTTCCGCTTCTTCAACTCCGTGCACACGTTGGCTCCTCCCCCAGCATCCGTCGCTGGCACGGCTACAGCTGCACCTTCACTCAACCACATTCACTTGCACCGCCTCGTCTCGTGCACGGATGAGTTCCCCAGATATACAAGGGCATGTCTAATACTTGAAAACTCACATGGTATTTGCAGCATACTTGGTTCTCGCTCAATGCCAAACGGGAATGAAATCGTTTCAATTTCAAGTGCGGCGATGGAGGGCAGTACCTGTCCAAAGAACGAAGAGCCCATTTTCGGCAACGAAAGGTTAAGGTGATCATCAATGCAGCACTCGCTTTCTTTGTTCGGGCTTGAGCACTAAGCGGCTGCCTTCTGGCGATGTGAAACTTTGACATTCCAAAGCGGACAGGATGCCTCGTTTTCTTTTGGCCCAAGGCCATAGATATCGGTCAGCGCTCTCTCTCTTGTACATATGAACTGAGCTTAACCTCTGCTGACTCTTCGATCTTAAGTCCTTCGAATTCATGACAAACTTTCACGGCCTGCCGGTTGCGGAGATAATTGGCTTCGCGGCTAAGCCAAAGTTTCCAAGCATCGGATTGGCTTTGGGAGACCAAGCTCAGGATTACGTATGGCATGCTCTTGCTAACTATGTTGGTGGCCACGTCGCCTTTTGCTCATCCGCCTCTTACCAACTCATACTGAAGTAGTACTACAATTATCTTTAGTATTCTTTCGCTGCATGTGCCTATTGCCTGTACTTTCCTTGTTCAGCTGTGCATCCCCTTGCAACTACCTCCTCCGGGGACCCCAGGGTACATGCTCCAGTGGCAGCTCCGGAACCTCGTCTTCCGTCCTGCTCATCATCGGCGCTCCTAAAATCGAACCCTCACACCTCCAATCTACCTGCTTCTTCGCTCCCCATGAGGGATCATGTGGAGGACACCCTGCTCAACCTCTTTGTTGTTAGCGTAGCGATCCTCCTGCTCACTCTGCTTTTTTTGTGCGCAACCCCCCTCTTCTTGCCTCACAAGTTGTTGACGAACTTTCCCTTCTCCGAGAATTAGTGGCTAATCTGCAGGGGTCTCTAGGTTTCTCAATGCAGTGGGGGTCCCTATATTGATCTCCCGCCACATGACGGCAGCGGCAGATGTACTGGCGGCGTTTTTTGCATGCAGAGCACATCTGATTCTCATAGGTGCATTTATTCCTGCTGGCCTCTGGTTTATAGCTCGGGAAATACGATTTTGGGCTTGGGAGCGACATGCCGAAACCCGGCAGCGAGATCACGTGCATCAGTTGGCTTTGCAAAAGCAGCAACGGGAGTTGGAGGCGCAGCTTGGGAAAGTGAAGATGGAGGAGAAAGCAGAGGAGGGAAGGGAGAGAGCAGAAGAGAGAAGGTTGCAGAGGGAGTGGGACAGATGGAAGCTGGAAAAGGAGTGGGAAGAGAGAAAACAGGAGCGGGAATTGGAGCTGAAGCGGTTGGAGGTGGAACTTGCACGGCTGCAGCGCCAGCGTGCGCCATCCTCCATGCCATCGAGACCAAGTACGCCGGCAGAGGGGATAGAATGGGGAGTGCCTGTGGAGGTGGAGCCAGCACCTCTTGAGGAGGGCACTTCGGCAAGTAGGAAGGACGTGGGAGGACGCAAGGGAAAGCAGGCTGCGAAAATGCCTGATTGGAAATACTAATAGTTGAGTTGGAGTGGATATCTTTTGTTCGTCTTTTTTCTTTTTACCTTTGTTTTTTTGTTTGCAAGTTTCATGTCACTCTGAGTGCAGGCTCCAACTTCGTGGTCTAATGCAGCGGACCTGCTCACTTTCTCAAACGTTAACAGCAACTGCAATGTATCTTTTCCCTGCTACCCTCTATTCGTCTGAACTATCCCTATTGAACCCGCAAGCAATATCATGCGGATACATCTCCGTCCGTTGCTCTATCAATGAATGCAATACCGCCGGTCCAGTCGGATGCGTTTAACATCGTCTGATTTTTTCAAACTCGACACACGTGACCTTTCAATACAATCCCCGAAGCCCCCCGAGATTCGTCCCCGTGTGCCTTTTTCCTTTGCTTGTATGCCGCAGGCAGTCTGTTTGCTGTGGCGGGACTTCTCCATGTTGCCATCAGCAACATCCTAGCGCCAGCAAGACACGGATAAGAACATTAGATATTGTTATGCTGCCTCGAATCATGCTGGTATGCTTGATGTTTATCTGCGGGTTGAGGACTGCGTAACTGCAAACAGAGGCCTTTTTTTTTTTTTTTTTTTAATATCATTACTCGCGTGCCGCCCTGGGGGCTATGGCGAGGTAAACAGAGGTCTCTGTGGTAATTTATATTTCTTACCCCCCACTCACTTCCTAATGCTGAAACTGGTCGACACATTTTTTGGTGATGAGACTACTTTTATTATGTGTACCGCACGCGCAGCGACGATTGTTGATAACTCTGTTATTTCCTAATACTCGCTCACTACCTCTCCGCGGGTTAATTTAACGTAGGCGATGTGTGCATTACCCTCAACTCTGTCGCCGCCGCCGTTGAATCCGCCCCCATAGTGAAATGTACCCTCACCTACCTCTCAGCCAGTTTTCCCTACCACCCCCATGATCTATTAACTACCTCTCCGCCCACACCGGCGCACATATTGCCAATCCTAGGTAGTTTCTCCAAAGTAGCATAGTGGAGAGATGGTATACTGTCAGTTCAGGGTAATACTGTAGTGTACATGAAATCCATGGAAGAGAGCATGTTGAAATTCATGCATATTGTAAATTGGGTGTGAATTGTCGGTATTGGATTCATAAGTGGCCAGAATTGATGTTTGCGTTTGTAGGTACGGTTTTTTTCAATTACGGTTTGTGGTCTCTCGGGTAGTGTTTATAACTCTACTTGATGTGGAAGCACGCAATCGCTACAAGATCTGCTTGAGAGGAGAAAGTGATATTCGATTCAGTGAAAACCTAGAAGACGAGAAGTGTGTTTCGAGGGAAAGGGAAGAAGAACATGACAGTTGACACTACAGTACTATACACAAGATCTCGACACAGCAGTGATGTGGATCAAACGGCACAGAGAGATCAAGGGCTTTTTTTTTTTTTTTTTTTATCTCACATAACCCCGCTTGCAGCTGTTCGCCATGGCAGGGTCCCTGGACCGAAGTCCTTATGGCCCGGAGACAGGCACCTAAAAACAAACAACTCATTGTATACACCGACATTCAAAAGGGAATAGAGGAAATAAAACCCATGAGACAACCCGCTCCTCCAAAAATGAA
The DNA here is from genome assembly GCA_015179045.1 of Kalaharituber pfeilii. Lineage (NCBI taxonomy): Eukaryota > Fungi > Ascomycota > Pezizomycetes > Pezizales > Pezizaceae > Kalaharituber > Kalaharituber pfeilii. The sequence continues at coordinate 276,642 of WHUZ01000080.1, read as the reverse complement.
AGATTACGTCGTCAAGTCCATTTCCTCCACGTCCCTCCTCTTCCCCTTTCTGTCCACCTTTGAATTTCCGTCCCAGTCATACAGGCACGAATCGTACCACTTGCCTGACAACCTTACCTTCGCTGGTGTTTGCTATCCGATTCCACCTCCCCCTCCAGGTAGATGACAACCGAGCTAGCCTTCTTTCCCTCCCTCCTCTCTTTCTTTACCAACCATCTTGCTGCAACAATCTTTCCCATCCTGGGGTTCGCAGTCTCCATCCAATCTCTTACTTTCCCAAGTTTCTTTGTCACCGCAATTCCATGTACTACAATGGCACGACCGGATTGCGGGAGTGTCCTTTCCTTTGGGATTGGCTTCAGAGATGGTGTTGGAGATGGTTTTTTGGACGTTTCCTGCTTGGGGGGACTGGTACTCTGTCCCCTTTTTGCTTTTTTGGATCGGGAAGCGGTGGACTTTGTTCGGCTTTCTGGTGGCGGCGCTGAAGGTGGGTCCGATTTGTTCCCTTTCGGGAGTGTGCTTGGCGGAATGTTTTGGGAGATGACTGCTGCATAAGATAGCTTTGGTGGTATCTCCGGATCAGTCTGTGTTTCTCCTTCCTTCACAAAATTTTTTGCCATGATGTTCCTGTGAAATGTCGTCCAATCAAAACTTCCCACCCTTACTGCGACACGGTTAAGACACACATGCACCCGGCGAATCTGGTAAAGGAACCTGTCTGTTGGCTCGAAGTTTGGTCTTTTCATTTGATCTTCTATACAAGAATCTATGTGTTGTATGACGTCTCCCATTGCATCAAGCATGTCGGACATATTGACTCCGCCGAGCCGTTCGCCGATAGACTTGTGCACCAGGGCCTCGAGACGGGTGCTCTTGGCAGGCACTTTTTTGGCACCTGTATTATTTGGCGGTTAGGCCGCAGGCTAATGGACGAGGCTTGACAGCGACCCTGGCCCGGAGGCCCGTGACCGAGCCACCAACAAGCCACCAACAGAGCCTCCACGGTCGCCACCAAGCCACGAGAAGAGGTCTTCCCATTCGGGAAGTCACAGGGAGATGGTCACGTGCTGCCCTCGTGCTATATAGAGAGGGAGGAGAGGCCTTGCATTCCCTCCTCAAGCCGCTGCGATTCGCAAGCCATACGAAATCGCAGAAGTCAATTGCACGCTCTACGACGTTTTTTTTTCACTACGCATTTCTATTGCACGCTTTGCTCAAGAATCCTTCCTATACACCCAATAAAATCATGATGAGCCACCCATACGGTACCCGGTCACAGACACCGACATCCACAACCCAGGCACCTGCATCGTCAATCACCTCGAATTCCTCACGAACCGCAACCCTTCAGGTGCCAGGAACACCACCACTACCTAACGATTCCACCAGCTCTGCACAAATAGGCGAATTCCCTAGAGCTGTAATGGATGCGATTGCTCAGCAAGTCCTCCAAAGCCTGCAGCAGTCACAGACGGCGAATGCACCAGTAACAAACGGAGGAACCCAACGAACGCAGGAGCCCCAACGATAAACCCGAGTACTGCAGTTCCAACCACGGTGGTGCCAAATACCCCAAACAATCCACAGGATGACGGTAAGGAGGCTCAGATATTACCCCTACACATCCGGTACCCTGTAGTGGATTCCACTGTCTGGCGAGATATTCTTGATGGCCGTTTCAAAGCTGAGGACTTGTTAAAAGTCAATGCGTCTTTTTATTCCATGGCCGCAGCCAAGAAACGCAAGCAGGAAGTCACACCAGGCCCGCATGGCGCTACCACTCGAGAGATTGATATTGAGGAATACCGGTCAATCGGTATGTTGATACAACCCTTTGAGGTTTACTGTCAGGCGATAATACACTTTGCTCCGCAAGGCGTAAAGGTCCCCCTGGGTGCCGCTCTTGGAGATTACAGATTCCTCCTGTACGATCTTCTCCAAGTCCATACATGGGAAAGTGTCCGAATCTTCCATATGGCCTTCCATCAAAAGAGAATCCTCGTCGATGTATACGACCCAAAAGGGTGGCGGGAACACGACCCGGCACTCCAATACCTCCTCACCAAACGCCCCCCACGTAACGAGCCAGATGCTTTTTTTTTTTTTTTTTTTTATTTCATTAATCGCATGCCGCCCTATGGGCTATGGCGATGTTTAGTTACAGTGGTATGATGGAAAAATGATAATGAAAGAGTAAAGAAAAATCGATAATGAAAGAGTAAAGAAAAATTGAACCGTCCTATTCCTCCCCCGCCCATTCCAATATTTCCGCCATGTTTGTGTCCTTATCTAACTGTCTTATCACGTCTGCTCCTCTTGCGGTTTTCCTGTTCCATGCCGAGCAGCTACTCTTTATGTGATCCCAGGTCTCCGGCGCTTCGCCGCACCATCTGCACTCCAGGGAGGTGGCCTTTCCAATCCTGAATCTCCATTCCTTCAGTAGAACCAGATGCGAAGCGGCAGAAGCAGTGGCCGCCCTCAGCGCCCTCAACGTCAACATCCGGCAACCTCCTACCGTGCTTCCGCTTTAATAGTGGGACGTGCCGAAGCCAAAACTGCCGCTATGCACATGTCTGCTCGACATGCGGAAAGCCCCACCCAAACTGCCGGGCACCAGCATCAGAAGGGAACACGGCCCCACTGGCGGATCGAGTGCAACAACCGGGCCGGTAACAATTAATGGGGGATTTTCAGGTTGAGACGTCTAGTGTTAAGCTAGAGAATAAAGACTGTTCTTTGGAGTCCTTCGTGTCTTTCCCTTACCATGTGACGTCCCGCAGTGACAATCCCCAAAAAGTAGACCCAGGCCCGCTGCAGCCCCAGGGATGGGCCCGCTGGCTCAAAAACCATCCAGATCGCTACTATGTTAGTACACTAGTACGAATAATTGAATATGGAGCAAAGATAGGCTATACTGGGCCTGACCAAGTAATACTAAGTAAAAACCTCCCGTCCGCGAATGACGCCCCACAGGTCCTGACCGAGGACCTCCGCGAACAACTCACCCATGCCCGCGTGGGACAGGTCACCGAGCTGCCCAAAAAATTCATTTCCTCACCCATGGGTCTAGTCCCAAAAGGCGATGGAGGATGGCGAAGAATCTATCACCTATCTAACCCCCGGGGAAACTCAGTCAATGACCACATACCCCCCACCTGGGGAACCCTCACATACGTTAAGTTCGACGAAGCCCTTACGGCAGTTGCGAAAAGAGGAAAGGGAGCTATTCTTGTCAAACGAGACCTAGCGAATGCATTCCGCCACGTTCCAGTATCACCCGAGGACTGGTGGCTGCTAGGATTCACGTGGGAAGGAAGCTGGTGGTACGACAAATACCTCCCCTTTGGCTTGCGTACCTCCCCATTCATCTTCGACTTGTTTGCAAAAGGTCTGCGATGGATTTTAGAAAACGAGAAGAGCTGGGAAGATATACTCCAGTACCTAGATGACTTCCTCAATGTACTCAACCCACACGCCGACACAGATGCCGACCGGTACGAGCAAGACTTCGCCGATATCTGTAAAGATCTAGGTCTTCAGGTCAAAGCCTCAAAGAGCTTGCGAGCGACAGTCGCCGAGTTCCTAGGAATCCAAATCGATACCGAGACCATGCAAGCACGTCTCCCTTCGGACAAATATACGAAAGCACTCCTCCTCCTTAGGCTGTATCTCAAACGTCGGTCAATCACACTGCTAGAACTGCAATCGTTGACAGGGTTTTTATCCTTTGCAGCAAAAGTAGTCCCAATGGGACGTACCTTTCTCAGACGCTTATACAATGCCCTCTCATCCTATTCAGCACCCTCCCGGAGGTGCCATATCACAGCCGAGATACGTGCAGACCTGCACTGGTGGTTAAATTTTCTCCCATCATGGGACGGAACGTCCATAATCCATCCCCACCGCCTAGAGTTCGCCCTCTGGACCGATGCGTCGGGCCGCAAAGGGATTGGGGGCTACTACCTCCCCAAACTTGAAGCGTCTGCAACGTCAGCTTATGACCTCACAGCCATCCCGCTGGAGAGTGCATTCTCCTCCAGACTACCACGTAGGCACCGGAGCAAACATATCAACTTCAAGGAAATGGCCGCAGTCCTCCACTCGTTCCGCCGCTGGGGAAACAAATGGCATGGTGCACGGCTGCACATCCACAGTGACAATACCGCAGTTGTGAATGGCCTCGCTAGGCGATCGATGAAGGGGCAGCAATGGACCCGCTGCGGAAGATCACGCTCCTATGCGCAAAAGAAGACGTTGAGCTCGCGGCTCACTGGATACTGTGTTCTACCGGGATATTGCGCACAACCGGGATATTGCGCACAACCGGGATATTGCGCACTTTCGGAACATGCGAATTTTTGCAGTAGTGGCTGCAATTCATGTGCGAGTATTATGAAACTTTAGGATGACGTTTTAACATATCCTGAAATATATTCTGTGCCTCAGATTGCATCTATCGGAGGACAGCATAGTGTACTATACTGAGATATACCTAATTAGGCAATAGGGCACTTCTGTTTATAAAATGAGACACAGACTAGCTAGAGTGTTGATATGCTTAATTATACATCAGCATATGTCCGTGATAATATATACCAAGTTTGGTACTGATATGAGTATTGTAGCAGAAGTGCTGACTGAAAATATTCAAAAATAGCAGCAATTTAGTAGTAATAGAAGCAGGCAGGCTAATGGGAGATACAATAGGCTTAAATATGAGTGGAGAGAGTTCTTATAGCTAAAGCATATGGAAAAGATTTATTTTTGGCAGTCCTAGCTTCCTATACAATAATTGGAAGTACATGGAATAAGATACTAGTATCTATATTTAGTAAGATATAATATAGTATATAGTTTAATATAGTAGGTATATAAGATGTTATAATAAAGTAAATTAATTATAATATATCTAAAATTATAGATAATAAGTTTGGTACTAATATAAGTTTTGTAAAAGAAGTAGTAGTTAAAAATATTTAGAAAGAGTAGTAGTTTAAGAGTAATAAAAGTAAGTAAGCTTAATAGAAGTAGAATAGACTTAAATATAAGTAAAAACTATTCTTATAATTAAAATATATAGTAAAGATTTATTTTTAATACTCATAAGATTCTATATTATAATTTACAGTATAGAGAATACTATACTACTATATTTTATTAGATTTTATATTATATTAGATATAATATAGTATATATTTTATTATATAAAATATATAAGAACCTACAATATACTTATATATATTATATATTTATTTATAATATGTAAAGAATATTAAAACTTTTTAGAAATAAGAAAAAGTAAAAAAATTCTTAAAATATAGAATAAAATAGGAATATTATCAATATCTTCAAAAGATATAAGAACTAGTATCTGTATATAGCTTGAAAAATAAAAGTATAGGAGGTATAAGTAATTTAATCTATTATATATTCTTATATACTAAGTATATTCACTTTATACTATAATATATCTTATAAAATATGAATTATAGTATACTATTCCTTACAACTCCAATTACTATATAGAGTTCTAGGACTTTAAAAAATAAATCTTTACCATATGCTTTAGCTGTAAGAACTCTTTTTACTTATATTTAAGCCTATTGTATCTTCTATTAGCCTGCCTACTTCTATAACTACCGAATTACTACTATTTCTAAATATTTTCAGTTAGTACTTCTGCTACAATACTCATATCACTACCAAACTTGATATATATAATCATGGGCATATGCTGATGTGTAATTAAGCATATCAACACTCTAGCTGGTCTGTGTCTAATTTTATAAACAGAAGTGCCCTATTGCCTAATTAGGTATATCTCAGTATAGTACACTATGCTGTCCTCCGATAGATGCAATCTGAGGCACAGAATATATTTCAGAATATGTTAAAAACGTTATCCTAAAGTTTCATAATACTCGCACATGAATTGCAGCCACTACTGCAAAAATTCGCATGTTCCGAAAGTGCGCAATATCCCGGTTGTGCGCAATATCCCGGTAGAACACAGTACCTACGGGGGAGAACAAATTAGCTGATAGCCTATCTCGCTTTGATTTTAAGAAAGTGGCTAACCTCGCACCCCAGCTCTCCAGGTTACGCATGACCCCCCGGAGTCGTGGTACAGCGACGTCCCAGACCTCCCGCGGCGAGCAGCTAGATACCTCTGGTGGGGCCTCTCAGCCTCCACAAGAAAAACCTACCACTCAGCAAGAAGGGAATACGCCTTATTCTGCGCCCTTCGCGGTATCCCAATCTTCCCAGCAACCGCAGCATCCCTCTGTGAATGGGTGGCCTCTCTCGCAGGAAAGATAAAGACAGACACAATAAAACTCTACCTAACCGGGCTCCGATCCCTTCATGTCGATTTAGGCCACCCGGTCGAGGCGTTCCAAGATCTAAGGCTGCAAAGAATCATTCGGGGAATCAAGCGATTTCATAGCGAGCCAGAGACAAGACGGCGCGAAAGGCTTCCGATTACCCGGGATGTCCTGCTTCAAATAATAGAGCAGCTGGCGACAGGTCAGTCCCTTGATGAAGTCACGCTGCACGCAGCATTCTGCCTCGCATTCGCGGGTTTCCTCCGGGTGGGAGAATTCACCTGGTCAGCGTGGGAACAAGACGCCCCACAGTGGCACCTCACCCGCAAATCGATCCAGTTCGAGGGGTCCGGATCCAGGCTGTACTTGAAGCTGCCGGCGAGCAAAACAGACCCCTTCCGGCAGAGTATAACCCTCACCATTGCGGCATCGGCAGACGGGGCATGCCCACTCGCGTCACTCCACCGCTTGTACCAACTTGTCCCAGCCGGACCAGAATCTCCACTCTTCTTCCGCCAGAACGGTCTACCATTCACACGTGAGTACGTGGTGGATAGGCTGCGTCAGATCCTCCGTCAATTGGGTTTTCGCGGCCAGTACTCTGGTCATTCTTTCCGTAGAGGGGCAGCAACCTCAGCACACATGGCAGGCCTATCGGCAGATTTTTTTTTTTTTTTTTTTTTTTTAAATCACATAACCCCGCTTGTAGCACTTGGCCATGGCAGGGTCCCTGGGCAAGCCCTCATAGCCCGGAGACAGGCTAAACTAACTCTCTACATACATGGCCCCCACGCGCCGTCGCCCCCGCTCTCCTAGCTTCTAGAACTTGACCCCGCATTCTCCTACCTTCTAGAACTTGACCCCAGCGAAGAAATTCTCCAAAACGTCATACTCCTCCCCATTCTCCGCCTTTCTCTTCCAATTCTTTTCCATGTCGCCCCACCTCTCAAAGCCTTCTGGACGGTTCTTCTGGTTTCTGCATCGGAAAGCGAGGTGCTCCCCGGTTTGCACCTCCCCGCACCTGCACTTATCCGACTCAGCCGCCCCTATCCTCTTCAACCACACCGCACACCTCCCTCTCTCCAGGCGCAAGGCAGTGAAATTGGATACTGCTATCCTATTCCACTCCATGACCTTTCCTCCTCCAAAGCCCTCCACTTCTCTCTTCTCCTTCCTCCACGCCTTCACCCTCTGGCGCACCCCACTTCCGGTGGCCACCTCCTTCCCCTGCATCACCGTCCCCTTCTTCGCCCACTCATCCGCCTTCTCATTGCCTGCGATTCCGATGTGAGCTTTTACCCACAACAGTTTCGCATGCCCCCCCTTCTTCTTTCTCCTCGCCACTGCATTCACCACCCTTCTCACATCCTCCGTCTTTCCCTTTCCCTCCCTGCCTGCCTTCTGAATCGCCATGACAGCAGCTTCAGAATCTAAGCAAACCAGGACCGGCCTATCGGCAGATGAGATTCAACTCCTGGGCAGGTGGAAGTCAGAAGCTTACCGCCGGTACATAGAAGTCCATCCAGAGCACATCTTCCAGCTAGCACAACGCCTGCACCTCCCCTCAGAGCTCCCTACCTCCGTGGGCGCACGTCGGCAGTGAGCCCGTTTGGGGCCTTTTGGGGGTCCTTCGGCGTGCCCTTCGGCATGCCAAGGGCACAGTGGGTTGGAAACCCCTAGGCCTTTTTTTCCGCAACCCTCGAAACCAACAGTCAGATGGCGCTGAGTCATATTGCTTGCATTCCTTTTCTTTCACATGTATGATAGTCGATAGAAATCTTCTCTCTTTTCCGAAGCCGATGTGCATTAGTGTGTTTTTCGGTGCTGGACTGCCTAGTGCCATGAATCTATTGGTTCGACCCATGGTGGAGTGCCAAGAAGACAGGGGCTGAGGTGGGCTGGCAACGGAGCGGGAGCTGAAAGATTCCTCAAGACTTCACCCCAAGGGGGAAACTTGAGGACTTCGATATTTTGGAATAAAAATTAGATCACAAGACTCAGCGGGCTGAGAACTTTCGATCTGTGTAGGTTTCGCTGTGGGGGGCGTTGTGGTTGCGGAGTCCCTTCCAAACGCTCGTCCTGTCGAAGTGGTTGTCCTATTGGATACAACTCGCCGGTCCAACCGTATCCAATCTTGTATAACAGGTTTGACTGTAAGAGAGACCTAGTCTCTGGTTACGAGACTAAGAGAGACTCAGGTAGCAGTCCTGTAGAGGATTGCGCAGCATAGAAGAGCAATCTCAGACATGGCGCTCAAAGCGATGTGCGTGAAGGAACCTACGGGCATTGAGGGTAACGATATGACGGTAAGAATCGGAATCGGAGCCCATCACATTGAGAGGTTTTTTTTTTTTTTTGTTTTCAGTGATCGCGTTTTTTTTTTTTTTTTTTTTTTTTTAATATCATTACTCGCATGCCGCCTGAAAGGCTATGGCGAGGTTTAAGTAAGTACATATAGGTGAGAAAATAGGAAATATTAAAGTAACACTGGCATGATAACTCCGCTAGTCCTGCCCCGCCCATGTCAAGATTTCCGTCAAAAGATCCCCTTCCTCCCCCTCTTCCTTCCCCTTTGTCTTCGGCGGTGTTTTCAGGTCCTCTAATCCTCCAGGTATTCTCTTCTTCCATGCCGACAGTGATCGCGTGCCGCCCTAAGGGCTATGGCGTAAGAGGAACAAGAGATACAGGAAGCTACTTATTTGTCAGCAAGAGGAAAAGCAGGCTTCCAACGCCTGGCCAATACAGGACCTTTTTTTTTTTTTTTTTTTTTAAAAATCACATAACCCCGCTTGTAGCACTTGGCCATGGCAGGGTCCCTGGGCAAGCCCTCATAGCCCGGAGACAGGCTAAATACAGGACCTTGTACCAGGCAGTGAACTACGGAATACCAGCACCTGCTCCGGCTCAGGACACGGACCATGCAAGATCGCTACGCAGGATCGGGTGAGATGGCAGGCAGCGAGTACTCAGATTCGAAGGGGCAGACGTTTCAGCGGACGTTACAGCGGGTCAGCGAGTGCAGAGTCCGGGATTTTTTATTTTTTTTATTATTATTATTTCATTACTCGCTTGCCGCCCTACGGGCTATGGCGAGGTATTTATTAACTCAAAAACAAAAGACTAAACACTAATTACATGTATTGCCCGCGTGTCTTTCGTGATGCGGGTAGAACCCAGAGTCGTGTCTGTGGCCTTCCTACTTCCTTCCCCTGTCTGTCTCGTACACGTTTGTCTTCAACCACCTTCCTCCGAGTCTAACTTTCCCGATTTCCGTTGGTGTCTCCAGGTAAACTACCACGGAACTTGTCTTCTTGCCCTCTTCGAGTAGGATTGTCTTCTTGCGCAGCCATCTGATCCCTGTGATCTTGCCTACGTCTTTGTTGGACGCCTGCAACCATCTTTGCACATTCCCCAAGTCTTTCCTCAGGTTGTTGCTGATATCTAAAAGGGTTTCTAGTGCAGCAATGTACTCCTGAGTCCGCCGGTCCTCCCCGGCAATCCTGCACCCCTGGTTGTGTTTGTCGTAGGCCTCAAACCACATCGTGTCCTCGGTGTTGAGGATATCTGGATCGCAGTCCATCTTGTCTTGACCATGAAAATCTCTCACCATGTCACCGTATTTATTCTCTAACCATTGAACCCGGGTTTGAAAGTGTGTTGCACGGTAGCGGGCCGTGAGCAGGAAGTTGCGGCCTAGCTTCCCGAGCTGGAAGAGCTGAATTGCAATACCAACCATCTCTTCATCACCTGAGAGCCATAACACTCGGTTTGTCGCTGCGTCGAGGTTGCCAATCGCGCGTTCAAACTCCTTGGCTGTGAATTTTGGCATCATACATTCGGCGGCTCGGTAGCTAAACTGTGCTCTGTTTGGGGGATACCGGGCGTCGAACGCCCAGGTGGTTGCAATGAATACCGAATGAGGCCGAGGACAATTTCTTTGTGTCACGAAGCGGGGAAAGAATGACATGCTCACTCAATTAACTTTATGTCCAGTTCGGCGCGCGCTGTGGAGGGCTTGGCATTGCTGGTGCCAAGCCAAGGAGCCCATAGCAGTATTGCCGCCCACTGTGCGCAGAGGGAACCTGGGCCCGATTTTTTTTTTTTAATATCAGTACCCGTATACCGCCTCGTGAGCTAAGATGGGATTAAATAGAAAGGAAATAATAACATTAAGGAAGAAAATCAGCAGAGGCAATATTGACCAATGTGAAACAGAACCTGCAGTCTCCTGCAATGTCACCTCCCTGCCCATCTCAGCAGCTCTGCCAGGACAGTCTGGTTCATCTTCGCTAGTTGCTGTGGACCTCCTCAGTACCTCCAGGCCCCCTGGCCACTTCCTCCAAACCTCGCACCTGTACCTCTCTTCCATGCAAGACCATCTACACTCTGGCCCATCTGCCTTCCCTATCATATGCCTCCATGCCTTCAATCCTTTTCGACCCAGCAGTCTTCCCAACGCGCTTGTCAGTCGGCATAACCGCTGACGGGGACTGTAGCTCAACTGGGCCCGGAGCAATTGCGGTCACAGGACTCGGGCAGTCTCATATATCATTCTAGTAGTGCAGAGGCCTGCCAGCAGGGCGACACGAGGGGGCCTGCAGCTCGTGTTGCAGGCATACGTGCCCTATCAGCTAGAACACTATGTATCGTCCTCACCCATGTACGATATCGATTCCCGCTGCTGGCTTCGGCCGATCCACCCACTCGTCTGGTTACGAGTCTACACACTACAATGAATTCTGAGGACCCCACAAATGAAGGCCCAGTGTTCCCAACCGGCCAGGCCACCGATCAGGCCGCCTGGCCTGGCCTGATCGGCGGTCTGGCTTGGCAGGCCTGAAACCGCCTGGGGCGGCCCCGGCGGAGCTTCGGATGGCGTGGCCTGGCCGGCCCGTTGGAAACACTGTTCAGAAGGCCATTCACAAAGATGCGTGCTGTGCTACACACTTCCGTCACGTGCTGGACCTCATCGCGAGGACTGCCATGGCGAACAGCTGCACGTGGGGTTACGTGACAAAAAAAAAAAAAAAAAAAGCGAGGACCGCCGTGTTCCTGCATGTGCGGAGGAGATGTTGGCGGTAGGAAATCTGGTCGTAACTCCTGCGCTGCGGTGTGCATGCAGTGGTAAAGCATACCTATACAAGTAATCCTAAAGTTGTAATGCCATATTAGGAATGCAGCATTAACCTGTGCACGTTCCCTCGTTCCCTCGTCAGCCCGTGCCGAATTGGGCAGCACCGCCAGCGCTGCGTGCCGCACCTGTCTATTCTCTGCTGCCTGCCATCCCCAGCTTAGTCAGCCACTAAGCGGTAGTCTTGGTATGAGACTGTGGCATTCCCTCTTGCGACCCCCTCTCCTTTTCTTTCCATCCACTCAGTAATACCTGAAGCGTGCAAACTACCACCGCAGAATCTCAATTTCTCACCCTGCCATGGCGAACAGCCGCAAGCGGTGTTATGTGATAGGGAGAAAAAAAAAACGTCAATTTCTCAAAACGACCAACAAATTCGAGCACCTGTGGCATCCATCCTATCCAGATGGCAACTAGAAGAAGAGGCCCACGTTCCAGTCAGACAGGGTACGAGACGGGTATACTGTAAGCAGGCCATGGGAAGCCTGCAGGTGTTGGACAAGATCACACCTGGTGCTCCACAGGCGAATGCAGCCAGGTACCAGCGAGAGCATCTAGAGCCGCTAATTTTGCCCAAGCTAACTACAACTTAGATCTGCCGCAAGAATCCGCATGCGGTCTCACATCAATGATGCAGCGAAGCACAGAGAAGGAATACAAAAGTACCCGTTTACGGTTTCGGAGTGGGCTGCTTTATGGCTATATATCGAGTGCAGATTGAGTTCTGCATAGTGGTAATTTGCACAGTTTGGGCAATTACGTTTGAGTGGACAGAGATCTATCCGCACTCCGTCCAGAAGTCATTGGCAATTAAGGTGGCAGGAATGTGCTTCAAGCTCACAAGGTTGATAGTTTTTGCACTATACCGAAGTGTTCTGGACAGGTTCTGCAAGTCATGGTGGACCAAAATTGAGGCAAATGACACTAGGTTGCTTTGGCTAATTGGAACTTTCATAATCATTGAAGAGATTGCAAGGAACATTATGATTGCCACTCTGATTGCAGAAAGTGGTGTATCCCAGTCTGTCGATGTGTTTAACATCATTGCATCACCAATGCTTTTATTGGTGCTTACGGGACTCGGCCGTATGAAGAACTCCAGTGCTAGTCTCCCCTTTACCGCCGCCGGAGAGATTTTTTCTTTTGCGGCAAGCGAAGACGTGGGTAGAGGGCTTCAGGAGCGGGAGGTTGGCAGATTACTGGAGACATTGCTTTGGCGAAACCCGCGGAGTGGGCAAAGAAAGTGATAGGGCTACAGTGTGGTGTATCTGGCGAGCAGGGGAGGAATGATATTTTCCTGAGAACCTTGTAGCTGTTTTGCTAAATTATACGCATTAAGCTTCCTAATCGGGCAGTCACTTCCTGATGAAAACAACGTGCCGCTTTACCATTATTGCCAAGCGCAAGCATGGCTTGCACTCGAATTTTGGTCATGCTGACAACACCAGGCTGGGCGGAAACGTGGTGCTTGTGGATTGCCTTTATTTTCTTCCCCCATGTTTTTGCTGTTCTAAATCGCAAGAAAGGATTTGAAAACAATTCTTTTCCGAAATTTAAAAAATCAAATTGCTAGACTTTTGCAAATTGCTTACCCAGTACATTGAAGGCAGAATGTTGTACATATATGCATCGAGGGGCCTTGGCCAAGTATCCAATTGCGGCGTGCACTGCCGCATTCTTGGAAAGTCAGGTGACGATAGTGAGGACGGTGAAACCACCTGTGGCAAATTTATTTGACACAATATCTTGGTACTAACAGAAATGAAGGGAAGAGCACCAGAAGATATGAGGCATGCAGTTCGATTTAACTCAATAAGGAGAATTGAAAACCTCAAAGATGGTGTTACGTTATGACTTTATCACGTTTATGTTTCTTAAGTCGGCCTTGTCCAGCTTCTTGGCATGCATTTCCTAGTGTCATGAGGACCTGCTCTGGTCCGATTGCGAATCCGGTATGGCAGGTGACAAGTTAAGTTTTCACAAAAGTCAAGTTGATTGTGATTCTTGTCTACCATCCATACTTTTTTGTTTTTATTTTTTTTATATCTGCATGTTGGTTGCGAGCCCATGATGCCAGCTGCCCAGTTGGCGGTTCCCGTTCTGCCGCAAGTACTGTATCACTACGGCGCATTTTTTGTAGTTGCCAACGTTGTGCAGCTTCTATGAAACCGATACGATCCATGAAGGTTGCAGCAATCGCGAGCGACCAGTCGTGGTAGCCCAGCGTTCCCTTCCCCAGGTAGTTTATCTGCCAGCGGCAGAGCGCCAGGTTACAGGGCCTAGTTGCAGAGTCAAAATACGACACTGTTCGCTGCATTTACTACACTTTTGGAACCGTTCTCACCTTAAGCTTAAGCTCCTTTGGTTTCTTGTCCTTGCTGCTGAAGCTGTGGCGTAGCGCTTCCATTCTTTTGCCTTGTATGTTTCTCTTCAAGTCCATCCATTTTCCCTGTCGGAGAGATGGCAGTATTTAGTACTCCGGTCATGGTCCTGGCTTGTTCCTTTTGAGTTTCCCCGAGATCATCTACCTTTGTGTTCAAACTGTCCCTGCTAGGTGGCAGCTCGTCCCAATTGACTCCGGCAAGCTGTATGTCCCGCAAATCCTGCTGGAACGCTCTGAGTATTTCGCTTATCGCAGCTGGACCTACCCTCAGTCCCTCTCTATCAGTCATTACGGGACCTGGCCATGCAGTTGGCGAGAGGGCTGCGACTGTGATCGAGCCTGGGACTGTGATTCTTCCCCTGACTTGCCCTTCATAGCCACGGACGAGGAATGCTTCTGGCGGGAGTACGCTACAATTCAAGCACTTGCTTAGCAGCTTAGGGGGGAGCCCTATGCACCACTGTCACCCCCAGAGCTTGAGGCGTCGAAGGCACCGGATCTCCTGAAGTAGGCACGACCCAATAGAGCCTCACATCTCGTATTTTGTAAATACTCAGGTGTCTCGTGAAGTCTTGATAAATTTTTCCAATGACTTGCTGCACTCCAGCTGCTTTGAATTTGAATAGAGGAGCAGAAAGGCAGTGTTGCAGCCCCTAATGGCGCCTATTCCAGCTCTAGGCGAGAAGTAGCTCCAGTTGTCATAGCCAGCAAGACTAAGAGAGCCGCAAGGTCAACAAAAAAGCGTGCAAGGTATAGAGTATCGGGAACTGCTCAAGGTAATATTATTCCCTAGCCTTAGTCTCATGCCATCTTTAGTCTTGGAGCTAGACGCTAACTGATTACGCTGACTATTGCTCCCTTCATACGACCAATGCTAGTAATATCTCACTTCTAACCCCTTTTTTTTAAAAAAAAATATTTCAGCGCTCGCGCAATTTTGGGGTATCCACCCCAAAAAGAGACCAACGCCGGCTATCCACTACCTGGATACCAGGTTCTACGTTTTATTCTCCCTTTTCCCCTCAAAGCACCTCGAGTATGCACGCAGCATCGGTATAAGATACTTAATAAGCACCGACCAGGATGCTCAGATACCGTCCAGTGGGGCGGCATTAGAAGGATATATATCCATTCCTACTGCTCTTGGGTATCTGTTTTCTTCAAAGCGGATATCAACACAATACAATAATAAGCTGTTGGCGACATATGTAGGCGTATTTTGCAAAGAAATCGGACAAATGCAAGTCAAGCGCGCAAATGCATGATATGCGAAAAGGAAACACATGCACTCCCTCCATCGAGTGCGTGAAGTCAAAGTAGGTTGAACCACATGGAAGGTCTGGCTACCTGCTATACTCTTTCTTTTCCTTTTATTCACGTAACCCCGCATACAGGCTACCAGCCTATGGCAGGGCGAAGGTCTGGCTACGAGACTAATGGAAGGTCGTCGATCCAAGGCCAGGATCGATATGTATAAATGATACAAGTATACACAAAGTTGGTACCAGTGCGTGCCTAACTATTTTGCAAGTGGTATTTAATCCTGCATACATATACCTCCTTATAATAGTAATATTATACTCAGCAATATAAGCAATCAATACTACAACTATGCCAGCCTAAAAAACACGGTAAAAAAAGTATATTTTGGACATATTATAAAGACATTAATTTCCTCCGCTTTGACAAACATATATCTAATCGGCTCTCCAAGTACAACAGTCTCGCCGAACATGCTATATTGCCAAAAAGAATGTCAAGAACTAGCTTTTCGCTGTCATCCTTCTAATCACCTAGACTCAGACTAGTATGCTTACACTAAAACGGTGTACCTGTACTCTATTTATTGCTTAGCAATCTCACAACACCCTTGTGCCCATATTTCGCTGCCAATGACAGTGGGGTCTGGCCAGAGTCGTCCTTTGCATTGATGTCGACATCCTTGTGCTCAATAAGCAGCCGCACAACAGCCTCGCGTCCATATCGAGCTGCCCAGGATAGTGGGGTCCGGCCAGAGTTGTCCTTTGCATTGATGTCGACATCCTTGCGCTCAAGAAGCAGCCGCACAACAGCCTCGTGCCCCCTTTCAGCTGCCCAGGATAGTAGGGTCCGGCCAGAGTCGTCCTTTGCATTGATGTCGACATCCTTGCGCTCAAGAAGCAGCCGCACAACAGCCTCGTGCTCGCTTTCAGCTGCCCAGGATAGTGGGGTCCGGCCATAGTTGTCCTTTGCATTGATGGCGACATCCTTGCTCTCAAGAAGCAGCCGCACAACAGCCTCGTGTCCATATTCAGCTGCCCAGGATAGTGGGGTCTGGCCAGGCCCGTCCTTTGCATTGATGTCGACATCCGTGCGCTCAAGAAGCAGCCGCACAACAGCCTCGTGTCCATATTCAGCTGCCCAGGATAGTGGGGTCCGGCCAGAGTTGTCCTTTGCATTGATGTCGACATCCTTGCGCTCAAGAAGCAGCCGCACAACAGCCTCGTGCTCGCTTTCAGCTGCCCAGGATAGTGGGGTCCGGCCATAGTTGTCCTTTGCATTGATGGCGACATCCTTGCTCTCAAGAAGCAGCCGCACAACAGCCTCGTGTCCATATTCAGCTGCCCAGGATAGTGGGGTCCGGCCATAGTCGCCCTTTGCATTGATGTCGACATCCTTGCGCTCAAGAAGGACTCGCACGACAACCTCGTGCCCACGTGAGGCTGCTTCCAATAATAGTTTCGTCCGGTCGGCCTTGGCCATCTTATAGGCATTGACATCCTTGCGCTCAAGAAGAAGCCGCACAACAGCCTCGTGCCCACCTTCAGCTGCCGCATCTAGTGGGGTGCAGCCAGAGTTGTCCTTCGCATTGATATCGACGTCCTGGCGCTGAAGAAGCAGTCGCACAACCGCGTTGCAGCCGTTTCTCGATGCCAATGACAGTGCCGTTTGGCCAAGGTTGCTCCGGACGGTGAGATCAACCTTACGGCGCAGAGTTACCATTACAAGTTCGAGGTGCCCAAGTTCACAAGCAATTAAGAATGGAAGTGCGAGATCTCCTAGATCCACGGGGCAGTTGTCTAGAATCAATTCAAAGGCTTTCGCATAGCCGCGCGCGATTGCTATCATAGAGGGGACCGTTGTAAGGACACTACCTTTGCGGCCGGCAAACGCGTGCCCACTATGGTCAGTGAACTCCTTTGGCAACTCGAAGATTGAGCCATTATGAAGGATCACTGAACCAAGGTCCGTGGAGCTCTGCTTGCTAATGACTTTTCTCTCAATTAGTCCCATAACAGTTTGGTTTTTGTGTTCCACTGCCCATGTGAACGGGCGCTGATAAGGGTCTACGTCTTGGAATGACGACACTCGGGAACCCTTTGGAAGCTGCCAAGGTAGATGTTGTTCTGGAAGCTGGAGACCGAAACAGAGGTCGGTAAGGTTGCGTTCCCAGTTTGCATCAGTTGCAAGCAATGTGACAACCTCCTCACAGTGGGCAAGCCAATATGAGGCGAAGTATGAAAGCAATACATACGTTGTGGAAAATGTTTTCTTGGACGCTACGTGTACCTGCCGCGTAAGTTGAACCTTCGATGTTGAAGTCTTTTGACGTTGTCTTGCCATGAACTGAGAGATTTGGCCGATCATACTAGAGCTCCCTTGGTTGAATATCGCAGGTACCAGTTGAATAGGACAATTGGGCAGTGGTTTGCACGCAACTGTCCTCTGATCGTTTTGACTTGCAGACTTATGAAATGCAGCACGACCGAATTCAGGGAACGTTAGGTAGATAATGGAGATCTGCGCTAGGTAAGTATTGGCACCTTCCATGTCCAGATAAAACGTTTGATAGAACCCTGATTGCAGCTTTGACGACTGTAGGAACTTGCAGACAGACGAATGAGCAAACTGAATTGTGTCGTCGTCATTCACGATGATCATATTGGCACAATTTTCCAGAACTTTGAAGTTGTCAGTCGGATATTTCTTGCGCACATCATCCCACGTAGTGTCCGTCAGCTCGATTGCTGTTGCCTCTGCAATCTCGTGCACCGTCAATGGGCGCTTAGCACCAGCAACCCACTGGAATACCTTGACGGCGACCTCTGGATCACGAGTGGATATCCTATCAAGGATTCGAGCATAAGTTTCATCTAGACCCTTTGGTAATGATTTCAACGCTTTACGAATGGCATTGTCGTTATTCCTTAAGCAGATGTCGTCAATTTGAAAGAAAATCCAAAGGAACCTATAGTAAGGTCATATATAAGTTAGAACAATGAAGCCAGTCTTTAGTGAATTCAAGTTACGTACATTCCTTCTGCACCTCGTAGCAGGGAGGTTGTTATTTCTTGCCTCATTGAATCGTCACAGAGTGCAAGTCTTCCCTGCCGAATCCGTTCGTCTATCGTTTTCACGATATAATTTTCAATCTCTGGACGAATCAAGCCTGGTGTAGATAATGAAATCTCGGCTAGTAATGAAGTTGAATTTTTCAGAGCGAGGAGTCTCGATATCGGGATCTCAGGCCTACAGGAAAGAAAGAGTTTCCTGTGGTAGTTCTGTGCATGCTCCTCTCCGCTCACTGAGCCGAACGGCTACCAGGTCTCGATGTGACCAGTTTTTTGAGGTACTCAATGATCTGGCATTGATCTCCTGCTCACATTCATCAATGCCGTCTACGCAAATATATAAGTGTGATGGAAGAGAGGCCGCTAGCTGCAATAGGTCGAACCACTTATCATTGCTTGGGGAGCCTCGGTACCCTAACTGTCCTTTGCAGAATTTCGACAATTCCTGTTCCATTTCCGGTGAGATTTTGTGAACAAATGTGCGAAGTATTTGCTTTACTAGACTCTGTAACAGTGTCTGAACCTTCAATGATTGATGGTGATGAAAGTCACAAAAGAAGTAGCCAATAAAGGTGTCATGGCGACTTTGCAACAATGGTCCAGAAAACAAGTGGTCAATGACCGCTGTTGTGAGGATTGTCTTACCAGATCCAGCTAAATATTCCGGAATAATAAGCAACCATATATAATCGTAAGGCAACTGATAATATATTAGGCATACGTACGAATTCCATGACACCACATTATGGCAGGGGCATCTTGATAATGTTCGACCCATCGTATAAATTCTGGCAACTCGAAAAGCCAGTTCCCAGTACCTTCATACTTCCTCCCGCGTGCATTCGAGAAAGTTGTCGTGTAGTCGAAATCCGAGATTGCATCCACTAGTGCTCGGCACCTTCGCTCTATACACAACGCCTTTATGTTAAATCCGAAAACATAAATATATTTCTGAGGGAGTATGACGTGCAATGCACCAACCTTTATTTGCTAAGTCCTGCTGCAGCATCCATTGTTCACTCTTAAATTCATAAAGCGATATCTGTTGACGCATCTTATGGCTTGCTTCTTCTGATGCAAGGTGCACAAGGTCCATAATAACCGAGCGCTGGAAACATAATGACGCTTCAAGGTCTTGGAATTCAGCATCAAAAGGGCTGAACACGGAGTAGAGAAAACGCTTGTAGCCTACAATATAGAATTAACATATAGTCTGAAGATATATTTGGAAGTCTGAATAGCCTACCTCCTTTTCGTAAGAACTCGAATGCCTTGGTCAAGATAGATATAGCCACTGCCCAGAATTCGGCTACAGCATCCTTGAGTTTGAGGTTACTATCGAATAGCTCCTCGAATTTGTCGAAAATTGGAACAAGCTTTCCAATTCGTTCCAGCAATGCCGTTAGTTTTGAGAAATACTGAAAGTAATTGAGTGCCGTCTAGGAATGATAAATGTTAGCCATATGCGCAATTCCCCAACCTGGGTCGGGAATTCATGAGGAGGGGGGATGACGTAATGCAACGAGAAATTTTCGTTCCAGACTGCGAAGGTGTGGAGGAAGGAGAGGAGACAGGAAGGAGAGGAGAGAGGAATGAGACGGGAGAGGTGGAGAGATATAGGGAGCCTCCCCGATATAGAAACCAGAAGAACCCCTTGGAAGTTTCTGAAATCAGGTTTCTAGAAGGGGAGAGGAGGGGGTGGAACGGGGATTTGTAATCAGAACTTTCTTTGTTAAGCCTGTCTCCGGACTTTGAGGGCTTGCCCAGGGACCCTGCCATGGCGTAGCGCTGCAACCGGGGTTACGTGATTTAAAGAAAAAAAAAAAAAAAATTACATAAACTTACAAAGATAAGAAGCTTCACCCCGCCCCAAACCAAGGCAGCTACCTTTTGCTCGCTTGAAACGAATGTGTCTATAATAGGGGAATATTGTTGAAGAAGCTCAAGAAATTGCTGGACTCTACGAACATATTTCTTGGCCTGGAATTTGAGGAAGATCTTATCGGCGATTTCAGTTGTCAATTCATGGATCTGTTCTCGCTGGGGAGATGGCCCATTTTGGATCGTGGCTTTTTGTTGCGGGGTAAGTAATTGGGTAAAGCCGTTGATAGCTTGATTTAACATTACTTGGCCCTTCTGGTCGCTATTGAGAAGGGGCCCGGAGGCACAGGTGGAAGCTGAGGCTGTTGCGGAACTCATGCTGTGTAAACACTGCTTAGTCATCGTTCCGAATCATAACAAAATCCTATTTCGACTTACTCGTCTGGTAAATAACTTTACTCTCTGTTGGTGTGGTACGTCTTATGCTTTCGTCAGAGAAATAATTTGCGTGTGCAGTGTAAATTCTTGATGGTGGTAAGAAGTTAAACAGTTTGCTCTTGCGATGCGGCTGTGACCATTGAGGCTGAATCACGATTGCAGGGGTCTTCGAGAGGGGGAACTGAAAAAGCAAAATATGCTCTGCTGCAGTAGCAACCTATCATAAATTTATATACAAATACTAATTCAGCGTAATGGACGAGTTAAAAGTACAATTCTGGCAGCGGTCTTTTTTTTTTTTTTTTTTTTTTTATATCATTAATCGCGGGCCGCCCTAAGGGCTATGGCGATGTTGTGCTATATAGAAAAGAAAAAAATTAATATCCACGACAGAAACTTCCCGCCTAAAAACCCCAATCCTCAACCCTGTCCTAATTACATGTATTTCCCGCTGTTTCCATTTGTCTTGCGGGAGGGAAAGCGGCCAGCAATCTTCCTCACCCCCGTCCCCTTTCTGGCAGCGGTCGAAAAATGTTGCACATCACAGAATTCGCGAACAGTTTTGACTGCATTAGGAGTTCATATCATATCACTAATATTACTTTTGTTTTACTGCTTTACATACAGAGGGATGATTACCGACAGTCTTGCGTTGCGGTTGATAGTGATCTAAACTATTTTTCTGGTGTCCTCTGGCTGGTGTAGTCGCAGCGATTAAGACTGGCAGCATAATTAACTTCTGTTTCGTTTGATTTCCAAATTTTGACCGATTACATAATCGGCGGCGGCCTTCGGTACGATATTGATTGCTATTGTTGGAATGAGACTATCCTATTGTAATGTAATTATTTAGAAGGAGTCGAAACAATTTGTATCGACTTCAAACAATACTGCGCCTATTACAATTTTCTTCAGAAATCTGGAAATATACGGAAATATTTATTGCGTTTCAAGCGCAGAAATTTATTGGACAACAAGCAAGATGTATACTTTATGGCAAACTACTATAAATGTATGTAGGCCCCTACAATGGACTAAACATTAACGGTATTCAGAATAGACTCCCTCCGCTTATATGAGCGAATGTTGGACATAATCCTATTCACAAAAGCGCATAGTTTGTATGCAACAACCCGTGTCCAAATACTTTTTGAACCAGCGAGCATATTGAAATTCAGCGGCTTGGGGTTTGAGTATCCTCTCGTAAAAGGTGGACTAGATTTTAAATTGAAACCCGATTTTAACTAAAAATCCACCCAGATATATGTGTGCCAACGCGACTTTTGGAGAGCCGCCACGATTCCAGATTCAATAAACTTTTGAATTCGGAAAAATCTGGCCGGATTTTCCAATCAAAATATAAGATGCTGCAATATTTAGTTAATAAGTTAGCACACTACGAAATAAATGCCCAGACATAGCTAGTGTGAGCATCGAATAGAAATTACATCACACCAATGCAGTATCGATGTAGGTATCAGGTTGCTACATTCTTACAGAAACAATACACAGAACCAGCGTCATTGGATTGACAACTGGGCACCTACTGCACTCTTATCACTCTTACATTTGGATTGTAATAGTGTAGCGTCGTGCATTAGCTCTGCATAATAACAGCACCACACGCATCTGCTGTGTATAGCCACTTTTTGCTATTCTTGAATAATTGGAGTTGGCTAGCTGCACAAAGGGTTTATTCCCCATTGGCGGACTGTCTGCAGCCATTTGGCGGACCATTCACGGAGAACGCACTACAGTCAGACCTTGCTACTAGTATAATGAACCTCGCTATAGTGAAAACCTTGCTACAATGTAACACACCACACTCTTGGCTTTCAATCCCCACCTGGCTATAATGAAATCCCACCAAAGGGTGTAATGAAAAACAAATCTAGAGGAAGTTATTTTTATTTACTTGTTGATGCTATAATGAACAGACGCTAATTAAATCCATAGGAACCCCCCTGCCTTGCCTCCTGCGCACCAGTGATTCTTGAGCAGCCCAGAAAACAGAAACTATATCGCTAAGCACTGTTTGTTGGTTTGAACCAAGCTGTGAGTGTCTGTTGCTCTCGGGTATATTGCTGGTCGCCGCTGTCCAGTAGATATCTCGACTCCATCCATTTCTATTTCCATTCCTACTCATCCTACCACCACCGTATTTGAATTGATTTCGCAATGTAGTTATTTCCATCACTAGTAAGTCTTAATTAGTAGCGAAGCTCAGCAAAAGACTTCGAACTCAGCTGCCAAGACTATATGACTATGGTAATTTGCCAAAATTTTCTATACTGAAAACCTTGCTGTAGTGGGCCAAATTTTACGTCTTGGTTCTATCATAGCAAGGTCTGACTGTAGTCCCGCCCTGCCATGGCGAACAGCTACAAGCGGGGTCATGTGATATTAAAAAAAAAAAAAAAAAAAAGACTGTAGTCCCAGTTCGCTTGCATATCACTTCTCAACGTAAGTCGCCTGACTGGCTGAGAAAAATAATTGCGCCGATCTAAATTGCAAGCATGCTGAGTATTGGACTGTTTAGTAAGTGGTGGTAAACCTCTTAATTTGATTGCATCTTTGTGCGGAATGGCACGCATGGCTGGATCACAGGATAGGTATTGCTTCACATGCTTTAGTCCGGTATGCATGACTAACCTGAGTGATTGGTTCGATGCCTAAGTAGGTTTGTCGACGAATAATTGATACTTTTAGTGCCTTGGCCCCCTTCGTAAATGGGCTGTTCCAGTAAAGCAGAGAGCTCAGTTAGCAACCCACCTCCACACTCACCACCGGCGTATTCACAAGTCACATTCAGCGCGCATCCACAAACCCAAATAATGCACACACATCCCATTCATCTTCGTTCATGCATCAAAGAAGCATAAGCGTCCTGATAGCTTTTAGATCGCTTTTGAGGTCTTGTTGTATCAAAAAGTATTGGAACGGCTGACTAATTATGATGCGTCAGTCAGCCGTTCCAATACTGTTTGAACCCAGCGAGTACACGTATGCGACGATGGTTTGTACGTATAGTGTTGGTGGTAATTCATCATTTACTTACTAATAAATTTTTGCACGGGTACCTCACGGCACCTACTAGTCTCGTAACCAGGGCACCTACCTGGTGCACTGAGTAGCTGGCGCGCCTCTTAAGCAACGAGTGCCCCATTTTCCGCTTGACTTTGTGGTCGGTGCATAGCATTCTAGGTGCATTGAAGCTTGACCCCCGTTGTAAACATTCACAAGGTACTATAGCGCTTCCTTACAAGGGATCTAGGATAGATCGTTAAGCTATTAATCACAATTGTACTACTTGTTCTGCCCTTTTTGCTCCTGCTCTATCTACACATTACTGTAACGCGACTGCATCCCCAAACCTAATAATATTCACCATTCACTGCATTCACCGTATCTACTGTCCTCCACATCCAGATATAGGACTTCGAAGTCCAGCTTCTGATCCTACTATGTCAATATCCATTACTACTGTTCGGTAAGTAATACCCCTCTCCAAAGTCCACATTAATCTCAATTTTCAGAACCTATCCGATTTCTTTTGCCTAGCGGCAACCCTGTGTATGGATCTCGTAGTTAGTCTCACATCCCGGGCACAACTGGGCAAAGACCGCTCACTCTTCGGGTGTCCTCATCTCGTAGAACCACCAGCCAACCCTGGGCTTCAATATACTCTCGAAGTTGTCAGTAGCATCGTTTAGGCATTGCGGATAGCCGGCAGTACTGTTGATGGATTGACAGGTCAGTAATGTTGCAACCGTAGTATATTTCACAAACGGGATGCGAAAAGGTGAAACTCACATATCCCATGCATCATATGGACCACAGCTAACCTCGGCTGACTTTTCGGCGTTATCAAGGTGAGGATAGTAGGGCTCGGGCTGCATCCTTGCTGGGGTGGTAGCCACCGGCTCCGGCTCATTGCCATTTGACTTGGGAACCTGGGTAACATCAAATCCCATCACCCCGGCAACCAATTGCGACTCAAACTTCCGCCCCTGCTCGAAAACACGAACAGGGACGTTTACTACTGCACGTGGGATCTGGTCCTGTGGATGCTTAGGGTACCAAGCGCCGTCAATCACTAGCATCGTCGAGCGGAAAATATACTCCCGTTGTTCCTTCTCAGTACGATAGTCCCAACGCACGCCCCAAGTGTAGAGCGCAAGCACCTCAATGCCAAAGCCACTATGCAGAACGGTGTACTTGGGCTTGTGCTGTGTGTCGTCAATGTGATTTCCGTCAGTGGAATTCGCGTACTCCTGGGCCGCGGAGTTGTATTTGATCATGAGCTCGTGACGTGTGAGATTCTTGTAACTCTCATCGTTCTCCAAAGAAACAGGATCAGTATCTGAACTCGTGGCTTTGGTAATACCCTTAATTAGCTTGGCCTCTAGATTCTACTAGTGTACTGGACTTGATTGCATTTCGTCAACCAGTATACGTACTCTGTGTATCCCCTTTGACGATATCCCGTGGCTGCTGCACTCCGAAGCCCTGGGCAGGTAAAGTCGAAGGGTTATGGTCGTGTGCATGGTTCTCTCGGGCGGAAGGAAGATTATCATCATCATCGTCGTCGTCGTCGTCCAGATAATCAATATAACTATCATCCTTCTAGAAAACATGCACAATGTCAGTAAATCCATTTTCGAATTACACCGCAAAATATTCCATTGCTACTGAATAAAGTGGTAGCAAGGCAAGTTTGCTGGTGAACAGAAAGAATTGTATCCTCTTACCGCTCGCAAATGTGGAAGCGCGTCGTACAATTGCCACTTCCCTTTATCGTCGAAAGGCATAAATGCCGTTATCCATCCGGTGAGATCTGGTGGCGGGCCGCAAAAACCTCCATGGTTGTGTGTAGTCGCCACTCGCGTCCAAAATTGCTTGTTCCACTCGCCATCCGGATCATCCCAGGCACGGACAAACCTGCCCAAAATCGGTTCGAGCAGGTGATACCACATTGTTGTTTCGAGCCCGAACTCTTTCAATTTCTGAATCTTCCGATATAGCGTCTCCCAGTCCTTTTTCTCGCCGTGCAGCGTTACGCTCGGGATCCCGCAGATGTAGTGGGCCTCGTAATCGAAATACTCCTTCAACGTAGCCATCATGATTACTGAACTTACAATTGTGTCTTCGGCGGTTGTTGTGGTAAAGTGAGGGACAATCCACTCTCGCAAGTCCGGATCTACAATATTTTCCTGCAGAAGCTTGCCCATCTCTACTGCAATCTCCCCAGAGGTGAGCATGTCTACAACGATGCGCAGCGTCTGTTTTCCTTCAAACGAGACAAACTTGTAACGGAATCTTTCTGCATTAGCATTCACGAACATCGAGAACTGCGTCAAAATGGTAATCCACACATCATCGGGGCGGATCTCGAGGTGAAAGTGGCCGCCGTACGCGCGGAGCACAGCATCGATGAACCCATTGCTGTTGGGGACAAGGTCTCTGTGGGCTGTGTCGGAGCTAATGGATGAGGCTATAATTTTTTTGCAGTGCTTTTCCGCATCTGGATCGACACGCAGGAGAATCTCTTCAGAGGTACGAGCTCTGCGCCTTTTATCCTCATCGAAATATTCGGGATGCTGCTTCCAGTAATTTTCGGGCTGCACGTCGGCGACACTGGAGGTCAGTTTTGAGGCTGG
This sequence comes from Kalaharituber pfeilii, assembly GCA_015179045.1. NCBI lineage: Eukaryota > Fungi > Ascomycota > Pezizomycetes > Pezizales > Pezizaceae > Kalaharituber > Kalaharituber pfeilii. Next base: position 250,555 of record WHUZ01000080.1, on the reverse strand, counting down.
GTCTGCGCAGCCAGATTCTTGGCATGACGAGTCCTGACTAAGGCACGGTTGTGCAGCTGTCGATAGGCATGTCAGCTGACCCATTCACGTTGGTTATAAGTACAGGTTGCTTTTGCTTACAGGCTGTCGCCAGCGCCATAGTGTGAGGCTGGTATGTAGAAAAGGGCGTGGCGGTGAGGGAAATAATCAAGATTGTCCAAAGGCTAGATTTAGTGACGAGACAGAAACGACCGCCCGGCGTAAGCATGGTTGTATGAAAGTCACCAAATAACTTTGCGAGCTCCAAACATGAGGATCTCATTCGCGATCGGAAATATACTCTGCTTCTTGCGCATGTGGGTGACGTTGCCTTATCGTTGTTGCAGGGGCAAGCGATCTGAGTCCTGGGATGTCAAGCGCTGTGGAAGGGTTTTCTTCGTTAACAAGAAATTTTGTATTATTCAGTGTAGGTTGATTTTCTCAGAATCTCTCGTGCGTCCCCCCTCTCATACATACATGACCTACCCCCCACTTCCCGGTTTCGGCAATCAGCCTGCTTCCGGTAACATGCTTGCATGCGCCGCCACAGACTCCCCCCCTTCGACAATTTTGAACCGCGGAATCAAAATCGTCGAACCTGTGTACGGCTCCAATTATACCCCTCCTATTCATCGCCTTACACACTCATCCAATTCTTCGCCAATTCATCAACCACTGTCATTCTCACCACTTGTCACCACCTCTTCTTCGTAACTTTTCAACGCCCCGTGACTCCTGTCTGTCGACACCCCCCCCCCCCCGTTTGCCAGTGTCCGTCGCCTTCTATACCCATCCAGTCCTTTCACTCCATTCATCAACCACTCAACGCCAATTGTCGCCACCTCGCTCCTTTGTCAATTCGCCATTCACCTTCAACACTTCTCCCTCACCACTGTCGCTTTCAACATCTTCAACTCCTCTCTTTTGTCTTTGATGTACTATCACCCCTCTCCTCTCTCTCGGTACGTAGAACTTTAAGGAATCGAAAGCATACCTCCCCTTCCTTTGCCCATTCTCTACTTCCTCCAAGTCTCCTGACACTCCAGACCGGCTTACCCGCTTCAGCAGGTATGGGCCTTCCATCGCGGCTCTAATTTCCTTCCATACTCCTTGTCTATGATAAACCTTCGGAGCAGTACCAGATCTCCCTCTTGTGGCATAGCATACCTAGCCCGGCTCTCTCTTTGAAGCAGATCCTCCTGAGCTTGAAACACATGTTCCACAGCACGCTCTCGCATTTCCTCCAGCATCGCAAGCCGGTATGAATACTCTCTCTCTTCAACCGCTAAGTTACTTTGGGCTCCCAGCTCATCCAGTTTCTCAATCAAGGATTCGCTTCGAAGGACATCATCGACCAAATTATCTACTTCTCCTCTTCGAGCCTCGAACCCTAGAAATAGTTGACTAGGAGAGTATCTATGTGGTAGTTTCCGGTTATTAATTGACAGGACAAGGTCTTCCAAATGGCGATCCCAGTATGATAGGTCTGCCGGATGATGCAACACCGCTGCCCTCAGACCCTTCAAGACCATCTGCACATATCGCTCTGCAAGCCCCACACTTTGTGGGTTGGTAATAGGTGCAGTGAATACCTTTACCCCCTTTTCCTTTAACAGCTGTTGAAGAGGTCCTTTGACAAAGTGGCTCCCATTATCAAAATACATAGCTCTAGGCCAACCAAATTTCCGCCCAATCTCCTCTTGCACGAATCTGGCAGCACTGGCTCCATCGCTTCTGATGGCTGTCCTCGCGAAAAGAAACCTTGAGAAATAATCTACTGCCAGAATGATATAGCGGGCTCCAAAGTCTTCTGCAATTGGCCGAATCACACCTGCGAAGTCCAGGCCCAGCATATCCATTGGCTGAAGTTGGAGGATTGGTATCAGCTCTGTTGAACGCCGAATCGTCCCAGTCGCTGACAAGCATCGCATGAACCACACCATTCACGATATCCTTCATCCGAGTTGGCCAGTAATATCTACCAACAATATTTCTCATCATAAGCCCTTTGGCGAAGTATCCATGTGCATCATGCAGTTTTTACAACAATTGATCCACTTGCCCTTCAGGAACACACCATGAGATAGTGCCATTCTTCTCAACGTACCCCAGTCCCACTTCTCCTTTCTTCTCTATTAATGAGAATTTCGACGCCTTCTTTTTTACCATCCTTTCCTTTCTTCCATCCATCCTCTTCTCTTTTATTGTTCCTGTTAGCTTATACCAGACAATCTCCCCATACCATATCTCACTGATCCATTTTCCCCATTTCTCTATCTCCTCTTGGATCCTCATCTCTTCTTTTTCTTCCCCTTTCCCCTTAACAATATCACTCACCCTTCTACCTCCAGTATTTCTTTGTACCACCTCAACCATGGACACAGTTATTGAAGTTCTCCCAACATCATGATCTGCATACTTTCCTGGATCCAACCATCTCCGTACACCCTCCGGCAGTCTCGACAATCCGTCAGCTATCTTCACATCTCCACTGTCTACATGCCTTATTTCTAAATCAAATTCAGAAAGGATTTCTTGCCACTCCGCCAATCTTCCTCTAACTCCGTCTCCTGACAACACTCTCAAAATAGCTGGGAATCAGTATAAACAACAATAGGAAACATGCTACCAAGGATACGCCACTTCACACTCTCCAAGCACCTAACCACTCCCAATACTTCTCTCTCCTCTCTTGGGTATCTCCCTTCTGCTCCTTTATATGGCTCAGAGATATAATCAATTACTAACTCTTTTCTTTTTGGGTATAGTTTTTTCCCATTCTTTATCCCTTTTTCCATCCCCTTATCCAGTTCAATCTCATCTATCTCATCTAGTTGAAATAGCACTCCTCCCAACCCTCTTTCAGAAACTGTAACTGACAGATAAAACCTCTTATCTCTTGATGTTCCAAATAAGTTCACTTCTCCAATCGCCGATTTGATATAATCAAAGGATTTTTGCTGCTCTTCTCCCCACTCAAACTTTTCCAATACCTTTCTTCTTTTTGGGTCTCTTCTTCCCTTCACTTTTCCTCCTCTCTCTATCTCTTCCCATTTCCATACTGCTGCTTCCTTCATTATCTTTATATGGTCACTTCTTCCTGGACAAAGTTCTTTAGGTATGTCACCATGTATATAAATGATTCCAACTCTTGCCATGTTGATGGGATGGGAAATTCAAGAATAAAATCCATTTTCTTCCTTGCAGGCGTCCGCACACAATGTCCATCTGAATCAACTCCCATTCGTTGTCCAAGTGGGCCTATCTCTGGCAGGAAGAAGCCCGTTTTTGATGCCTTAAGTGTCAGGTATGCCCAAGATACTCTTGGAAAATATTCTTCATGCAATAGTCTCACCATAACCATAAATAGGTCAGTAGAGCAGAGGTCGTCATCAACAAAATACCCAAATGATCTCTCTTGGCCTTCTCTGTCCCAAGTGATTCCCCATAACCCAGGTTCTTCATCAGGCAGAGGAATTGGACCAAAGGCTATATCTTTCATTTTTGTATAAGTGTGAGGGGCACCTGTCAGTCCTTGCCCCATTCGAGTATAACAATACTGACCCAAGGCACAGGAGAATGCTGTTTTATAAGCATGAGGTGGATACATTTCAATTGCATAAAATCCATTCAATGCATCACTTTGGCTGAAGTACCGGCGAGTTCTCTTTCCCAGGAGATTGAACAAATCTTCCATGTTTTTTGTTGGATAGTTTGACTTAATAGTTGCTCGGTTCAATTGGCAATAGGTATGTACCATTCTCATGGCTGGAACCCCTTCTCCAGATACCCTCAATGGGTCTTCTTTCTTCTTAACCAGAGTTGTCTTTGCTGACCATGGTGATTCACATCTCATAATCACCCCAGCTTTCTCCAGTTTCGGTATATTTTCCTGCTGCCATTTGGCCTCTTCTTCTGTCCAGATTCGACTCTTTGCCCGGTGTGGTTTTGCTCCCCAGTATGTTGGTATGGAGTGAATTACCAGGTCTGTTTTTGGCATTTCACTTTGGCTGGTAACAAACAGATCTCTCCAGGTATAGAGTATTCGTTTTGCATATCTTGCCTCCTCAGGCATCAAGTGGGATCCGATTTTCACTTCACATTTCTCAAACCACTCCTCAATTATCTCTTGATTAGATGAGTCCACTTCTCGTCGAAACTCTTGGGGCCTTCTTTTCACTGGAAAACCTCTCTCCTTCCACCCAAATATATCTTCTTCTTCGTTCACAGCTGTAACCATTTCCACCACCGGCACTGACTTTTTCCAGTTGGTACAAACCTTGTTCACTCCTTCAAAAAACTCTCTTGTCCATCTCAGTTGTTTATGCAAGGGTATAAACAACTCTTCCCTGTCTCCCCAACTCCACTTGCATCTTTCACACTCCCTTCTAAGGCAACTTTTTTCTTCAATAATATACCCACTCCCTTTTGCATAGAATCGGCGGCAATCTCTGCTGTCTTCATCTCTCACTCTGCTAGCTTCTTCTTCCTCTGATTTTATTTCTTTCAACCAACTTGAATCTTCCTCTTCCTTATTCCATTTCCTAGCTCTCCATTTCCTCTCTTGCTTCACATACTCTCTTTTAAACTCCTTTGCAATCTCCAAAGCTGGTTCTTCTATATCCCATTTTCTTTCTCCTTTTCTACACCAACACTCACACTCCCCCACATGCCCTAGATTGAAGCAACTTCCTCCCAAACAACAAATACAGTCTCCCCTCATGACTCGGCATTTTCGTTCATCAGAAATCATACAGTTCCCACTCTTTTCTCCAACTACCACTACTTCATATACTCCCTCCCACTCCTCGATATTCTCCTTTTTATTCTTTTCTTTGAGGCCTATCCTTCTCTGGGTACTCAATTGGCCTTCATTGATTACCCTCTCTCGTTTCCCTTCTCATAGTCATCTTCACTTTCATCATTATCGTTACTCTCATACCACTCTCTTTCTTCATATTCAGCTCCCTCAATAATCTCATTCAGTACTGCATGTATTGCTTCTTGGCCCATAACTAACTCTTCATACTCTTCGTCTGTCAGAGTACTTTCACTTCTCCTTTTGGATGGATTCACCAGTACTTCGGGAATTGTTACTGTTGGTTTGCCGGTCACCATAGGAACTTGGTGAGCTTGTCCTTCCATATCAAATATCACGTAGGTATGTGTCTCATAGTCTCCTTTTGCTCGTACCTGTTGTAACCATCTTCTTCCCAATAATAGTGTATATGATAGATTAAAATCTACCACATATACCTTTACTGTTGCTAGAACTCCTGCAATATCAATATTAAACTCCACACACCCAACAACTTCTCTTAGCTCTCCTGTTGCTGTTTTTATAATAATGTCATTATTGACTTGCAAGTCCAGTCCGGACTGCTTCATAACTGAGTATGACATCAGGTTGACCACAGATCCTCCATCTATCAGTATTTGAGATAATAGTACTTGAACTATTATCTCATTATCGGTTTCCTTTACCATAGTTCCTTGAGTATGGAAATTCACAATTGCTCCCTTAGGTTCTGGAATCGGTACTCGCTTGCTTGATTTAGTTTCTCCCACTATACCCATATCCAGCATATTGATTGTTGTCACTTTCTTCTTCCGTTCAATTCCCATACCATTTGCTACCTTAGATCGTACTGAAGGAGCAATATCAATCAAGTTTCCCCAATTCAATCCTTGTACCAAGGTACTCCTCAATGCATCTACAGGATTCCACCTCATTTGTCCTTCCATCATCCTAATTGACTTTCGTTCTCCCAGTCTCTTTAAGTTCTTCTTCCCCTTTCCTTTTTCTTCTCTAATGTTTTCAGATTGTCTTTCATATCTAGGATCAGGTATAAAAGGTCTTCCTTCTGGCAGTTGGACTTGATCTCCCGGTCTCAGTACTTGAGAAAAGTGGTTTTCCTTTTCTGGACTCTCAACTCTTTGTCTTCTTCTATTTGGACCGGCTTCTTCATCACTTATCTCTTCCACTCTTGGTCGTTTATCCACCATGGCTAACAGCTGTGCTTTCTCTTCAAGTGTCAGTCTATCGATCATACTTACCAATTTTTCTCTATTATCCATTATTTCTATCATATTTGCCTCCATTCTTCCACTTCCTTCTTCTAGCCTCCTTTGAGTCATGGTAATAGCTAACTGCTGCTGCTGCTGCAGCTATTGGTACTGAAGGAGGTTGTACACCACTCATAGGTAATCCTCCCGTTTGCCTACTATTGGCTCCAAATTGTCCTCCTATCTGTCCCATCCTCTCTCGTCTAAGTTCTGCATTTCTAGAGATAATATTTCGCAATTTAGCTTGTTCTTCTTCAGGTAAGGGGTTACCATTGCATGAGTAAGATAAGTGCCCCTTTCCTCCACATCGAGTACAAGTTTTATTTTCATCTCTATTCTGTTGCCATCCTTGGAGCCCAACTGGTCCCATCTGTCTACCTCTATAGTTTCCTCCATTCTTTAATTCTTGTACAGTTTCCATCATCATTGATGCCATTCTTTCCATTCGCTCCTGTGATTTTATAAGCTCCTTCAAGTTGTATGAGTCCATACCATCTGTCTCACTTCCCAGCTGACTATCCTTTTCTTGAGATGGTGTCTTTATCATGTCTTGTCCTCTTCTACCTTTAATACTTTTCTGAAAAGCACTAATAGCTTCCTCTAAGGTACAGTCATCTTCCAACGTAGAGCTAACAGCTATTCGCACCATACTATTAGCAATACCTGCTAAAAAATTAGTTCTTAGAGTCTCATCATGTTGATTTCCTAGGATAGCATTTAGTTCATATGTCTTTTCAATATACTCTTCATCAGAAAGGTGTCCTTGGTTTAGGTGCTGCATTTCATTCCATGCCTTAGTGAGTTCATTAGATGCCCTTGTTCTTCTCACTGGAAATCGACGTTTTATTGATGCAAGAGCAGCTTCTACTGTATTCCTTGCTGTAGTAGGAAGTTCAGTCCACCACTGCTTAGCCTTCCCTTCAAGTAGGTTTTTTAATATAGTCAGCTTTGTTCTTTCCAAATAAGCAGTATTACCTTCCATTCCTATACTTCCTTCCATGAGTGAAAAATATGCTTCTACCGACTCAACAAAGTCAGTAACTGATTCACCTGGGTTTCCACCAAACTTCTCTGGTTTAGCCAACTCCATCATATATCCCATATTACCAGTACTTGGAGAATCATTTTGACGAATCATATTGGTAGGATTAGATGTAGATCCTCTCTCCATCGGTTCAGGTTTCATGTGAGAGATATTAGTTGAATTAGTAGTTTTATCTTGACTTTGTTGAATTTGGGAACTATAATTATTTTGACTACTATTAGCTTCACTCTGTAGCTGGGATGGATTACCAGTGATCCTATAGTCTTTCCACTCTAGAGGTTGCTTAGTCCTATATTCTCGTTCCAATATCTTATCTCTCCTTTGAACTGCCTGTTCAAATAGTTTGAGAGCTTCACGCTGCCTTGGACTTTCCAGGGTTGCAGTTTCAGAGTAATCAGATCAGGGATCAAAAGGCTCAACCGAAACGAAATCGAAATCGAAGGTATTCGACGCTGTTATCCTACCCTGTTTCTTGTCTTGAAGAAGCCTTCCTAGGACCGCCAAATCTGTGGAAGGGTTTTCTTCGTTAACAAGAAATTTTGTATTATTCAGTGTAGGTTGATTTTCTCAGAATCTCTCGTGCGTCCCCCCTCTCATACATACATGACCTACCCCCCACTTCCCGGTTTCGGCAATCAGCCTGCTTCCGGTAACATGCTTGCACGCGCCGCCACAGCGCCAATCTTGACCGCTTAGTGGCTGACTAATTTACTCCACACTGTGCGGTTGCTTCGTGGGAGACTTGAGCCACCATGGTTGTGTTTCAACACGTTTCCGAAACTTGACCCGTCAGCAACTGGGCCTTTGCACCTCTTGGCAGCCTCTCTGGTGTAAGAACAGCCCTGCATTCGAGTTGAAACGCGGTGTCAATACAATATGTTGCATGTCGCCAGTTTCCAGGATGAATGCATCAATGAAACCTCTAGCGTGCCCGATATGGTAACGATCTGCCCCCCTGTAACGATCCACTCTCTGGGCACTCCTCGTCATGCATTCCTCGCTCTACTACTTATTTTGGATATATTGCAACTATAGAAATTGCTTAACATTATACCAATTTGACATCACTGAATCAGAATTTGCTATTATAATGAGGAAAAAATCAAAATTCCAATATTTACAACTAAATTTATCATTATTTACCTAAGTTGAGTCCTCCCTGTATATAGTATAGCTCAACATTCTCGAAATCAGAAAAATTATATAGAAAACTAGTAATTCTCATCTATCTAGGGCCGGTCTTTTTATTAAAAGTCAATATTGCATATACAGATCATGTGGGATGCAATGCACCTTCAATTGTATAGAAGTAGTTTATATTCGTGAGCTAATCTCTATACCTTGATCTGACCTTCAGTGTTCCTAGACTCCTCAAGTGATTCAGGACTACTGGGACTTGAAGTTGTAGTAGTTGAAGCACTAGGGGTGGTAACAGTAACTCCTTCTGAGGTGCCAGGTATGACAGAAGAGACCTATGGCTCAAATCTGCTATTGGAACCTTCTTCTACCCACCCCCCCTTCTAGTATTCAGACCCTCCTATCTCATGAACTAAAGATCTTTCCCAGCCCCAGCCTTGCATATGAGTTCCTCTATGGTATCTTTTTGTAACTTGTTCAGCTGCAGCCATCTCTCTCTATTTTCGTTCCTCTTTTGCCTTACTTTCTCGATCCATCGCTGCTAACTACTTTGCATATCAGCGGCTTCTTTCTTATCCTAAACTATTTTCGCACCTTCTGAAGTTTCTCTTCCTCCTTTCTGACCTTCGCTGGTACTCTCTGTTTCCTTTTCGACATCTCCTACTATTTTTTTCCTTCTATTTCCAGTATTGCTTTAACTTCAGCTCGAGGCGGCTTAGGAGGAAGTGAGTGAATATAACGTCTTGGGCGTCTTGGGTAGAGAACCGCATCCCACCAGATCAGTGAAAAAACACTTGACTAGTGACGTTTACTAGTCCTCTGCATAGCTCATTTAGCAATACGCACCTGCATCCCATATATTTGCTGTTGCATTTCGCATACGTCACATATACGCTCCATCGGCCACCCGAGGTGACCCATGACAGCAAGGCAAAAGAAGAACGAAAATAGAGAGAGATGGCTGCAGCTGAACAAGTTACAAAAAGATACCATAGAGGAACTCATATGCAAGGCTGGGGCTGGGAAAGATCTTTAGTTCATGAGATAGGAGGGTCTGAATACTAGAAGGGGGGGTGGGTAGAAGAAGGTTCCAATAGCAGATTTGAGCCATAGGTCTCTTCTGTCATACCTGGCACCTCAGAAGGAGTTACTGTTACCACCCCTAGTGCTTCAACTACTACAACTTCAAGTCCCAGTAGTCCTGAATCACTTGAGGAGTCTAGGAACACTGAAGGTCAGATCAAGGTATAGAGATTAGCTCACGAATATGAACTACTTCTATACAATTGAAGGTGCATTGCATCCCACATGATCTGTATATGCAATATTGACTTTTAATAAAAAGACCGGCCCTAGATAGATGAGAATTACTAGTTTTCTATATAATTTTCCTGATTTCGAGGATGTTGAGCTATACTCTATACAGGGAGAGCTCAAATTAGGTGAATAATAATGAATTTGGTTGTAAATAATGGAATTTTGATTTTTTTCTCATTATGATAGCAAATTCTGATTCAGCGATGTCAAATTGGTATAATGTTAAGCAATTTCTATAGTTGCAATATATCCAAAATAAGTAGTAGAGCGAGGAATGTATGACGAGGAGTGGCCAGAGAATGGATCGTTACAGGGGGCAGATCGTTACCACTTCGGGCACTTTACCTTCATACACACCAAGTTGGAATTATTTGCAGCTTGGTGGGTATGTTACCACTCTGATTGGTATGGCGCAATGAAAAGAAATGCATGCCAAGCAATTATATTGAAGAGCTCGCCGCAATTCAACTGCAGATAATATTTAACTCTTTATTGAGATTGGTCTGGTTCTACTGCCCACACGCGGCATTGAACGTCAAGCTGCATCCGCATAGTCTGGTTGCAACCAGAATGTTTCCCTCGCACTACTGTATATGGTATTTTCCCTCGGCACCGCTGTCACCTGACTTTCCGAATAACGCCGCAGTGTATGCACAGCAATTGAATGCTTGGCAGAGCCTCATCTCGCGCACAGTAATTTTGCGTTCCGTGCGGTGAGCAATTTGTTTGTTTATCCTATCTTGGGTCCAGAAAAGCGAAAAAGAAAAAAAAACTACAGCACCAAGGATTCCCACGTGGTCACCCACCGTAGTACTAGGTTGGCGATCTGAAGTTTAGATATGGCAGAGCGGACGGGATGCCTCGTTTTCTTCAGTCTATGGCCGTAGATGTCTACGCTTGTGTTCTTAAGCCTCATGAAGGTCTTTCCGCCTCGAGCGCGAGTCCCCCCAACCTTCCTCATGGCATTGCGACTAACCCGCGACTCCCGTAATGAGGAAGACATTTGTGAGCACCTTCAGAGTTCGTTCTGTTCTCGTGAGTCCATTGTAGCCAAGGCGTCGTAGTCGAAATGCCAGCGTAGCAGCAGACGGGCTTAGAAGTAACCTGTTACTTCCCTGGGCAGCCGCCTCAGCTGCGAGGATTTCCTGTCTCCGCCTGGAGAGACTGCCAAGTCTTCCGCTTCTTCAACTCCGTGCACACGTTGGCTCCTCCCCCAGCATCCGTCGCTGGCACGGCTACAGCTGCACCTTCACTCAACCACATTCACTTGCACCGCCTCGTCTCGTGCACGGATGAGTTCCCCAGATATACAAGGGCATGTCTAATACTTGAAAACTCACATGGTATTTGCAGCATACTTGGTTCTCGCTCAATGCCAAACGGGAATGAAAGCGTTTCAATTTCAAGTGCGGCGATGGAGGGCAGTACCTGTCCAAAGTACGAAGAGCCCATTTTCGGCAACGAAAAGTTAAGGTGATCATCAATGCAGCACTCGCTTTCTTTGTTCGGGCTTGAGCACTAAGCGGCTGCCTTCTGGCGATGTGAAACTTTGACATTCCAAAGCGGACAGGATGCCTCGTTTTCTTTTGGCCCAAGGCCATAGATATCGGTCAGCGCTCTCTCTCTTCTATATATGAACTGAGCTTAACCTCTGCTGACTCTTCGATCTTAAGTCCTTCGAATTCATGACAAACTTTCACGGCCTGCCGGTTGCGGAGATAATTGGCTTCGCGGCTAAGCCAAAGTTTCCAAGCATCGGATTGGCTTTGGGAGACCAAGCTCAGGATTACGTATGGCATGCTCTTGTTAACTATGTTGGTGGCCACGTCGCCTTTTGCTCATCCGCCTCTTACCAACTCATACTGAAGTAGTACTACAATTATCTTTAGTATTCTTTCGCTGCATGTGCCTATTGCCTGTACTTTCCTTGTTCAGCTGTGCATCCCCTTGCAACTACCTCCTCCGGGGACCCCAGGGTACACGCTCCAGTGGCAGGTCCGGAACCTCGTCTTCCGTCCTGCTCATCATCGGCGCTCCTAAAATCGAACCCTCACACCTCCAATCTACCTGCTTCTTCGCTCCCCATGAGGGATCATGTGGAGGACACCCTGCTCAACCTCTTTGTTGTTAGCGTAGCGATCCTCCTGCTCACCCTGCTTTTTTTGTGCGCAACCCCCCTCTTCTTGCCTCACAAGTTGTTGACGAACTTTCCCTTCTCCGAGAATTAGTGGCTAATCTGCAGGGGTCTCTAGGTTTCTCAATGCAGCGGGGGTCCCTATATTGATCTCCCGCCACATGACGGCAGCGGCAGATGTACTGGCGGCGTTTTTGGCGTGCAGAGCACATCTGATTCTCATAGGTGCATTTATTCCTGCTGGATTCTGGTTTATGGCTCGGGAAATACGATTTTGGGCTTGGGAGCGACATGCCGAAACCCGGCAGCGAGATCACGTGCATCAGTTGGCTTTGCAAAAGCAGCAACGGGAGTTGGAGGCGCAGCTTGGGAAAGTGAAGATGGAGGAGAAAGCAGAGGAGGGAAGGGAGAGAGCAGAAGAGAGAAGGTTGCAGAGGGAGTGGGACAGATGGAAGCTGGAAAAGGAGTGGGAAGAGAGAAAACAGGAGCGGGAATTGGAGCTGAAGCGGTTGGAGGTGGAACTTGCACGGCTGCAGCGCCAGCGTTCGCCATCCTCCGTGCCATCGAGACCAAGTACGCCGGCAGAGGGGATAGAATGGGGAGTGCCTGTGGAGGTGGAGCCAACACCTCTTGAGGAGGGCACTTCGGCAAGTAGGAAGGACGTGGGAGGACGCAAGGGAAAGCAGGCTGCGAAAATGCCTGATTGGAAATACTAATAGTTGAGTTGGAGTGGATATCTTTTGTTCGTCTTTTTTATTTTTTTCCTTTGTTTTTTTGTTTGCAAGTTTCATGTCACTCTGGGTGCAGGCTCCAACTTCGTGGTCTAATGCAGCGGACCTGCTCACTTTCTCAAACGTTAACAGCAATTGCAATGTATCTTTTCCCTGCTACCCTCTATTCGTCTGAACTATCCCTATTGAACCCGCAAGCAATATCATGCGGATACATCTCCGTCCGTTGCTCTATCAATGAATGCAATACCGCCAGTCCAGTCGGATGTGTTTACCATCGTCTGATTTTTTCAAACTCGACACACGTGACCTTTCAATACAATCCCCGAAGCCCCCCGAGATTCGTCCCCGTGTGCCTTTTTCCTTTGCTTGTATGCCGCAGGCAGTCTGTTCGCTGTGGCGGGACTTCCCCATGTTGCCATCGGCAACATCCTAGCGCCAGCAAGACACGGATAAGAACATTAGATATTGTTATGCTGCCTCGAATCATGCTGGTATGTTTGATGTTTATCTGCGGGTTGAGGACTGCGTAACTGCAAACAGAGGTCTTTTTTGTTTTTTTATATCATTACTCGCGTGCCGCCCTGGGGGCTATGGCGAGGTAAACAGAGGTCTCTGTGGTAATTTATATTTCTTACCCCCCACTCATTTCCTAATGCTGAAAATGGTCGAAACATTTTTTGGTGATGAGACTACTTTTACTATGTGTGCCGCACGCACAGCGAGGATTGTTGATAACTCTGTTATTTCCTAATACTCGCTCACTACCACTCCGCGGGTTAATTCAACGTAGGCGATGTGTGCATCCCAATTTACAATAAACGTACATTTCAACGTGCTCTCTTCCATGTGTTTCATGTGTTCTGCAGCATTACCCTGAACTGACATATACCATCTCTCCACTATGCTACTTTGCAGAAACTACCTAGGATTGGCAATATGTGCGCCGGTGTGGGCGGAGAGGTAGTTAATAGATCATGGGGGTGGTAGGGAAAAGTGGCTGAGAGTTAGGTGAGGGCACATTTCACAATGGGGGTGGATTCACCGGCGGTGGCGACAGAGTTGAGGGTAATGCACACATCGCCTACGTTGAATTAACCCGCGGAGTGGTAGTGAGCGAGTATTAGGAAATAACAGAGTTATCAACAATCCTCGCTGTGCGTGCGGCACACATAGTAAAAGTAGTCTCATCACCAAAAAATGTTTCGACCATTTTCAGCATTAGGAAATGAGTGGGGGGTAAGAAATATAAATTACCACAGAGACCTCTGTTTACCTCGCCATAGCCCCCAGGGCGGCACGCGAGTAATGATATAAAAAACCAAAAAAGACCTCTGTTTGCAGTTACGCAGTCCTCAACCCGCAGATAAACATCAAACATACCAGCATGATTCGAGGCAGCATAACAATATCTATGTTCTTATCCGTGTCTTGCTGGCGCTAGGATGTTGCCGATGGCAACATGGGGAAGTCCCGCCACAGCGAACAGACTGCCTGCGGCAAATTCGGGGAAAGTGTATGTACGCCAAGTCGGCTTTATTTATGGCTGGCATTTTTGAATTTGAAATTCACTAATGTAATGTGGTAGTTCCGTTAAGCTACGATGCATACCGAAGTAATAACACAGCACTTTTTGGTACAGTACCTGTCCTCCGTAGGCTGTCGGAGCTTGGCAGCTTGTCACAATCGTGCGCACTCAACTTTCAATCCACTGCACGGAGACTTGCGCGCATTTTTTTTTTTATTTTTTATTTCATTACTCGCATACCGCCTATCAGGCTACGGCGAGGTGTTAAGTACAGAATGTGTGATTCGCAGATGATAGATAAGAAAAGAGCGTAAAGGAAAAATAATGGTCGAATAAAAAACAGCTAACTCGCTGCCCAGTCCAGCACCCCGGCCAGTGTCATCCCCTTCTTCTCCCCCTCTTTCATCCCCTTCTTCTCCCCCTCTTCCTTCCCCTTCCCCTTCCCTTTCTCCACTCCTATTGGCATCTTCAGCCCCGTCTCTCCTCCCGGTAGTCTCTTCTTCCATGCCTCGCAACTTGCGCGCATGATCAAAATAAAAATGGCAGCGTCTGACCCACCAGCTGGTGAAGAAGTGAAGAACAATAGTACCGTTTTTTCCTTTTTTTCTCCTTTCTCTTTCGTTTCTTCTTCATCCCGATTGAAGTATGTAGTTCAATATTGACCTTAAGTAGAATATGATTTCCACTCCTTGTTTTTCTCTGCTTCAGGCTTACCTCGCAAAAGACAAGGGAATACAGAAAAGAATAATTGCAGTACTAGGGGTCAAAAAAAATAGGACATATATACGTACTCTTGGGAGGCGTATGGATATTCTACTCCCTTATTTCGGTTTAAATATCCAGGGGGTACTCATGATTAGACTTTTAGACCGAAATGGCCTTAAAGAATCTGGATAAGACAAAAGCCGACATCCCTCGGTTTGAATACCCTTCATATCAATCGCAGTGTTAAAGCGTACTTATTCATCCTGCTCCTGTTTTTATTGTAGTCATTGGTTTGCTCCCCACGATAAAGTCACAACGCACTGGTTACAATCGCTGGTTCTTATATAACTAACAGTACGGACATATCACTCTAGCTACGTAATTGGCCAGACTTATTCGCAGCCTAAGCCAAAAGCTAGTTGCAGCGCACGAACACTATAATAACCGAAACCAATCCTCGCAATCATACCCGATACCGTCCCTTCGCAAAGTATGAACCGTTTTTCCTATCGGGTAAAAAGAAACCTACAGGCAGAACACCCTAGAATTTGAAGCGGAGGTGGATGAAATAAGACCAGACGCAAAAGAGGACATTCAGGAAACATGTACGAGATCTGGTTTGCTTTTGCACGGCACCAAGAGTAATATACGGTCAATCGGCTTGTGGATAGATACAGGCTTTTCGGCATGTAGAGATTTTCCAAATACAGAACAGGCATTGGCATAGATACCAGATCTGGTAATTATGTCAGATACCTCGAACTCAGTATCCAGTCTCTATCCTATGGAGTAGTGAGCGGCACGAGCTAGCTCGAGCCGAGCTGGAGGGTGAGCTCGAGCCAGCTCGTGAGTAAGTGAGCTCGGCTCGAGCTGGCTCGAGCTGGCGTGGCATGAGCTCGAGCCTGGATCATAATATTGACAAACTAAACTAAACCAAGCTAAATTTTCATGTTTCTCACTACTATCAGCTAAATTGTGCATTTCGAAGTTGTTGTTAGGTCAGAATGAGCTCCAAGTCTCTAATTGTTACTATAGTAGGTATTTACAGTTTATGAAACGTTGCACTGGCTAAGCATTTTAGCGAGCTGTCAAGAAAAACACAAGCATGATCTTGGCTCGTTTGAGCTCGAGCCAGCTCGAGCCCATGCCAGGCCAGCTCGAGCCAGCTCGAGCTCAAGATCAGTCGAGCTCGAGCTAGCTCGCGCGAGCTCGGGCTCGAGCTGGCTCGAGCTGGCTCGGCTCGTGCCGCTCACTAATATGGAGTTACCCTGCCATGGCCACGTGCTACAAGCGGGGTTATGTGATTTAAAAAAAAAAAAAAAAATATCCTATGGAGTTCCTTTAAAAATTGCAGGGCTCCCTTGAAGACTTAATGGTGATTTGTGTAGATTTTGACCAAAAAGTATTCGCGATTTTCATATCCGACGATATCGGCTCGAGTACTTGTCTGTAGTCTAAATATCCTTACTACCTTTGTGAAGCTTCGCAATCAATGTCCCGCCTGCTGCAACTTACCAGGTAGAGTGGTCTCAACACCCTAGGATTTTTTTGGCTTGATTTCCTTTCTGAACAAATTTTTCCCCGATTCCCAAGATTGACATTTTGCGGGGAATTCTCAGCTTCTCGGTGCCCTCTTCTTGGCTCGGCATGATAGGTGTACCCGTAGTAAACAGAATCATTAGAATGAATGCACCAAAAGATAATTATGGCTACCGTCGGGATCAAATCTCTTGTGCTTTACACACTTCCGCGTAGGGCTTGTAGTTGGATGTTAGACTAGATCTCAGTTTTATTGCTTTTTTAATCCAATTATTTCAACTGAAAATCCAAAGGAGAGTTACAAAAATTAGTGCTGCAGACTCCAACATTCCACCAAGCATGATACAAATTTTAGTGCCCACCTACTGGCTCTTCACCCGAATGAGACTACGTGCAAAGAACTGAATAGAGATATGTTCCGCTCCGCTCACGAAGCGAATTGAGTGGTGCACTCGCATTTTTTCAGTTGGATCGCGAATGGTTTGCTTCGAGCATACCTTTTTGGGAGGATGTTTTTTTGTTCTTTGTAACATATTTCTTATCTTTATTTTTCTTTTCCTTTTCAACATGGTCACCATTTTCTGCGGCTCCCTTCGTCAATCAAAAAATCGAAGATACACGAATACCAAACACGCAAACAAATAAATAGAAAAGTTCGTATCTATGTAGGTGTGCAACGTTGTTGCGTTACCTAACCGGTTCTTGCAAAGTGAGGAGAGATTCGAATGTGCGAAATCCACAGATGGAGTAACCAGTGATTATTACGCGTCATCGTAGACCGCGAAGGACAGTGTCGGGGAAATGATGAAGGCTTGGCAGCAGCTGAGGGGGTGGCACAGGGGTCTGGGGAGGACAGAGTAGGAAGAAGAGAGAGACGGGAAGAAAAGGAAGGGCAGGTCGTGTTGCTAAAATGTCCGATAAGACACCCCATTCTTAGTGTACAGATTTATCGTCTCAACGGTGTAAAGGGCAAACGGAAAAGCAACTGGTATGTCACCCCTACTTACCTACCCACACATCCCTGCTGGTTACGAGACTAGTATCCCTGTAGAGTACATTCTCACCCACTAAAGAAACCCGCAACTCTGGGTCGCTAAGATCCCCACGTCATCTAAAAGCTTAAGTCCACCTCATACAATTCCCTTCCACTACTTAAATCCCCGGACCTCCTCATCGGTGACCAAATCGCCCCCATCTCCTTCTCGACCTGCCCTTTGCCAACACTACCTGAACCTTCCATTCTCTCCCTTTCTGCATTAGCGTTACGAATTTTGACCCCCTAGCGATCTTATCTTCATCCTCACCATGTGTCATTCCACCATTCTTTCGCCTTGTCCATCTTCCCCCGGCGGTGTGTTGCTGTAGTGTAATTTCTCGGAGTACTATGGGGAAATGAACTGTTAGTGTTGGCGGTGGTTGGCGCATAACCCGTTGATATTGAAGGTATTTGGATCCATTCTTCGTGAGGTAGTGCTTTGGGTGTGCGTTTCCATGGAGACAGTAACGCGAGCGCGGAGGTGGATGGACTTTGGACTGGTACAGTATCCGTTCGGAGTTACACGTCTAATTTGGTAACAGTGTGTGTGTTTGCGAAAGGTTTGCGGGAACCTTACGGAGCTTGAGTCGTGCCGACGTAATTACACTCCATAATCAACGATGGTAACGGCGGGACCTGAACAATTTCCGATATCCCACTCCTCCTCGATCCCCTCCTGGTATTTCCAACGTCTTGGGGCTCAATGCGCCCCTCATGACAGCGATACTGTAACGATTTCCTCTCCTTCATTACCATCTTCCCGGAGTGTCCGTGCTCAATCGTCGGGGATTCGTTTGCATACGAACATTTTGGCGTTGCTGATTCTGGTTGCAGAGGCGACTTTGGTATGGCAGTGGGGGTGGGCAAGAAAGTGCAAGGTCGGGTTTGGTATGGTTGTGATGGCTGCGGGTGGTTTGCGACTGTTGGGGCTTTTCAAGGAGGCGGCGATGGTGTTATCGGTGGTATAGGTGGTTTTCTAAGCGGGTTAATTCATCCCACCAAAAAGCAAAACTGGATTCAACATCCAACTTGGCAGATCCTGGGAGCAAAGTACCTACTCTCACATCTTGCTTATTACGGAGGCTGGCGGTGTGGATTTTGTATTATCGTGCTTTTTGTGCCGCCGACAATCCACCATCATGCAAGGCTCCAAAACCACCTGCAAGCGCGCAGAATGCGATATCGGAGAAGCCACCGCCTCCAGTGTGGGTAATAGTTGTGGTAATAATTTTCTCTGCTTTCTTGATTAAGGGACTGGTCCCTCTGCGGGGATTGGGACGCTGGCACTGTTATTCCTATATGCAGCAGCTGCGGCAGCACATGCATCAATTTCCAGCTCGGAATATATCGACTGGCTTTTTCGATTCTTTGCGTGATTAGTTGATTTATTCTCCAGTTTTTCCTTCTCTTTCCTTGCTCCTCACAGCATTTTGACGTTTCCAACCTTTTCTCCTTTCGACCCTCCTTCCTCATTCCCGGCTACTTCGCATGGTATGATTTGAGGAGGATGGGAGTCAGTACTTATTTATCATCCAGATTCAGTTTTCCCTGCTTGCTATACTGCCTGTCTGTTTTAGTTCTATGTGTGCAGTGGGAACATTCAATGTCTATGTTGGCCCCGGCGCCGCCTCGATCTGTGGAGGGGAGGGGGTGATGGGAGTAATGAGGGAAAATCCCAGAGGGGGTGAGGAAGTTGAGCAATGTAGATAGGATAGGAGAGGGAGTGATAGTTGTGATGGCTGTGATGGCGGTGATGGCGATGATTGCCGTCTTGCTGATGCTGATAGTGAAAATGCTAGACAATACTGAACGTAAATCCTGCTTTCCCCGCACTCTGGCACCCCGTACGTAGTACCCTCAGACAAATATCCAAACGTTGGTGCCCTTGAATTCAAAGAGCGAAGGGTCGGGTACGAGGTCAAGCCCCTTAATTGGAAAATTAATTGGCACAGACTAGGGGACGATATATGTTTCCTGAAACTATAGGGCAGAGGGAAGATTATATGGGGGAAGAGTCAACAATTATTCCATCTGGAGTTTGTTGTTGTAGAGAGTAATGGAATTCAATCACAGCTTCCTCCTCGGAGACTTTTTCCAGATTCAAGGACGACGATGGACCTTTCTCTCCGCTGCCATTCGTCTCTTCAATTCCGATCTCGATACCTACTTCGTCGCCCCCGTTGGCTCTGCCTGCCGCTGATTCTTTTCTTACCTCCTCTTCCTTTTTACCCTCTTCCACCTATTTCCTTCGCTCATCAGTCTCACAACTCGATTCATATCTCCGGCTCCATCCTCAAATATAACGTGAAAACTACTAGGAGAGACAATGCCCAAAGGTCCAAATACCCCACACCACCTGCATGCGATCATCTCGATTTCCTCCTGCACTATGGTTTTCACCTCCTTCACAACGTCCGTAATCATAACCTTTTTCGTGGGAGGTTTCTCAGCCTATAAACCCCTGTGTTTAGTTTCTTCGGTTTCGTATTCTCGGCATATCGATCACCCCAGTCTTTTGTTGGGGGGCCCCTCGAGGGGGACACCAAGTGCAAATCTGAGTCCGGATCCAAACCTGAACTGGAACTTGACTGGGAACTTGCGCTTCTTGAACTAGACTTCGACATACAACCTTTCGGTGGGTTGAGGATGAGGAAGAAGATAATGACGATTGTGTTGCGAACGAACCCCGGAGGTGATTACCTCCGACTTCAACCCAACTCTCGTCCAGTGTTCACTCCCACTCCGATTCCGAATGCTTCTCAAATTTGTTCCATTCGAGGAGAAACAGTTGCCTTGGGATGCTTTGAACAGGGATGGAAAACATTACCGCTCTCCCAAAATCAGTCTTTATAGGGATTTTGCCAATAAATTCAACGACTCACTATTCCCGTTACCATACATCTCTATGCCGAATTCACATGTTTTTGATCTTGTGAGCATGGGTACCAGAGATGGTGATGGGAGGCTAGTGAAGGCGGTTGGGGAATGGTGGAGGCGGTAAGATATATGCTGATAACGGTACTTCCTGGTGATAGATATCAATAGTAGGTACACTAACCTGTATCGATTCTTTGTCAGCAACAAATAGAAAAAGCAAGAAACGAAAAGCAATCGCGAGGGAAGGAACCCCAACAACAACGAGATGAAGTTAATTCTTCTACCCCTCTGACACCTCCACCTACTATCCCCATTTCTCCTCAATCCCTCAACTCGTCGCCAACAGCTAGTGTTTATGGTCTGTCCGCTGTCTGCTAGCAGCAAGCGGCGAAACTACGCTTCAGACCACTCTGAATCGTATGAATTCGTTTGTCTCAGACTGAGGCACCCCGGACGTCATTTTTCACTCTCATCAGCTGGTTCTTGACCACATCACCATCATCCAATAGCCAGGTATAAAAAATCAAGCGACGAATGGAGAGAAAAACAACCTCCGGAGACTTTCAGAGTCCATTAAACACGTGCCATAAGGTGCCAGAAACTCAAAGCCTGTAATCAAGCAAGTCAGCCGAAAGAAAGAAGTAAGGGAAAAAAAGGCATCCACTCGCCCCTCCCACTGGAACTATCTCTATTGGACATCAGTATGGTGCTGCTGTAGGATAGAATCCCGACCCCCTCACCCGGCGCGCCTCACGGTCAGGAGACCGGTTACTGCTAGTACTTTACATACTATACTCCGTGTCAAGGATGGAGAGGCCAGAAGCAGTGGAGAGGAGTTTGAGAAGTTGCAGTATCAAGCACTCCGCAAAATGCACTGGTGCAGTGCGAGGGGCAGCGAGAGTAAAAGTCGAGGCCATTGCTGGAGTAGAGAGTGTAACGACGATTCTCGATCAAGGCCAAGCAAGATATGCACTAAGATCAGTGAGGGACCCTACAGGAGTCGGAGATTTATGGCCGGAAAGCTTCACTGGAATGGTAGCCCCAGACCCAGACAGAGAGGGTGAAAGGGGGAGGGACTGGAGAGGCTTTAGCTTGAGTTATGCTACAGACAAATATGATGGGTTTGAGTCAGTAGCTGGAAGGATTGCCAGCACTCTCGAGGTCAATGAGGAGGAGAGAGTGTCCTGGGGACGAGATGTACACCTACCACAGACAGGCATTGAGGTCATTGACCTCAAGCTGTGCAAGGAAGACGCCCCAGCCAAATGGGAAAAGGCCATCAATGAGGCTAAGGGTGACTCGGTGGCTATTTTTACAGATGGCAGCCGCAGTGAGGAAGGCGGTGTTGGTGGCGGATGGTGCTGGAGGCAGGTGGTAGCAGGTGAGTCAGAGGGGTCCCGGTGGGTAGGCACAAAGGCAACTGTGTGGGACGGTGAGGTCTCAGGAATGAGGGGTGCCCTTGAAGCAGTTGATGGCAGTGCAAAAGTACTACTACTCGCAGATTCTCAGGCAGCTATCAGTGCAATCCAGAAAGCAGGAAAAACTGGCAAGGCAAGAACCGCAGACCTAGCGCGGGTGATAGAGCTGATTGCAGAGAGGCGGCGGAGGCTAAGGAAGGCGGATGCAGTGAAGCTGGCATGGGTCAAGGCCCACGTGGGGATAGAAGGCAATGAGAAGGCGGATGAGTTGACCAAAGAGGGGGCCAAGGGCATGAGGTATGATGGGCAGGCCACTGAGGGTGGGCTGCGTCAAGAGTTGGTTCGAAAAAGAAAAGAGGAGAGGGAGCGTGCAGGGTTTGGGAAGGGCAAATTCGTGAAGTGGGGCAGGAGAGCACTCACAAATTACACTTGGCTGCGGACTGGAAAAGGCGGAGCTATGTGGAGGAGGATGGTCAGTGGCGAGGAGGTACAATGCACATGTGGTGAGGCATGGAGTGCTGAGCATGTGGTGTTCAGATGCACAGAACTGGAGCGGCCCCAGAGGAAGAACAAAAACGGGGCACATGTCACCTGGCAGTCCTGGGAGGACCTAGAGGAGAAAGGATGGAAGCAAGAAGGCGTGGAAGGTGACCCGGTCGAGTACTGGTTCGCCTGCCTCGATCTGGGGTAGCCGGGGACCGGGGGACGGAGGGCACTGGGTGCTCAAGGGTGTATGTAGATTCCGTAGTTAGTTGTCTCAAACCTGGCCCGGGTATATGGGTCCCTGCCATAGGCTGGTAGCCTGTATGCGGGGTTACGTGAATAACAAAAAAAAAAAAAAATAAAAAAAAAAAAAATCTCGACCTGGTTTCCGGATTTGGCATACAACACACGTGGGATGAGACTACAACGCAGTCAACAACAGTTCATTAATTACAGTGGATTATGTCATCCAACTCTATCTGGTGCTATTCTGACCAGTCGGGCTTGGCGTGCCTACAAACCTGTACAAGCTTACGGTCTTGGCATAAGCGTGAGCCTGATCGCCTACCCGACAGCGCTCACCCATTCACACCCCATCCTCCATTTGACTCCCAACCTATTTTTACACCTTTCCTACCATTCTCCCCTGCTTCAAAAGGATACTCTCCTCTTTTCCTCTCTGTATAATCTTTCGAATACAAATATGTACTCAACTATCACCAGGCGCCTTCTAAGTAGGGGAAAGACTAGTTTACTCATTCCTGCACTTGCCTTCAGAACTCCGTTCAGAGCTCGCTATTCAGCCCTCCAGCCACACGATGACGCAGGGTCAACATCGTATACACAAGAAGAAAAAAAAATTCGGGTTTCCAAATTCTTTGAATGGGCGGCAGAATATTGGCGGACTGAGTTCAAAGATCACGAGTGGCTAATTGAGAAAGCTTTAAGTGATATCGCCGCAGGCAAAGTATATGGTCTCAGGCTTCACAATGTCTGCATGAACTGACTGTTTCTTCATGAAGGAAGATTTGAGCAAGATGCAGGAAGGCACTATGCGGCTGAGGGGGAAGTTCAATCTGCGTGGGGCTTTGGGTACTGAAAATGTCTCTGTGCACGTGATAAATGGTATACTGGCTAACTAATCTACACGGACAGAGTGGATTGGTAACGAAGCGCTATACCTGCAAAAAATTGAAAAAAAAAGAGGAACCAGTGACAAGCTCATTGCTTTGTCCAATACCCCCGACTTTAAAAAGGTCCTGCGGAGGGTGGCTAAGGAACGTAACCTGATCGAAAAAGAGATCGAGGCTCAGATCGCACACCTCTACCATCGGGTACCAAAAATTACCCACATGACCAAGGACTACATCGTAATCGGGGGTAAGGACCTGACCATTAATGAGCGGGCAGCGGTAGTCTGCTTCTTTGAACTCCAGAATGAATGGCCACTTTCGTTGTCGAAATGGCGGGAGGAGTAAACCAACTCTCTGTTGTAAGATAGACACATTGGCAAAGAAAAAAAAATCAATTGCTCTGCAGTACCTGGGGTCTTGAAAACCACTCAAGCGCCTTTTCCGCCCTAGATGCGCGTCATCTGTTAATCGTAATGACTAAGGTCCCTCACACGCGCAGGGTTCCACACACAGCTATTTCGCTCCTGCAGAGCAGACAGTCGTCCAATATACCCCGAAAGCATGAGATGCTCCATAGTCACTGACGTTCATAAGTCTGTGAGCGTATACGAAGGCCTGACGGCATCCACTCCCTGCAGTCTCTAGAAATTCGTAGCTTAAACTATTATGATAAGGCAGGTTCAGAGTTATAGTAACGTGTATTATTCTAATAGCAAGTATGTCAACCGTATTTTTCAGTCAAGGAAGTGCTATCAGAAATTACCGTAACCTTTTAGTCTCGTAACCAGACGCTGACGAAGCAGAGTTTCAGGAAAATTGTTGGACTCCGTCTTGACCCCGTTTTAGTTTTGCTGGGCGGAAACAAGCCGGCGAAAGTACAACCAGCTAGCGGAAAATGGCTTTCTGGTGTCCGAATCTTAGCTTTCCGTCAACAAAACTAGCTTTTCCGCTAAAGACTACCTTTCCGCTTAATTTCTGAACATCATTACCTCCGCCACTCAGTTTAATTGTCTTTGGTGAAACATTGTGAATAGAAATTGTACTTGCTGATAAACGATTTGTTTGAAACTAAGTGCCTGAGAGGTAGAATAGTAGTAGCAGTTAGAGTATATAATTTCTATGGAGAACTAGTAAACTTCAGTATGTAGCTAAAGTCATAGCAGTTTAGCGGTGGCAGTCTACGGCAGTTTCAGCGAGAACTGCAGTAGCAGACTATGGCAGTTAGGTAAATTATAATAGCAGTGGACTATGGCTTTTCAGTAGTGGTAAACTATGGGAGACTGTGATAGCGGCGGACTATGACTTTCCGATGAACTATAATGGTGCCCGATTATGGATTTCCGATAGACTATGGCTTTCGGGCGGACTTTTTTTTTAAAAAAAAAAAAATATCATTACTTGCATGCCGCCCTGCGGGCTACGGTGGGATTAGCTACTTACGGGATTGAATGAAATAAAGGAAATAAAAGAAATAGGCGCCTCAACTCTAATTTTCTGAAAAGTCAATTCGCGGAAAGAGAAATTTCATCGCCCCGCCCATTCTATGATAGCATCATTATCAATGGATCTCTGTCTTCCTCCTTCGCCTACGGGGGGTTCTTTCACAGCCTCTTGGCCCTCCAGCCACTTCTGCCTCTAGACTCTGCATTCTCCCCAGATGTGCTCCGCCATCTCTTCCCCTTCTCTGTACCATCGGTACTGTAGGCTCTCCGTCTTTCCCACTCTGAACCTCCAGGCACTGAGGCCAAGTAGATCTGCCAGCATGGCTTTGTGCTTCCCTAAACGCTGCAGAAGTCGGTAGTTTTTATCGCCATAGCCCTTAGGGCGGCACGCGATTAATGAAATAAAAAAAAAAAAAAAAAAAAAGTCCAATGAAGGGAAAAGATTGATAATTTCTTTGAAAACCCATTCAACCACAATCCGGACGTTGGCCATGCGTCTGTTGAATAATTGTTCTTGCTCGGTCAGACGTGCACCTAGAAATGGTGCACATAAAAATCGATTGCATCCATAAGCAGGGTCTCCATACACTTGTGAAGGTTGACCATTAGGATCATAAGCGTACATTTGAAGATATCGGAAAATCTGACTATCCGTCCAAACTGTTCTATCATGTCGACGTCCTTCCACAGGTCCGTATAGATGTGCCACTAGCCCGTCAGGTGTAACGATAGCATGATACTTCACAGCATGAACACGCTTCCAGCCAGTATATACAGTACGTTGATGTCGTACTGGTTTGCAAATAGGGCGTACTGTTCCATCAACAAATCCCCAGCAACTTCGCAATACTCTACCTGCTATTTTAGATGATATTGCATCTGCATACTCTTTTAACTTCTGCGGTGTTAACCTCTCCTCATCAAATTCTAAAAGATGTTCCGATTTTTGCAAGATAAAATCTTGGACTTCTCCAGAAATTCGTGATGTACGGCTAACTTCCCATCCAAATTTGAGCCGAAGATCTGCATACCGAGTTGGATAGGTCAAGCGAGCAAGCAGCATGCAAAGAGCATCACGGGCAAGCTCTACTATCCCATTTTCTGTAGATTTGATATGATGTGGTAGCTGAAGTACTTCGACAAGGCGGTCTATCTCTTCCCGTGTAAATCTAAAGTATACTTTCCATGAACTTTCCTCGAGATCATCTAATCGTACTCTTCCACCTTGTGGTGCAGCCCCCTCTTCCTTACACTACGCTCTCTCAATTTGTGTAATTCTCGCACCTTTTTCAACCTCATCATGAGGATAGACCGTATTAGTTGAGCTTTGATTGCACGCATCTTGATTTCCTTCACCAGGTTATGTTGATTGTTGATTGTATTGTTTGTGTACATGTAAACAAGATCTCCGCCTCGACAAATACCCCTGGCTGTACCCCTGTCTACCCTTGCAATCTCGCAACCTCTTTTGCCTCCTCTAGAGTCATATCACTTCCGGCTGTTTCCGAAATAGCTCCAGCTTTAATTCGCAATCTCTCTAATATCTGGGTTCTCCTCCCTCAGCTTCCTCCTCATCACCTCCACCTCTCCCCTCCCATCCTCGTAATCTGCCCCCGTCATCACCAGAGGGACCGCATCCTTATTGTGGGCCTCCACCCTTAGGAGATCCTTGCCAAAGATCAGCCTCATCCATGCACCAAACTTCTCCATTACCTCCTTTGCCTTCTCCTGCTTTCAAATATCCACCAGCAGCCAGACTCTCTCATACTTCGACACCACTGGATTTCTCATAACCTGTGTCACTCTCCACTCCCTCTCCCCCTCCACCTTCACCGATGTTTCTCAAAGAGATTCACACATCTTTAGGAGGATGTTCCTCTCTTCTGTCCCCTCTGTTCCATATGGTACCGGCTTCGCATGTACCATCCTCAGCATCCTCTTCCACAGCTTCTTCCCCCTTACCACTGTCCAGTTCTCCCCCTCAATCCTTTTTTTTTTTTTTTTTTTTTAATATCATTCCTCGCATGCCGCCCTAAGGGCTATCGCGAATTGTAAGTACATAACGAATAAGATACGGATAGGAAAAATAAAAAAAATAAGAAATAATGTGTCTGTGAACTCGATTACTCCCCAACATCTCTACCAGCCTCTTCAGTGGGTCTCCTTCGCCTTCTCCACCCCGGGGTGGCCTCCTCACGTGTTCTTCCCCCCCGGGCCATCTCCGTTTCCATACTCTGTATTCTTCCAATACGTGTGTCATCGTCTCCTCTTTCTCACCGCACCATCTGCAATCGGGGCTGTCTCCTTCCCCCACGCGCCATCTCCACGCTCTTAAACCCTTATCCCCTAGCAGTCCTGCCAGCCTCCCCGTCAGGTGCCCCAGTCTCTCCAACGGTCTGTACGACAGCCCCAGCCGCCCCCTCTCTCTGGCTCTCTCCCTCCTTCCTCCTTGTCTCATGCCCGCCTCCGTTATTATCTCTGCTTCGTATTGCAGTGCTGTTCCGATCTTGGCCGCCTCGTCTGCTGCCTCGTTTCCTGGAATCCCCTTGTGTGCTTTCACCCATAATACAGATAGGTCCCAATCGCCTCGGGCTATCCTCCTTTCCCAGGCGTCCCGCATCCGCTTTGTCGCCCCGTCGTGTGTCGGGTCTCCCGAAGCCGTGGCCTTCATCCTGCTTATCGCGTACCTCGAGTCGGTTATGATCAGTAGCTCCCCTTCCACCCTCTCCATTGCCTCCCCTATCGCTATTAGCTCCGCGTCGTTCACTGTGGCCTGTTCGCCCAGATACTTTGAGGATGCTCGACGTCCTAGGACCCACCCCGCTCCTGCCTTGCCCTGCCTCATGCTCCCGCCTGTGTAAACTGGCGTCCAGCCCTCGTCGGTGACCTCTTGCACGTGTCTTATCCACTCCGTCTGCTCCGCATCTTGGTGTAGTGTTGGTAACATTGCCAGAGGTAGCTCCCTCCCGTGTGTCAGTGCCCCCTCATGTATGTTGCCTCTTCATCTGTCCTTTTCAGTCTCTCCTCCGGGAACCTCAGCGTCCTCGCCTCCACACGAGTCGCTTCCCATCTTACAAACGTGTCCATCGATTCTAGATTCGCCAGACCCTCTACTACATCGCGCCTTGTGCCCCACGGGCCCCGGTAAGTCCACGCGCCACCATGTATTGCCACTTCTCCAACTCTCTCAGTTTCCTCTCCCTCTTCGCCCATGTGCGTAGTCGTACCATGCCCATGCACCCTATGTCGCAACATTCCGCGCAACGCTCGTATACAGCTGTCTTCTTTTCTTTGGATCCATCTTTGTGAGTCGTGCCACCGTTGCCCACACCGCCTTTCCCAAGGCTAGCCGGCGTGTATGGTGCTCATCGAACTTCAACTCCCAGTCCACGCTCAGTCCTACCATTTGGTACGTCGGACCCTTGACCCCGATCACTAACGTCTCCGCCTTGTTCGGGTCAATCTGAAAGTCCTCCTCCTCCGCATCTCTCGTTATTCTCTCCCTGTGTTCCTTTATTCTTCTCTTCAACCGTGTCATGCTCTTGTCTGATAGTACGCTGTGAAAATCATCCACGTACGATCTCGTGAAATCCCTTTCCCCGGTCTTCCTCGCCACTGGTGCTATGCCCACTAGAAACAAGACTGGAGACAATGGAGACTCTTGAGGGGCCCCGTCCGTCACCGTAAATTCTGCCCGTTTCTTCCCGTCCCATATCATGTTGCACCTGCCTCGATCCTCTTCTCCGCCTCCTTTGCCACCTTCTCTCCTTCTTCTTCAGCTTCCTCTCCTTCTCCTCTAGGGCTGCCACCTCCTCTTGTGACCCTGCTAGCATCTCCATCACCTCTGCTACCTTCTTCAGCATCTGTGCTCTTTCCACTGCCTTCCTCTGCTCCTCCGCCACCCTCTTCTTGCTCTCCGCTTCTGCTTTCCTCTATCTCTCCTCCTCCCTCTTCTTTCTCTTCTCCATCTTCTCCTGGAGCTTCTGGATCTCCCGAATCTCTGCTTCTCTTTTTCTCCTCTTCTCTTTCTCCTCTTCTCTTTCTCCCTCTTCTCTTCCTCCCTCTTCTTCTCCTTCTCCAGCGCTCTTTCCTCCTTTACCGACATCAGTCACATTACTGTATGTATCTCCAGGACTACTCCCTCCAACTTCCCCATTCTTTTCTCCATATTACTCTCTCTGGTCTCTTCCCACTCCTTCCTGGCCTCTTTCACCCCCTCTCTCCACTCCTTTATCTCTTTCTCTGTCATCTTTGCCCTCCTCCTATATACCAATACCCTCTCCCCTTCCCCCCTCCTTCTCCCTCAGTACCTTCCACCCTTTCTTAAGACTTAAAGGTAGCCTCTCCCAAAGTTGCTGTCACCCAAACCTATACCGCCCCTAGCCTCTTCGCCTCTCTTTCCTTCCCTTCTTTCTTCAGCCTATCTGTTCTCCCATCCAGTACCTGTGCCATATGTATGAGTACTAGCACCTCTTTCTCCTCCTTCCCTATTCCTTCTTCATCCTCCTCCTCTTCTTCTTCCTCCTCTTTCTCATTCTTTCCCATCTCCTCATCATCCTTTTCTTCCTTCCCCCCCAAGCTTCCCCCACCTTCTCTTCCTCTTCTCCTCGTTCCTCTACCCTAGCTAGTACCGGCGCCGCCGCTGGCACTGCTACCAGCTTAAAGTTCAGCTGTGAATCCCCGATCTCTCATTTCCCTCCACTCCTATCCCTGGATTCTTTCCCCCTTCCTCCCCTTCTCTCACATAGAGACCTGCTTCTGCTATCTCTCCTCTCTCTTCTCCTTCCTCAACTCATTATCACCTTCGTGACCCTAGGAATCTTTTGCTGCCTCTGGAAAACCACCAACGGTCCCCTCTTAACTATAATATACTCCCTTGTCGCATTCTTTAGAACTTTTGTCTCCCTTTCTACTACAATTCCATTCTTTTCCTTTACATACCTTCGGAACATTGCCACGTCCTTGCTCTAGAGCTTCATGACTCTCACTACCTTTGCAATCTCTGTGAGCTCCTCCATCTTCACCCACTCCACCTCTTCTACTCCTATTCTCACTGCTGCCTCCATTGCCTCCTTTCTAATCTTTTCGATTATATCCAACTTCCCTTTATATTCTTCCCCCTTTCTGTATGCCCTCTTTACTCTTTCTTTCACTGTGATCATATCCTCCCTCTCTCTCAGCCTTGCCAGCCACCAATCCTTCCTCTTCTATGTGTGGATAGTGTCTATCTCCCATACTAGATTCCTGTCCATTACATATACCTCCCCTGTCTATCCCTCTCCTATTGGTACCAGGAACTCCATCTTTGGTACTTCCTCCACCACCGACATCCTGCTTCCTGACTTCCTTGTCTTCTCATGACCTTCACTTGGTCCTGCCTTTTCTGGCTGTGCACTACTTCGATCCTAGCTCTTGTTGCTAAGACTGAAAAGGAAAGGTCATTGCGCGTTTGGGCTGTTGCTGTTCTTAGTCACCCCTTCTGCAGCCAATCAGCCAATCTCTGAAGTGATCGCACGATCCTAGGTGCAGGTCCCTGCCTGTCGAGATTTGTGTGGGAATTCTCTGAAAAACTTCAGAAAACCTGACCTTGACGAAACAAGTCCTAAACTTCTGAATTCTGTAAATCAAATGGGATATTCTTTCTCAGGCGGTCCTGAGCTTCGCTTTGATATAACTTTCATGTTCTGGAGGCGCCGGGAAGTTGGAGTTCTTCCAAGCGCTCGTTCTGAAAAAGTTGTTGTCAATGTACACCCTCACGTCAGAACACATTTTCATCGTTACTCATATAAATCAAGAATATTTGCAGCAGCACAGAAGGCAGCCTACAAGATGTAACGGATCTAGCAAACGCAGAGAGTTACCGTCCGCCAGGTCAAAAAAACACGTGACTAACATTGCTCGCTAGTCCCCTGCGTAGCTCATATAGCACTCATTTATGCAACTGCGACGGCTGTCGCATATCGCTTGTATGTGCATTTCGTATGCGCGCGTGCATCCACCGACTACCTGCCCTACGGTTGCGGTGAACTCATATGTAACAGTATCCCCACTCCAGGGGCACCTTCGCTAGGTTGCCATATGCCCTGCCTTGGCGAACAGCTGCACGCGGGGTCATGTGAAAAAAAAAAAAAAAAAAAAAAAAAGGTTGCCATATGAGTCTGACCCCACCCCTGGCTGTCGTAAATTATTCCATGCTGCAGCTTACATACCATTTTCAGCTTCCCGCATGACGTGACCTTCCAGCCAGTTAGTAGTATCTGCCCCAGCCCGTCGTGCAGCTACCCCACCAACCACGTGGACATGCCGCGAGTCGCATGCTGCCCCCAATTGCTGTGGTGCCTTGCCCACTTGGCTTACCGGGATACAGTACCGCTGCCCTGCCACTGCCCTGCCACATTGCTCAAGTGTGGCCATCCCGCTCTCCCATAGGCAGTGCACGTCATCCACTTGGCATGCCGGGCTGCGGCCGGTGCCGCGTGTACGTCTCACTCACATATGGGTGACCTATGAGCCATTCTCTGATTATTCCATTGGGGTATGGCGAGATAAGGCATCGAATTGCTCGTGACCGGTTTATCACTAGTCAACTGTGACGGATCTGGTAAACGCAGAGAGTTACCGTCTGTCAGGTCCAAATGACTCATAGCTCTCATTTATTGTCAGGCGGCATGCGAGTAATGAAATTAAAAAAAAAAAAAAAAAGCAATCATTTATGCAACTGCGACACCATCACCGACTGTCACACATCGCTTGTATGCGCATTTCGTATGCGCATTTCGTATGCGCGCGTGCTTCCACCGACCGCCCGCCCTACGGTTGCGGTGAACCGGTAACACAAGAAGGCTACACAGGAGGTGGCTTCGAATGCAGCTAAAAAGCTTGGTGCACATGTGAAGAAGATTGCAACAGTAAAGGAAGCAAAGGCAGCAAGTAAGTTAAAACACCCCGCCATAGCCCATAGGGCGGCATGCGAGTAATGAAATAAAAAAAAAAAAAAAAAAAAAAGCTTGAAAAACAGGCAGCTGCTGTAGCCAAAAAAAGAGGCCGCAGCAGCTGCTGAGAAAGGTGCCAATCATGGGCGGGGACATGGGCAGGGACATGGGCAGGGACGTGGGCGAGGTCACAGACGATGGCCTATTGTGGTTAGTGTTGGGCGAGGGTTGGATCTTATGGTAGAGGGGGGTGTGGCAGAGCCTTTGGAATTAAATTCTGTAGCACTGCAGCTACTGGAGGTGTTTGGAAGGGAAGTGGCAGCTTCCACACAAGCCTCTACACCTATAGAGCTCAATTCAGAACCAGCTGGGTCGTAATTGGAGCCTTTGGAGTCAGAATCAGAGGTTGACGAGGTTGAGGCAGCCATTTTAGTGCGAGAAATGGAATTTTGACTGTATATTTGAAGGTGCGTACAGTGCTATACTACAGATCTCGGGCTTCTGCTAATCCTATGTCATAGCACAGTGTTTGGAGATATCATGTGTGTAGTACTGTGGTAATTGGAGGTGCTTTGTGATGGGTATAAGCTTATGGGAGGTTATTTCGTAGAGGTGGTAGATGTACAAAATTGTAAATGCGGAAGATGTTGCTCTTTCTTTTTTTCCCCCTTCAGATTCGGACTCAGCGCACGCAGTTTAGCCTATAATCAATTTATTGCATATTTAACTTAAATATTCTTGGAGATATTATTAAATAGTTCTCCATTTAGGCATGCGAAATATCCCGGTCGCTTCTTCAATCCAAACGTAGCAGCCAGTTGTCAATCAAGCGAGCCAGGTATTAAGCAACCCTGACGGAACTGTTAGTCCGATGAGTGAATCTACTCTGAAAGAGGGTCGACGCTGGTTCTGTATGGTAAAATCGAGAATAGATCTCTGGGTGATGAGTGGCTAACCACTGAAAGACATGGAGCAGAATAATAGTACTTGAATTATTATTTCTTTATCACCAGAAGCAACTCTGTGCTAGAGCATGACTCGCGAGATACAGTCGGACCTCTCACATTGGATATTACCGGGGACGAGCCTTTTATTTGATATCGCCCTAGATCTATTAAGAGCGGTTAGTTGAGCGGAGAGTCTATTTACATATAGTACAAAGAGTGTCAATACACGGATAGGAGTGATGATAGAAGTGAGGCGGGATGAAAACCGTTGCCCGCTGAACTTCAATTTTTATGGAGGCAGTCTAATCTGAATATCGCTCATGATTAGTGCGTTGTAAGAGGACACATGGCTCATGGTGGTTTGCCATAAGCGTACGTCTCCTTGAAGCAGACCCCCTGGTGGAGTCCATCTCCTCTGATTATCATTTCTTTATCTGTGCTTTATCTGGGTTTTTGTACCTCTTATCTGTTACCTTTGTATTTCCCATTATCTCCTATGTATTTATCCTCATCATAGCCCTCAGGGCAGTAAACGAGTAATGATACTTAAGATAAAAAAAATAAGCGTTCGGCTTGCTTGCATACTATAGTTTTTTGCGACTGCAAAACATCATAAAGTTTCCTGTGTATTTCTAGGTATTTGAATGAAGTCTTGTAATAGGCGTAGTATTACTTGAGTTGAAACAAGCGATTGAGTTGCCATTTTAGATTATCACTTTAAAATCGAGTCTCTTGCCTTCTCTCATGCCAAATCTACAGGGCTGCCGATTATGCAATCGTGTCAAATTTGCACATAGAGGCTTCAGAGTCTGGGCACGACGATGCCAATCATAATTGCTGACAAAGGACACTAGATAAGAAGATTGAGATCACGCAAGATTGTCAGCCATCATCCCTTTGTATCTAAAGCTGTCAAACAATGGAATAATGCGATATACGCATTTATATCCTTACAAAAATTCTAGACACGGGATTTATTTACTATACTTGATATATGATCTAATGTACTTGAAAAGATGAAACTGTCAACGAATTCTGCGCTGTGCAATATGCTCGTTCTCGACCTCTGTCAGAATTGTGCTTTCAGTCATCTATGATCGTATGCTGTCAAGAAGCTATGGAACTTCCCAGATGCCGAGAAACCAGGGTGTCAACCCTTGTAGCTCTCCCAGGTTCTTTGTATGTGGGGTTACGTGGCTCAAAAAAAAAAAAAAAAAAAAAAAAGGCCCTTGTAGCCAAAAACAACTTTCGCATAGCTCTGTATCTTCAGGTTTGCAAAGTGACGCCAGGAAAAAAGGCGGTACTGGTGATTGACCATGAGCTCCACTTTGCATCTGAAACTTCAGCGCCAATAGGAGCAGCTACACGCCCAGTTTCCTGCGAAAAACCCACTAATCAATTTCTAGAATTCTCTTGAGATCTTCCGCTGTGCCAAAGCTATCATGGTTGTTGAGATATTTGAGGTTAAAACTGTAGAGATTTAATCGGGGGGTGAAGCTATTCGCTAGAGCTTCGGCTGCGCCACATTTCATTACTAGCAGGAGTACGGTCCAGCAGGGGTCGGGAAGCTCTATTAGTAGAGCTTCTCGCGAAATGTCTCTAGATTTGGTATTTGTATACATGATAGGTTGCTATAGTCGCAGACCTTGATTTGCTTTTTTCGGTTCGCCTCGTCTGAAAACCCCTGCAACTGTGATTCAGCCTCAAATGCGTCATAAGAGCGGTCTGGTAAGCTTCTTGCCACCATCGAGAATTTACAGTCTGCATGCAAACTGTTCCTCTAACGAAAGCATAGGACATACAGCACCAACGGAGGGTGAAGGTTATTTACGAGGCGAGTAAGTTGAAATAAAATTTTGTCATGACTTGAAAGAATGACTAACCAGGTTATACACACAGTATGAGCTCACCAACGGCCGCAGCTTCCACCAGTACCTTCAGGCCTCTGACCGATAACAAGAAGGGTCAGCAAATGTTAACTCAAGCCATCAATGAGTTTCTCCAATTACTCACCCAGCAACAAATAGCCATGATCCAAAATGGGCCATCTCCCGAGCGAGAAATGATCCATGCATTGACAACTGAAATTGCCAATAGGATGCTCCTCAAGTTCCAGGCGAAGAAATATGTTTCTAGAATCCAGCAGTTTTTTGAGATTCTTCAACGATATTCTCTCATTATAGATACATTTGTTTCAAGCGAGCCAAGGACAGCTGCATTGGTTTGGGGCGGGATGAAGCTTTTTATGTTGGTAAGTATATGTTCTTATTCATTTCATCGGTTAAACAAAACTAATAATGACTATTCCTTAGATGGCACTCAATTACTTTCAGTTTTTCTCAAAGCTAACAGTATTGATGGAGCGAATTGGAAAACTTCTACCAACTTTTGACAAGCTTGAGGAGCTATTCGATAGCAATCTCGAACTCAAGGATGCTATAGCCGAATTCTGGGCATTGGTCATATCTATCTTAGCTAAGGTATTCGCATTCTTACAAAAGAAAGGTAAGCTACTTAGCCTTCCAAGTATGTCTTTAAATACATGTTGATAACTTGATCCTGTATCGTAGGCTACAAGCGTTTTTTCTACTGCATGTTTTTTCCTTTTAATGCTGAATTCCAAGACCTTGAGGCCTCATTATCTTTTCAGCGCTCAGTTATTCAAGACCTTGTGCAAGTTGCTTTAGGAGAAGCAAATCGTAAGCTGTCTCAACGGATATCACTTTACGAATCTAAGGGTGAACAACGGATGCTACAGCAGGACTTAGCAAGCAAAGGTTAGTGAATTGCACATTATATCCTGAAGAACGTACTAGTATAGCTTTATGGTTTCACATTTAACATACGGATGTTATCTATAGAGCAAAGGCACCTAGCATTAGTGGATGCAATCTCCGATTTTGACTATACAAGAACCTTCTCGAATGCACGTGGGAGGCGGCATGACAGTACTGGGAGATGGCTCTTTGAGGTACCAGAGTTTATACAATGGGTCAAAAAACATAAAGATAGCCCTTCAATAATGTGGTGTCATGGAATTCGTACGTAAACCTAATATAATAATACCATTTTGTCCTATAGTTATGAATAGTTGCTTATTATGCTGGAATTTTAGCTGGATCAGGTAAAACAATTCTCACAACAGCGGTAATCGACCACTTATTTTGTGGACCGTTGTTGCAAAATAGCCATGGCACTTTCATCGGCTACTTCTTTTGTGACTTTCATCGCAGTCAGTCATTGAAGGTTCAGACACTGTTACAGAGTCTAGTAAAGCAAATACTTCGCACTTTTATTCACAAAATCTCACCAGAGATGGAGCAGGAGTTGTCGAAATTCTGCAAAGGACAGTTAGAGTACCAAGGCTCTCCCAGCAATGATAAGTGGTTCGATCTACTGCAGCTAGCAGCCTCTGTTCCATCGCATATATATATTTGCATAGATGGCGTTGATGAATGTGAGCAGGAAGATCAATGCCAGATCATTGAGTACCTCCAAAAACTAGTGACCTCACAACCCGCTACTAGTTCAGTTTCAGTGAGTGGGGGTGGGCATGCACAGGACTACTGCAGGAAACTGTTTCTTTCCTGCAGACCTGAGATCCCGATATTGAGAAATCTCGCTCGCGACAACTCAAGTTCATCACTTATGGAGATTTCTTTATCATCACCTGAGCTAAGTCGCCCGGAGATTGAAAATTATATTGTGGAAGAAATCGACAGACGTATTCGGCAGGGAAGACTTACACTCTACGATGATTCAATGAGGCAAGAAATAACAACCTCTCTGCTAGGGGGCGCACAAGGAATGTAAGTAAATTGCATTCATCAACCACTGGGTATAAATCTTTGACTCATATATGACTTGTTACTACAGGTTTCTCTGGATTTTCTTCCAAATTGATGATATCTGTTCAAGAAACAATGATAATGCCATTCGCGCAGCGCTGAAATCATTACCAAAGGGTCTAGATGAAACTTATGCTAGAATCCTTGATAGGATACAGACTCGTGATCCAAAGGTCGCTATCAAGGTATTCCAGTGGGTTGCTAGTGCTAAGCGCCCATTGAACGTGCGCGAGATGGCAGAGGCAACGGCAATAGAGTTGGAGGACACCACATGGGATGATGTGCGCAAGAAGTATCCCACAGACAGCTTCAAAGTTCTGGGAAATTGTGCAAATATGGTAGTTGTAAATGACGATGGCACAATTCAGTTCGCTCATTCTTCTGTCTACAAGTACCTACAGTCATCAAACATGCTATCAGCATCTCACCAAATGTTTTATCTGAATCTGGAACTTGCCAATTCCTATATAGCGCAAATCTCCATTATCTACCTAACATTTCCTGAGCTCCGTCAGGCTATATCTGATGAGCCTCAGAAAACAGTTGTGTGCAAAGCACTGCCCGATCCTATGCAATTGGTACCGGCGATTCTCAAGCAAGGGAGCTCTAGGACGATAGGAAGCCGAATCTCTCAGTTCATGGCAAGACAACCTCAAAAGTCTTCAACATCAAGGGCTCATCTTACACAACAGGTACGCCTAGTGTCCAAGGAAACAATGGACCGCGAGTACGCGTTGCTTTCATACTTCACCTCACATTGGCTTGCCCACTGTGAGGATGTTGCCTTGCTTAGAATCGATAAAAAGTGGGAAAGCAACCTTACCGACCTCTGTTTCCATCTCCAGCTTCCAGAACAACATCTACCTTGGCAGCTCCCAAATGACACCCGAGTGTCATCCCAAACGGAGACCCTTATCAGCGTCCGTTTACATGGGCTGTGGAACACCAAAATCAAACTGTTATGGGACTAATTGAGAGAAAAATCTTCAGCAAGAAAAGCGCTTGGGACCTTGGTTCAGTGACCCTTCATAATGGCACAGTCTTCGCGCTGCCTAAGGAGTTTACTCGCCATAGCGGCCACCCGTTTGTCGCCGGCGAAGGTAGTTTCATTATGACAGCAATCCCCGCTATGATAGCAACCGTGCGCGGATATGCGAAAGCCTTTGAATTAATTCTAGACACCTTTTTTTTTTTTTTTTTTTTTTAATCACATAACCCCGCTTGTAGCACTTGGCCATGGCAGGGTAATTCTAGACACCTACCCCATTGATTTAAAACTTCCGCTATCAATCGCTTGTGAGCTTGGGCATCTTGAACTTGTCAAGGTAATTCTCCGCCGTAATGTTGATCTCACTGTCCGCAACTTTGGCCAAACGGCACTCTCATCGGCAGCGAAAAATGGCCACGAGGCTATTGTGCAGCTCCTTCTTGAGCGCCAGGATGTCGATGTCAACTGCACGGACTCAGGCAAGAACCCACTGACATTGGCGTCTGAACACGGGCATAAGGGTGTTGTGCAGCTGCTTCTTAAGCGCAAGGATGTCGATGTCAACTGCACGCACTTAGGCAAGACCCCACTGACATTGGCGTCTGAAAGTGGGCATGAGGGTGTTGTGCAGCTGCTTCTTAAGCGCAAGGATGTCGATGTCAACTGGATGCACCGCGGCAAGACCCCACTGTTACTGGCAGCTGCAAGCGGCCATGAGGCTGTTGTGCGGCTGCTTCTTGAGTGCAAGGATGTCAATGTCAACTCGAAGGACAATTCTGGCCAGAGCGCACTGTCATTGGCAGCTGAAGGCGGGCATGAGGCTGTTGTGGGGCTGCTTGTTGAGCACAAGAATGTCGACATCCACTTGGAGGACCAATATGGCCGCACCGCACGATCATCGGCCATGTACAGTGGGTACGATGATATTGCAGAACTGCTAGGTCCAGATTCACTATTTTAGTTTTTTTTTTTTTTTTTAATTTCATTAATCGCGTGCCGCCCTTGGGGCTATGGCGATGTGTAGATACATGAACTATATGAAAGTAATGAACTAAAAATAGATAACCCCCTACTCCTCCGCTGCCCATTCCAGGATCTCCATTATATTCGTGTCTTTCTCCACCTGTCTTATTCCTTCCGCGCTTTTTAATATGGTGTTATTCACGCTGGATTGCTTGTTATACTATTGCGTAGTTGTATTAATGAGTATATAGTTACAATTATCATTCCACTGAGGTAATAGGACAACAACCACCACAGGACGAGCGTTTGGAAGCGACTTCGCAACCACAACGTCCCCTCCGCTGAAACCTACATAGATCGATAGCGCTCGGCGAGCTGAGTCTATTAATCTAAGTTTTAACCTCCAACACCCGACCGTGCGATTTTCCCCCGAGGGGTAAAATTCTCGAGGACCCATCAGCCCACAACCACCGTTGCCAGCACATCAACCCCACCCCTGCCGCGCCAAGACAATGGAGGCGAAGAAGAAGCTCATGGGCGATGTTGGGAGGTTTGTGGGATGGGAGAAGGGAGCTTTCTTCTTAGCGGTCCGCACAGAGGGCCGGTGGGCGTTGAGCCACGGGAACGGGGCATCCGCTGAGAGGATGCCCCGATGGAACGGAGAGACTTGGGAGGTGCCACCACCACCGCCACCACTGCCACATCTGGGGTTCAGCCCCATCACGTGGGTAGAGACGGCTCCGGCGCCACCACCGCCACCCGCCGAAGAGAAGGGGAAGCGGGCAGCGTCACCGCCGATCTCGACCCGGACGAGGAAGAGAAAGGC
Source organism: Kalaharituber pfeilii (assembly GCA_015179045.1). Classification (NCBI taxonomy): domain Eukaryota; kingdom Fungi; phylum Ascomycota; class Pezizomycetes; order Pezizales; family Pezizaceae; genus Kalaharituber; species Kalaharituber pfeilii. Next base: position 211,442 of record WHUZ01000080.1, on the reverse strand, counting down.
TCCCCGCCTCGGCGAGGCACCACCGATGGCAGCACCACCCCCACCACCACCGCCACCACCGCCACCACCGCCATCACCGCCATCACCGCCAACACCAGGGCCATCGCAGGAGGCTACGCCTTCACCACCGAAGCCCACGTCACCACCACCACCCAAACCCAACACAAAGAGAGAGTCTCTTCCTAGCCAGGAGGAGGCTTTCCAGCGACATAAGCGGAAGGGAAAGGGTCCCACCGTCAAACCTCCACCAGTCAAAACCGACGCCTCCACTAACAAAGGGAAGCACGGCGTCGTCATACACGGGATTCCCCTGCGAAGGGACTTGGGGAAGATCAGACATTGGCTGGAAACAGCGAACAGGGAGTTGGGGAAAATAGAAGGGATTCGCTGGCTGAGGAGGAAGACATTGCTCGAGGAGGAGGGGAAGAAGACGAGCTCGGTGGTTGTTTACGTCGGCAAGGAGACGGAGGTCGAGAAGGTGAGGCTAGGTGGGCGCTGGTTCAGATCCGTCCGGTATGAGCCGGAGAGGGGGAGGAAGTAGGAAGTACCGGACGCCACCCGCATCACGGAGGAGACTGCGGGCAATAATACATGTATTTAGGTTGGGGTTAGGATTGGTGCTTTTAGGCGGGAAGGTTTCTGTCGTTGTTTTTAACCTTCTTTTTATTTACTTAGCATAACATCGCCATAGCCCTTAGGGCGGCCTGCGATAAATGATATTAAAAAAAAAAAAAAAAAAAAAAAAAATTATCATTCCCCCACAAACAGCCTTGTTGGCCCTTAGTTTTTCCCCTAGAGAACTACATACTTCCAGCTGCTCCTCCCACTCCATCTCTCTCGTGTACAGCCCTGTCGGACTACAATACATGCTTAGATTGACTGATACACCTTTACAACCGGAGCACGACCAGTATCACGTGACCGGATTTTTTTATTTTTATTTTTTTTATAATCATTACTCGCGTGCCGCCCTAGGGGCTATGGCGAACACGTGACGAATATATCTCGGCGACAGGGCAGCAATGCCACACCCTCCTCATGTGCAGCTGTCACCGTCCTAATGTTGATATCTGCTCCGCGTCTGAGGAGCAGTGGCACAGCGTTTCCATGCCCTTCACGTGCAGCTGCCATGAACACAATTTTAATACCGCTCCGCGATCTAGAAGCAGCGCTACAACGTTCTCATGTCCCGCATATGCAGCCACCCCTAAGGCAGTTCCCCATTTACCACACTCGATGTTGATGTTGGCTCATCCATCTAGCAGTAACGAGACAACTTTCTCATGTGCTCCAAATGCAGTCCTCACCAAGGAAGTCCCTGAAAAAGTAATTTCAGCGTTGACATCAATAGCTCCATAATCTAGCAGAAGCGATACAGAGTTCCAATCTCCTTTACCTGCAGCCAACATGAGCTTTATGTCAGGACCACTAATCATAATGCTGATTTCGGTTTGTCCATTTAATGTTGTTTCAGCCGATTGAACGCTGGATAATCGCAGATCAGGTTTTTTTTTTTTTTGCTTTTTTTATTTTGTCATTACTCGCATGCCGCCTTGTAGGCTATGGCGAGGAGCAGATCAGGTTGCAAGCGACAACTCACCCACTAGCTCAGCCCAAACTCACCTTCCAGCTTGACTCGAACTCACCCTCCAACTTGGCTCGAGCTCACCCTCCAGCTTGGCTTGAGCTCACCCTCCAGCTCGGCTCGAGCTCACCCTCCAGCTTGGCTTGAGCTCACCCTCCAGCTCGGCTCGTGACTCGAGCTAGCTCGTGCTGCTCACTACACTCCGCATGCCTTACCAACTCCAATACTCCACTCTCGCACTATTAAAGTACTTAGAAGAAGTGGAGAAAGTAGCAATACGAAAGCAATGAGACCATAGGGGGAATAAATTTAATTTTTGATTTTGCAAGATTTGGTGATTCGCTTCTGCGTCGTGGTCCGCTTCGCCGTTATATACAGTAGAAAGGTCAAATTCCAAAAGTTGTTATGTGCCAGGACCTTTCTTTTTTCGCAGGAAGAATTTCCGCCCCGTTGGAGTTGAGGAGTTTTAATCGTTATCTTGTTCAGTGTTATTCCTTAGTTTCCTATGTAAATAATTTAGCCTCTTTTTTTTTTAAATATATATATCATTAATCGCATTCCGCCCTGCGGGCTATGGCGATGTTCATCGAGGGGCGGAGAAAGAGGAGTGGGAGAGGCATATAGGTCAAAATACGGAGGAGGGATGGATTCCGGTCTACACGGATGGGAGTCTGAGGGGGGGGAAGCGGGAGCCGGAGCATGCTGGGGGCAAAAGAAGGAACCGTGGTACCTGGGGGAGGAGGCGACAGTGAATGATGCGGAGCTTTTTTTTTTTTTTTTTTTTTTTTTTTTTTTCAGTACTCGCATGCCGCCCTGTGGGCTATGGCGAGGTGTATATTTGAGAAGAAAAAACAAAAACTAACTGATGCCTAAATACATGTGGGGCCCGCGGATCTCGTGTGTGATGCGGGGGTCAATACGGCCTACTTCCTCCGCCTGTCCGGCTCGTATTGAGTGGTCCTCAACAGCCTCCCTCCCAACCTAACTCTGTCTATCTCTTTCTCCTCCTCCAAGTACACCACGACCGAGCTTGTCTTCTTGCCCTCGGCTAACAGCTCAGTCTTGCGTCTCAACCACCTTATCCCCACGGTCTTGCCCAGTGTCTTATTCCCAGCCTCCAGCCACTTCCTCACCTTTCCCAAGTCCTTCCTTAAGGAGATTCCGTGTACGACGACGCCGGCTTTCGAAGTGGTGATGGCGTCGGTTTTGGGAGTTGGATCGGAGGGCTTGCTGTTCTTTTGTCTTTTCCCTGTGGGCTTCGGCTTCGGTGCCGGTGCTGTCTCTGCGGGGGTCGGGGGTGTCGGTGTCGGTATCGGTGTCGGTGTCGGTGTCGGGGGTTCGGCTGTCGGTGTGGTGGTGGCGACTGCCGTCGCCGGAGTCCCGATCGGAGGCGAGTTGGCTATCTTTTTCGCCTCTTTTTGGTCCAGCCGCCTTTTAATCTCGTATGGCGTTTTCTCTGACGGCTGCTTCCCCTTCCTTTTCCTGGTCGGGGTGTCTTCTCCGTGTTCGTCGTTTCCGCCGGTGGGGTGTCTAAGCGCGAGATGGGGCTGAACCCCAGGATTGTCTGCTGAGGCGTAGTCGGTGCCTCCGGTTGTGTTTCAACCCACGTGATGGGGCTGAACCGTGGGACTGGTGGCGGTGGTGGCGGTGGTGGTGGTGGTGGTGGTGGTGGTGGTGGCTCAATCGGCTCCGTGTGTACCCACGTGATGGGGCTGAGCCCCAGTGGCTGTGTGCTCTTGGGGGGCTTTATGGGTATGGGCTCGCCTGGCTGAAGTGCTCGTACGGTGAGCCTAGCATGATGCGGAGCTGGTGGCGATAAGCGAGGTGATGGGGAGGGTGGAGGGTGAGTTGCTGATATTGACAGACTCGAGGCACGCGATCAGGAGGATGAAGGCGATAGCGAGGGGAGACCCAACACACGACGGTGCGACGAACAAGCTGAGAAAAGCATGGGAGGAGAGGATGGGGAGGGGGGACATAGACGTGGCGGTTATGTGGGTGAAGGCTCACGTAGGCATACAGGGGAACGAAGAGGCAGACAGGGTGGCGGGTTGGGGGACAGCCTTGCAATATAAGGCGGAGGTGGTTACAGAGGCGGGGCAGAGACAGATGCTCAGGAGAGAGAGAGCGGAAGAGAGGAACAGGTTAGACTTGGCGTACAGACCTTTAGAAAGGTTAGGCAGGGAAGTTAGCCGACTAGCGGGGCTCCTGGGAGGGAAGGGCTGAGGGCGTGGAGGTGGAAGATTGGGGAAGGGGATGGGCCAGAATGCAGATGGTGTGGAGAAGCTGAGGAGACGACTGCCCATCTATTGGGTGAGTGTAGGGTATGGAAGAGGAGGTGGCCAGGGGGTGAAGAGCATGTGAGGAACCCTCCGAAGAGGAGGGAAGGGGAGAGAGACAGGCTAGGGACTCTTATAGAAATGTTGGGGGAGTGAGGGGGGGAGGAGGGGGGAGCGAGGAGGGGATATATATATCTAACCTTTTCGTATGTAACTAGCACAACATCGCCATAGCCCTTAGGGCGGCAAGCGATTAAATGATATAAAAAATAAAAATAAAAAAATAAAAAAATATGGCGATGTTCCAGGTACTTTTTTTTTTTTTTTTATTTTTATTTTTTTTTTTTTTTTTTTTAATATCAGTAATCGCGTGCCGCCCTAAGGGCTATGGCGATGGTGTGCTAAATACATAGGAAAAAAGGTTAAATTCACGCCTCCAGAAACAGCCCGCCTAAAAACACCAAGCCTAATCCACCAAACCTAACATCCCCTTACACTTCTAATTACATGTATTGCCCGCGGGATCTCCAATAGCGCGGGTGGAGCCCGATATGGACCCTACTCCCTCCCCCTTCCCGGCTCATAACGGACCGCGTCAAGCCATCTCCCGCTCAGCCTGACTTTCCCCTCCTTCTCCATCTCCTTCCCCAGGTACACAATGTTCCAGGTACGTTTGAGATAAGAGATTACAACAGATGATATAAACCCCGTGCCCTTAACGTTCCGCCCAATCCATCGGCGCCGTCAGTCGGTCTCCTTCCCCTTCTCTGCCTTTCGGGGGGCTAATGACTGCATCTCGTCCCCCGGGCCATTCGCTTCTCCACGCCCGGCACCTTTCCCAAATGTGCGTCGTCGTCTCCTCCTCCTCTCCGCACCATGTGCATTCTGGTCCTTCCGCTTTGCCTATCGTGTGTCGCCACAATAATTTAGCCTCACCTTAGCCCATACGGCGGCATGCGAGTAATGATGTAAAACAAAAAAAAGAAAAGGAAAAAAAAGAGCGATGGGAACACTGATACGGGATCTTGTATTTCGTTTACATCATACTTACATCCCGAAAATATGTACATAGTTCATTTTCAATTAACGGAGAACCTGGCCTGTATTTAATTCCAGAGCTATTTAAAATACTGATTCCCCCGGCGGAAAACCGGACTCTCGAGCGGCCTGTCTCTCTCTCTCTCAGGAACTACATACAACTCCCGGGAGGACTGAATTCTAGAGGAAACCAGAACAAACATATCGTGGGCTATTTAAGACCTAAGATCTTATACTTGCCATACAGCACTAGCATTGGAGCAGAAAGGCTACTATCGAAAGAGGAAGACGGCAAAAATAGAATCAATATTTCGCATTTCATCAACGGCGCGCGAGTAATGATATATATATGAAAAAAAAAAAAAAAGAACATCAACAGCACAATTCCAGCCAGAAAACCAACTTTTCGCCGCCAACATAATCTCATCTCAATACCTCTGTTTCCCTCGCCATTTCCGTTAATAATTCAACAACTACTTTTCCAGCATTTCCACGTCTCTCGAGTGAATACCCGATCTCCCCGAAAAAAGCTCCTACGTATATAGAGAACGGCAACTTTAAAATTCCACCAACTTGAAAGAAAATCAAGAAAATCAAGCAGGAAATAATATAATATCGAAAACACGGTATATTTGACAGAATTTTGAGAACGTCAACACGAGTTCCCTACACAAATAAGGCATGTATCTTCTTGACAGTAGGGCCGCGGTTTCCTTTCACTGCTAGCAGTCCGCTGATCGCATCGGTCCTGAGGACGCCAACTTTCTTTAGAACTCTTAATTTGACCACGCTGTCAACTCCATTTTCAGCCGTCGAGTTTTCAAGCTGCGTATAAAGATCTTCACATACCACCCAGTTGTGGGTATGTTCCAACTCGAGGGTGACAAGGGTGAAAAGTCGATGATCCGTCTCAATTGCTGCCTGAGACAGGTAGGGACAATAGAAGCCCAGAAGCTGCGTCCCTCGTTTGACTTGATATTCATGATTGCTCGGCTTGGGAAGAAGGAGAACATGACGGATCGCCCAAATATCAGAGATAAATAACGATGGTTTATTTTCTAGGTCTACCCCTAAGTGGATCAGCTCTGGGGTTCTGCAACCTTGAGGCCATTTTGTTGTATAATGGTCATAATCTGGATTACGATCTGGCCATTCCATCAGTTGTTTCCACGTTGGGAACCATTGGTGTTCTGTTCCTCGATAGGGAAAGTCGAATAAAATCTCAATTTTTCGTTCGAATGGCAGGACATGAAAACATTGTCTCCAAGCAGTTTCGTCACTGAGATTCTCATTGTATGTTGGTAGCTGTGTTGTGCGGAGAAGGTAGAATATTCCAGCTACTTTATCAGTAGGGTTTGATGCATAACGATGGGCCATTTCTTTTGCAAGTTCGTAAACTTTACACCCACTACGGCTGTCTGCATCTGCGGCGAGCTTGAGAACAGGGCGAATGGCAGCTCTCAGTGTGACAACCTGCCCTGCAACTTTGCCATGGGCATTTAGAATGATATTCCCATCATTGTATGATACTCCTCCGTTGAAGGTCACCTTCTCGGTCCTGATCTCCTGCAATGTCCAAGCTCGCCGTAACCAGTGGCGATGGTCATCCCAGCCATCCTTGCTAAAGAGCCTTCCAAGGCCATTAAAATAACGAACCACATGTGCTGCTGCACGGTATATGTTACCAATGGTAGGGACATCTATTTTCCACTCCTGCTGCTTAATTGCGTAGTGACCATACCCAGAAGGGGCCGTTTGTCGGAGACAGAGCACATCGAGCCAGACATACTCTGCACCAAAGTCAAGTAGCTCCTTCCGTAGGTTATAATATAGGTTAACTCCTTTAGGAAGTGGAACTGGCCATAGATACTGGTTAACGGACGTCTCCACTGGTTCCATGTCACTCGTCCAACTGTGAGAGACAGCCCAAAAGGTAGGAAGATCAACCGCCATTGACAGGGCTTCTGAATGCAACATCGTGAAATCCACTACGCGGTTGCTCTTAAGATCCCAGATGCGCCGTGGCATAACCAAATATGGTGAGTGAATAAGTTCCTGTCCAGTGCTATCCTTGTCAATTGCCCTGCTGCGCTCCTTCTCAAGTTTCATTGCCTTCTGAAACCACAGGGCTCTTTGTGCTACCACGTCAAACTCTGGTTTATTGAAGTGCTTCCATCCAACACGGGCAGCTGCATATGCTAAACCAAAGTCGAAATTTCTCGAAATGAAGTATCGGATATCTTCCCGGATCCAGTTTTGAAGCCTTTCAGCTGAGTCTGAGCTTAGCCCAATGAGGGCTGTAAGGGAGTGAAACAGAATTTCCTCGCTGAGGTGCTTGCAGGGAACATCGGCCTCCTGTGGGGTAAGGATATTACCTATGTGGAATATACGGCGGAACTGTGAGTCAGCGGTGGTCGGTGGTAAGGTCCTGTTGCGGTGTGCTTGCTGGTTGCGATAGCCGGAGAAAGTTGTACTGCACTCGGTATAGGGCATCGGGAATGGAGGTGTAACGGAAGCGGGACGCTCGTCGGAAGGGGCACCAGCACTAGTAGCTTCTGCATAGTCGTCTCCATCACGACAGCTCACATTGCGGAGATTCATCGCTCGCTCCAGCATAACTACCACATCATACGACGAGCTTGGGCCAGATATAGCTGCGCGCAGGGCAGTCCCATGCTTGCCGCCCGCAATGTTAATATCCGCTCCTTGATCTAACAGCACTGACACAACCTTCTCATGTCCCCAGTATGCAGCCGCTCCCAAGGCAGTTCCGTGATCGCAACCCACAACATTGATATCTGCGCCTCGACCTAGCAGCAGTGCCACAACCTTCTCATGTCCCTCACGCGCAGCCGCCACCAAGGCAGTTCCGTGCCCGCTCGCAATATTGATATCTGCTCCGCGATCCAACAGCAGTGCCACAACCTTCTCATGTCCCTTGCGTGCAGCTGCCACCAAGGCAGTTCCGTGCTCACCCGCAATGTTGATATCCGCTCCGCGACCTAGCAGCAGCACAACAACGTTCCCATGTCCCCCATATGCAGCTGCCACCAGAGCAGGTCCATGGTCACCCACAATGTTGATATCTGCACCTCGGTCTAGCAGCAGTGCCACAACGCCCTCATGTCCCTCATGTGCAGCTGCTACCAAGGCAGTTCCGTTCTCACCAACAAAGTTGATATCTGCTCCGCGATCGAGGAGCAGTGCCACAGCCTTCTCATAGCCCTCATCTGCAGCCACCACTACCGCAATGTTGATATCTGCCCCGCGATCGAGGAACAGTGTCACAGCCTTCTCATAACCCTCATCTGTAGCCACCACCATTGCAATGTTTATATCTGCTCCGCGATCGAAGAGCAGTGCCATAGCCTTCTCATAACCTTCATGTGCAGCTATTGCCATCGCGATATTGGTATCTGCTCCACAGTCGAGGAGCAGCGTCACAGCCTTCTCATATCCCTCATCTGCAGCCGCCACCATCGCAATGTTGATATCTGCTCCATGATCGAGTAGTAGTCCCACAGCCTTCTCATATCCCTCATGTGCCACTGCCACCAACGCGATGTTGATATCCGCTCCGTAATCTAGGAGTAACGCGACAATCTTCTCATGTCCCATACGTGCAGCCACCACCAAGGCAGTTCCATGCTCCCCCGCGATGTTGATATCCGCGCCTCGATCTAGGAGCAGGGCCACGATGCTCTCATGTCCCTCACGTGCAGCCACCACCAAGGGGGTTCCATGATGACCCGCAATGTTGATATCTGCCCCTTGGTTTAGCAGTAGCAACAAAATTTCCGCACATCCCGCATATGCAGCTGCCCCTAAGGCAGTTGCGTAATCACCACCCACAATGTTGACATTCGATCCTCGCTCCAACAGAAGGGGCACAACCTTCTCACGTCCCGCATATACAGCCGCCCCTAATGCAGTTCCGTATTTACCGCCCACAATGTTGATATCCACTCCCAGCGACGCAACGAATTTACCACCCACAATGTAGATTGTTGCCCCTCGATCCACCAGTAGTGATACAACCTTCTCATGTCCCGCATATGCAGCCGCTCCTAAGGCAGTTCCATATTCACCACATGCAACGTTGATGTCGGCTCCTCGATCCAGAAGCAACGATACAACTTTCGCATGTCCCGCATATGCAGCTGCCCCTAAGGCAGTTCCATATTCACCGCACGCAACGTTGATGTCGGCTCCTCGATCTAGCAGCAGCGACACAACCTTCTCATGTCCCTTCCTTGCAGCGGCTTCCAAGGCAGTTCCGTAATAAACACTCCCAATGCTGATATTTGCTCTTGGGTCTAGCAGCAGCGACACAACTTCCTCATGTCCCCGAAATGCAGCCCCCACCAAGATAGCGGGCCACGCCAAGCGAGTCCCTGAAAAAGGATGTGTAGCATTGTTATCGATATCCCCATGACCTAGCAGCATCAACACAGCCTTCCAATCCCCTCGAGATGCAGCGAACACCAGCTCCCTTTCAGGACTACTCGCCATAGTGTTGAATTCGGTTCCTCGATTTAACGTTATTTTGGTCGATTGGAGGCTGGATAACGGCAGATCAAGTTGGAAGCGAGGTGCATAAAGGCCCTTGGAGTCTCCCTGCCAGAGCTGGCAGCATGTGGGGGTTATGTGACGACAAGGAAAAAAAAAAAGCTTGCAGGAAAGTTGGTTACACATGGCAACCCCACTTCACAGGGTTAAGATCTGCAAAGTGCCGCATATTACGCGGCACATCGGACTTATGCTGAGAATGGATTGTGCCGCTACAGTCAAAATCATCAGCAGCAGCCCTTTACTCCGAGAGCCAGAGTTCAAATTTGAGATTCGATTCCAGCAAGTGAGACCACAAGTATATCAAGACACACATACACCAGTGTGAAGCTCATGTGCACATAAGATAGTACGGACGTGTTAAAATGGTATTACTATTATCCATTTAAATCCCGGTGAGGAATCACATGCTAAAGATAGCTGAATTCGCACAAAAGTGGCCAGGGCGTGAATAGTACTGACATTCAGCTTAAATAATTTTGTAGTAACCTACCGCTTTCACAAAAGACTTTCTGCATGGTGCCAGTCCTCACCTTACGCAGCCTTAACAGCATGACCATTTTACATAGTTCAAATTGGTTTCATAAACAGTCATTGAAAGGTTACTTCCGATTCGCTAGTGTCAAATGCGGGCTCTCAGCTATTCGGGATCCCTGGAATTTCATCCTTTGTACCCCTCCTCTAGTTAGCTTGGCAGAACTGCAAGTGTAGGTACTGTATGACGCACGGCAAATGTTACGAATGGGCTTTTTACAGAAGTCGAGTTGACACCTGTAAGATAGATGCAACAAAACAAGCATTTTGCCGTTTGCAACTAGACAGATAGAGGCAGTGACCTTCACTTAGGGACATTTCAACCTGGGTTATGTACCCAACCGAGTTTGTTTTTTTTTTTGTTTTGTTTTTTTAATTTCACATGACCCCGCGTGCAGCTGTTCGCCATGGCAGGACCCCAACCGAGTAATTGGTGGATAGAGTTCAGTAGCAACGTATGATACTGATGTCACATATCTCTTTATCGTGGCATATAAGTACTTAGAGATGGATATAAGGATTGAATTATTTTTCTCTAAGAAAAGATAGCTGGGGACACATTGAAGCAGTAAAATGGATGTGCTATAGTATATGCAAAAGATGGAGAATGAGTTGCGCCAGTTCTAAGTCCCGACTGATCATTGCTAACTCCCAAGGAATCTGCAACCCTCTTCTGTACTAGAGGAGCTATACGTACTTGTTGTTACTTCCATCACTAGCGACAACAGCGTTCCATTGTCCCCGCCATAGGCCGGTAGCCTGTATGCGGGGTTATGTGACTCCCCCCAAAGAAAATAAAATCAAATAAAGCGTTCCATTCCAGCAAAGGCAGGGGTCAGTTCGGAACTTTAAATATAGACCTCTTGAACCGGTCCATCCCCAACTCGCTCCGTCGCCTCTCAAACGCACCCCCCCCACCAGAAATAGCGGCATCTCCACCCACGTCAGCAGTCACTCCCGCCATTTTTTTATTTTTTTTTTTTCATATCATTACTCGTAAGTCTACCTTTGCTATACCGGATGGCCTCTGCCTGCGACAACTGTTCCCCACACAAATCTCCCTTGCTATTCCAGGCGAAAAATGCGGGACTTCAGCGATCTGGTATAGCAAGGGTAACTCCAATTAATCCTTCTTGGCGATAAGCCGACTACTAACATATCGCCATAGCCCATAGGGCGGCACATCAATAATATATAAAAAACACTACTAACATGTGCTTTCGGTGTATATATGTATTTTTTTTGGTCTGGCAATTTACACTTTTTATATGCCCATTAGTGTTTTATCCCAATAGCATCTTTCTTGTGATTAATTAGTAGGTGCACAATGGCGGGTGGGCACGTGGAGACCGGGGGGCTTTAGACGGTTACAGCGCAAAAAAAAGAACACCCTGGAGGGCGCGACTTCTGGCAGCGTCATGCCGAATTCTGTGGGTGTAGGGCAATATTAGTACTCCGTATATCATATGTATATCAGGACTTAAACCTGGGGGTGCATGGGGACTGATCATTTGCTGCGAGCCCCAGTCGCCAGCTGCCTGTTTAGCCTGATTAAAAATGTCGAGTACTGAGTACGATTCCTAGTAATACGCCCATTTTTCCAGTGTACTCTACTCGGTGCCAAAAAGTCTGGCGAATTATGCAATGCAGCGCCAAGGAACAGTACTCACGTGCAGTGTCCAAGCACGTACCGGTTGCTATGGAGCTCGAAAATATGACATGGTTTAGTGGCCAAAAGTTTGGCGACCTTTTTGTCAACTCTCACACCCGAAATTCGGTAGAATCATATCTGGAAAGAATAAAAAAGCGATCACCAAAATCTACTCAAAAGACTCTCGCAATTGTACAGTGACCCGTAAAAAGTCTTGGGAATTGTATAGGGATTAGTGTTTCCTGCAATATACAGGTCGAGTCTGCATTTATCGTAGGCTCACATTTTGTAGAAGAGATCTTTTTGCTTGACTCAATCTGCATATTGCATGATACACTTATCCTAATATTAACTTTTTTAGGTCGCTGTAGCTAAGATGTAAATATACACTGTATAATGAATATAATACAAGACGTAGAAAACTAATAAGGCGTTGCCTCAAGCTGGGACGGTGGAAGTGGTCTACCCTGCGGGAAGCTATCAAGATTGTGGAGGGACTATTAAACTTGTAGGAAACTGTAGCTGCCAAGCTGGAAATATAGTTGAAGGGCTACTGAGTTGATGAAGAGTGGTTATCTCATTATATGGTCCATTGTTTATGTAGCACCCCCTTAACTGGTGTGTGTACTAACTTTGAGCTACCACAACATCAAGGTACGGTACCTTGGCAGCTGCATGTGAGTACCTTGGCGCCCCCTAATTCGCCAGCCTTTGCCGGACATCTCAACAACCACAACAGAGTTCGGTACCCTTTTCGGGGTGAGATAAATAAAAGGTTCTTCGTCATATCTGCCACTTCTATTGTCTCGAAAATTTTAGCATCATCCAATAATGATTTCAATGACATTTTTCGATTTCTTGGTATGCATTTATAGGGAATGCCCATACGAAATGCTTCGGAAAGTAGAATGTCTCTACAATGGCTATAGAATTGTTGCTAGAGGCCTCTCAAATACGGTTCTTGGTATATAATACTTAATTTGGCTTAATGTTGTTAGCTGCTGAGTTCATACAACCATAAACCATCTCTAAACATTTTTCTATATAGTCAATGTAGCTATGTTTCTATTTGAATATGAATTTTGTAACTAAATCCACCACTAGTTCAGATATTTCCTCAATGTGCATTTCCCATTCTTGAACAAGATTAAATTGTCATATTCAAGCATTCCAGTGTTTTATCAACTTTATATCAGCTGTAGAAAGTAGATTCAATATTTAGCAAAAATGTATTCCAAGACATGGTGCGAAAATTTGCATCGCCACTATTCCCTCAAAAGGCAGTTCTGAAGGATTAAAGATGCGGAATGTGAAGAATAGTCCTTGAATTGCGTTACTTCAATATGGGAGAAAAAACATCTGCTTTGGTTGTTGAGGTATATTCTCTTCCGCGGGGGCACTTTTGGTATAGAGCGTGCGTCGGGAGTCTTGTTGTGGTGACACATATTTAGAGTACATCTATTGCATACGGACATGGGATTACTTTTATCTACAACACAAGCTCTGGTCCGCTCGTGAAACGACTGCATTTACCAGTGAAGCAGCCAGTTACTGAGGGAAGTCAAGGGTGACTTGAGAAGGCAATGTGGAAATTGCTAGAATTTATGCACAAAGTCAAAAAACGAGTCGCTCTTATTTCAACTCCCGATTGACCATTGCTTGGAATTTCTAACACACAAGAGATCACCGCTAGAGCCGGAATAATACAGTCTATCTTATTTCCTTCTAAGATGTCCGATAACTCTCTTCCCACTCGAGCCGTGACCTCAAATCGATACCTCTCCATGGTGCTTGTTGTTACCTCAAAATTGACGCCTCTTAATTGGCCTGCAGCTGAATATTGTCTCCCCCCTCCACCAACTTTGAATCTAAATCGTACCCCCCTCCCCCTCCTACTACGACTTCTCAGTCCCACCCCACCTCCGCAAGCCACAACAAGCAACTCACTCTCCCCTATCACTCAAACGCACCCCTCCGACGCCCCCTCCGACGCTGCTTTCCCCCCTCCCCCCTCCCCCCTCCCCCCACCCCATCACACTGTGTGCCCCTCATCCTCTCTCACTGCCACGACATTATATTCATATGACCCAACCGTGCAGATTGTTCCAACTGTGCCTGCATATTTTTCAGCTTCAGGAATATTTTCCAAGCGGGTGAATGATTCAGGTTGCTGAAATCATGCCTCTGAATCGCCGCACTGTAGATAAGCCCACAAAAATTTAGCCACTCTGATATTGGTTTTGTCCAAGCTCAATGGTTATTTCGCAGTGATTATTGTCTAACGTTAGCCCTGTGATGTTGGAAATCATTATTGGGAGAAACTGGAGTCATAAGCACTTTTCAGCATATATGAAAGACATCTTGACTGGTGCAATAGACATCACCCGGAACTGATGGTATATCCATATAATCGCTCTAGCAATCGAATGGTTAGCGCTGCTCCAAGGAATAAAATCATAAGGAACACTGACAGACATTGGTGAATCTAAATCGGTTACAATCCACCGGATAAAGATGTCCAAGAGGTTCAGCCAGCAATGCACATTGTATGTACTCGGGTGAGGCGGGGAAAGAGGCGAGGGGAGAGGAGAAGCTAGCATCGGCGGAGGTGGCATAGGTGGAGTTAGGCGCTTGCCAGTCGACTATCGCATAGGCTCATCTTTCATCGTACATCGCAATCCTGTTATTCGCCGAAGTACGAAGGACTGAGGACATCTAGGCAGAGGTGGAAGGATGGGAGAGGAGGGGCGGTGAGAGGACTATCGCATCAGCTGTCAGAGGTTGTCAGGTGGGTGTCGGAGAGGCGGTTAGAAAGATCGTTGCAGAGGCGATAGGAGGGAAGATAGGAGGGACGGGGGTGAAGGGGAGAGGCGGGGAGGCGGGGGAAGCGGGGGAAGCGGGGGGAAACGACGGGAGCGGGAGAGGCGGGGGTGAGAGAGACATCGTGATTATGGGCGGAAGCAACAGGAGAGCCAGGGAGAAAAAGCGGTGAGCGAGGGAGAAGTTGGCGACAGAAGGTTGGTAGCAGCAGGTAGAAAGGCGGAGGTGGAGAAGCAATAGAAGGGGCTCCAGCTGAGACAATTCTGTTCGTGCTTCAACCCAGTTGCCCAGCATAAGAGATGGTTGCCAAGTACCATGGATGCATCAGGACCGAATGAGAATGCACTCTCAATTCCATTGTAAAGGCATTGAGTTCATTCTGCCTAACCTAAGCATTGGACTCAGCTTCCATCACTGCGGTTTGCACGAGTGTGTAAAGTTTCAGGGCAATGTTGTGTAATCAAGCCCACTGTCCGCTGTGTGTGGCACTGCTCCTGAAGTTCTTAGGGCTGCATCAGACCACTTTTTATGCCATGACATTGCGAGACAGGCAACATCATTGCGGGATGTATGTCGATTGTCGGTAGAGGCACATGGAACCACAGGTAGTAAAGTGGACAGTGACTCAAGAATGTATATACAGGCCTGCTTGCTACCAAATATCCTTTTTTCTTTTTTTCTTTTTTGTCACGTAACTCCGCATACAGGCCACCAGCCTATGACAGGGACCGCTACCAAATATCGACCCAAACTGTGACATACTAGTTTGAATGCGGGATTGCTCAATTGAATAAAAAAAAGACAAAGAAAAGAAAAAAGAAAAATCAATCCGAACCAGTGAGCACATGAGGAAACAAAAATGAAACTTTGGGCCTCCTGAACTACCTCTCTCACTCGCTTATCAGATTCTAGTTGCACTGCTGGTAGCCTCTGTTTTTCACTGTCTTTTGCTTTTATGATGTGTTCGCTTGTTCTTAGGGTGTGAGGCGCTATTATCCATTATATTTGTAGTACGCTGCTCCAGATCCACAAGAGCTTGTTCATTTTTGCTGTGCCAAGCTTCTTGAGGGTATGCAATCGAGGTGCAGGTGTAGATTGTAAACATCCCACTATCCTGCAATAACCTGACGATTCTGAACTGCCAGAAGGGCTGAACGGTTTGATAGGCTTGAAGGTAAACGGCATGCTCTGCTTCCTTACTAAATAGATTGCTCTAGTTCAATGGATGAGTTCACCAGAATCTGCCAAGTTGATGATCCAGCCATCGCTATTTGGCCATGGGATAATCCAGTTACGCAGTTCGGAACGTTGACACTGTAGGCTTGGTTAATGCAGTTAATAGCCAACTAAAATGAATTAAATCATTGGAATTTGTGGCTGCAATTCAAACAAATGTCTAAACATGTAGTGACATGGAAGCTCGTATTGGTAGATAATACTGATTGCAGGCATTTAGTGCAGTGGTGCATGCAAGTGGGGCTGGTATGGCCGTAGGAGAAAAGTCCGCCAGATCGGAGCCGGGCGTTTTTATTTTTTTAATACTATTACTGTTATCAGTCTTATGTCGCTCTGTGCACTATGACGAGATGGAGCTGGACATTGTTACTGACAGGCCCGCTGTTGAGATCGCATTTGTATTCCCATACAATTTTGCACTCAAAATCAGATACAGACTCTAACCTCATATAGACCTCTCGCACGACCTATAACTTGCCCCCCCACCTGCATCACTCAATGCCAGTAACGAGCCAGTATGCTTGTATCAAGAATCGATCTTCCTGTCCCCGCGAGATTGTGACTTTGTCACAATGTCATTGCATATAACTTGAAGTTTATCATTCTAATTCGGTTCAGTACCGTCAGGCAGAATCTGCATGCCCGCAGAGGTTCCAGTAATGCTCTACAGTCTCGCCGTGGCCCTTAGAGTGGCATGCAAGTATTGATATAAAAAAAAAAACTCTACAGTATTCCATCCAGGCTCAATCATACCATTTCGAGGATTATATGCTCACCTAATAGATTCAGTACATAAAATTTGCTGCTTTCGAACCGAGACTAGTGCTTGACTTCAGAAAGTCTAGAAATTACAAGTCTATCATACTTCAAGCGATGCTGGTATGAGTTCTCATTATTTTGTATATGCTTTTGCTTGTTGGTTAATTAGTAGGCTTTGTCTAGTTTCACGTAGGCATACGCTAGATTCTGCAGTGCAGAACTGACTTGTATGTCGTACAAGTATGTGCATTTAAGAGCCACGTACGAATGCAGCAGTACCTTGGCATGGCAAATCCTTACCCAATCCATACACAACTTCGTATGTTTGGTTTCGTTGAGTTGGAGTTCACATTAGTGCCATGCAAACTCCATGCAACTGTTAATCATGATGTTTTTGGTTGACGATAGGGTGATTGGTACTACGCATAATCCTCGATGGTGGCAAGTAGTGCAGTATTTGTTTGTCAACGACATGATATCGCTTACAGCATGTGACGCTCTGAGGCTGAGAGAGGAAAGTAGGAATGGTTACATCAATCACCCGTCGTCGCGATAGTCTTCGAACTCTTGCACAACTGGACAACTGCAACAATGCATAGCTCACATGTGCTTCAGCTGTACTACCCCCTGCTGATAATGTCAGACTATATGTTATGATCATGTGTTATCGTGCGGCTTAGCATCCATATTCTCTTGCAGGCAGCTGCTAGATAGGCTGTAGTGGCAGCCAATTCCAGTACACTTCTCTAAGGCAACCAGAAGAGCCGCGTCCATTAATTCTAGTAAGCTACTGCACCTATTCCTCCAGTTCAATGTGGTTCCCTGTGCGCACGGCTGTGGTAATTTCAATTCGAACTTCGCATCAGATTCATTATTGTCCTACGTACATGGCAAATGACATGTGCCATATTTCTATCAGTGAAATGTTTCTTGTGTTTGTATACATCGGCAATTAGGTACAACGGAAACCTCGTTGGCCTTATTTCTTTGGAAAAAAAAATGAAATAAAATAAAATAAAGTAAATATCACATAACTCCGCTTGCAGCTGTTCACCATGGCATGGCAACCTTGTTCGCTGAAATTGAGGTATAGTATATGTTCATCGATACTATCAAGGCCGTTCGCCAACTGCCTGGGGCCATTGGTCAATTGTGGCCATTCGGCAAACAGCTCAAGATCCCTGCCATACAGTAGGCTTGTACTGTAGCTTGTATGCGGGGTTATGTGAAAAAAAAGAAAGGCACAAGTGTCTCCCTCACCTAACTTTCCGCAAAACTGTTGCATTCTCCATCGAAACAAGTCGCACAGTAGTCCTGCCTAAGCATGAAATATTATTACCATTCTCTTTCACTGCCTTGATTTGCAACTAAGTACTGAACTAATTGGTTATGGCAAAAGCCCTTATTTCATTGCATAATCCTGCTGCGAATGGCTCGCATTGCAAACGGCTCGGAACATATATACCAGTCTCTTACAGTATGTGTGCGGTCACCCTGGTGATAAGAACTTGTTGCTCGCTCTCTTCCTCGGAATGTTTCTCCATTAGGTAGTCGACAGAATTTTAGCGAACGCGAATACTTACTTATCCACAAAAGCACAAGTACATGTATTTCAAATAGCGCCGAGTAAGCTATATGCATACTATTAAACCAGCCACCGCAACAGAGATTTGTGTCCTTTTAATCGGGGTTAAACCAAGAGTATTCTCGATATCATGGTCCTCGTAATATTATCCACACACTAAATCTGGCTTCTTGGTATACATTTTTGCTAGACTAATATAAGTGATTAAGGGATTGCAATCTGAGTAAATTTGACCCAAATACGTAGACTTCAATCGGGGGAATTTCGCAGTACTGTATGTGAAAGTGCACAGTGAACCTGGATGACAATGAACTCTTTTTTTTTTTTTTTTTTTTTTTTTAATCACATAACCCCGCTTGTAGCACTTGGCCATGGCAGGGTCAGGACAATGAACTCAGCACAATATTTGGAGAGTATCACTAGTGAAATAAATGCCTTCAGTAGTTGAGGTCAATACGTGTTCCTATGCCTTACCGAAACGAAACCTACATCCAAGCACCTAGGCCCCATTGCTCCCCTTGAGATATAAGATACATTGACAAAGGGTTCCAGACCAAAGGTGAAGGAATGTTACCGTAGCGGTATTATGAATTGTATTATAATGTATCGGCATGGTGCTCGCGGCGTCAGTGGCGTGAACAGGGATGCATGGTGGGGAGGGTTGAAGTTCATGGGGTGGATATAGTGCAGAGCCTGCGGAGTTGACTTTTGTAAGAACTAGAGTTGCCAGAGGCATCTAGGAGAGGAGAAGCAGACTCCACACAAGCCGTGGCACCTATGGAATTGAATTCAGAGCTAATTTGGTTGGAATTGCGGTTGCCAGTGTTGGAGTGAAGGTAGGTGTGGTTGAGCGCGCAAACCTGGTAAAAACATAGAATTTAGACTATATAGATAAAGGCACATACAGTACTACAGTACTGTATGTTGTAAATCTCGAACTTTTACTATATTTTTACTGCAATATAGCACAGGAAGTATCATTGTCACTGTTGTATGAGCTGGATCTATAAACGAGAAGGCGCCTTGGAAGGCAACGGATGGCAACGGACCTCTCCGGGCAGGCCAGTCTGGCCTGCCCGCATGCAGGGGTATCGATAGGGGACTGTAAACTAGCCTGCCCGGTTGCAGAGGTATCTACTAGCCGAAAAAATAAGTATCCCGACAGGGGATAAACGCATATCATGCGCTATGCAGTAGTCGTATGCTTGGCTGTGGATGTTTACATATGAGACCAGTCCAAATTTCGTGGATAGTTGTTCTCGTGCCTAGACTCTGTAGATAGTGTCCAATTTTATTATGTCAGAAGTATCCGGACTGCTGACAATGAATTTGGGACTTGCAACACTAACAGTCCTATACCTACGTATGAGGACAAGGAAAATAGATATAAGTTCTCTTTTTTTTTTTTTTATTTCATTAATCGCGTGCCGCCCGGAGGGCTATGGCGATGTTTAAGTACATAATTGATATAATATAAGAGAGAAAGATAAATAAAGGAAAATAAGGGATATCAACCCGGCAGTTCTCAATCCTTCCCTGCCCACACCAAGGCCTTGGCCACTCCCCCCCCCCTTCACCTGTCTCAGTCCGTCCGCCCCTTTTTTATTTTCTCTTTCCAAGGCTGACAGTCTGTGGCTATGTGAGTGAAGTTTTCGGGAGCCTTCCCGCACCATCGGCATTCCGGGGATTCCGCCTTGCCTATGCCGTATCTCCATTCTTTGAGTCCTTTGTTCCCCAGAATCCCTGCCAGGGTTGACACCAGTCGGCGATTGTCTAGTTCCTGTAGTGGTCTGTATGTGAGCTTCTTTTTTTTTTTTTTTTTTTTTTTTTTTTTTAAATCGCATGCCGGCCTATGGGCTATGGCGATTATGTGAGCTTCAGTCAGTTTCTCTCCTCCGCTCTGAGAGCTCTCCCCTCCTGCCGTATGCCTGCTTCTGTCACTATCTCGTCCTCGCACTGTAATGCTGTGCCAATTTTGGCTGCCCTGTCTGCCTCCGTGTTGCCCTTCACTCCCTTGTGTCCTTTGACCCAGGTTATCGCCAGGTCCAGGTTGCCTTCTGTCACTCTCTTCTCCCACTGTTCTCGCACTGCCTGTGACGCTCCATCCACCGTCGGGTCCCCTCTGGCTATCCTTTGCAACCTGGATATCGCAGTGCGGGAGTCCGTGACGATCAGAATCTCCCCCTCGTGCTGGAGAGCCTGACTGATGGCTATCATCTCCCCGTCGTTCACCGTACTGTGTCTGCCTAGGTAATAGGCTTGGTCCGTCTGTTGTCTGTATGTCCCCGCCCCCGTAGAGTTGTCTATCCGACTCCCATCGGTGTACACGCTCTCCCATCCCTCCTCTTCTTCTCTCCGTATCATTGCTTCCCATTCTTCTTGGCTTAGGTCACTCGGTTGGATGGGGAATATGTGTAATGGTAGGGGGTCCCGATAGGTCAGCGTGCCCCGGAGGTATTTTGTGTTAGGCTGTGGATCTCGAATCTGTTCCCATGGGAATCTCAGCGTACGGGCTTCGACTCAGTCTCTCTCCCCGTAGACGAAGGTCTCCACCGATTCGAGATTTGTTAGTCCTTCCACCACGTCCCTTCGAGTCCCCCAGGGTGCCCCGATGATGCCTCTGGCTGCTGTGTATTGCCAGCTCTCTAACTGTCTCATCTTTTTCTCCACCGGTGCTCCCTTGGCGTATTCCGCCCACGCCCAGCTGCCCTATGTGGCGATGTTTCTTGCTATACTGGTATATAACTGTCTTCTTCTGCTTGGTGGAATCTTCGTAAGACGTGACGAGATATAAGTTCTCTACTAGGAACATAAAAATGGCACTGCAGGCAACCTTCATAAGCACAGGTTCAGGCATTATAATGATCAAAACTTACTATTTTGATAGGTCCTAAGATTTCGAGACTGCTCTTTAGGGCTTTTTTAGAAGCTTTTCCAAGGCTATTCTGTCAGGGTGACCCAACAAAGTATCAATGATAAGCGATGAGAGATGACGCGTGATAATCACGCCATTCATAGTTATGATGGTGAAGAGAGAGAAGCTTGTTAGTTAGCACTCAATGTTAAATAGAATAATGCAAATAACCGACACGCTGGACGCCTATATATAGAGGCCTCCACGGCCTCTATACAAAGGTCAAGTTCCAAGCGTTGTCCTAAGTTACACCTACACTTCGCTGCAATCGCAGGCACCGTAACATATTCCAAGAGCTGTTCCAGAGGCTGTTCTAGAGGCCATTGAAATAATGTTCTAGAGGCTGTTCGAGCTCAAACGGCCTTCGAAACGGCCTCCGAAGTAGCCTCCAGAACCACCTCTGGAACGACATCCGGAACAGCCTCTGAACAGCCTCTGAACAGCCTCTGGGACACCCTCTTAAACAGCTGCTCGTATGAGCAACGCGGGTAATACATGTACTTAATTATTGGTGTGTTTGTTTTTAGTTTAAATAAAACCTCGCCATAGCCCATAGTGCGGCATGCGAGTACTGAAATTAAAAAAAAAAAAAAAAAAAAAAAAGGTGCTCGAACAGCTGCTCGTAGCATGTCAACAGCTACTCAAACAGCCTCCGCAAAAGCTTCCAGAAAAGCCTCTGAAACAGGCTACAGAAGAGCACTGCAATAGCAGTAAAAACAGTATTGGGCTATTTGGTATGCAAATATCTCAATGTAGGCCCCAATAGCTACTCTTATCTGGGGGGTTATTTCAGCACCTATGAGAATATTATTATCTTATTAAGTATGATACTTGAGTTTTTTACCTGACCTTTTTTGCCTGCCGTCCTTATATATACTACCTTGCTCTTGTGTTCATTCTGCTGCTGTATAATAGGCCCAAATTCATTATGTCAGCTGTCCAGATACTTCTAACATAATAAAATTTGGACAATCTATCACGAATTGGACTAGTCTCATAGATATCCATAGCCAAGCATACTAACATATGCTTGTTTAGACCAAATGCTGCTTATCGCATAATATGCATTTATCCCCTGTCCGGATACTGATTTTTCGGCTAGCACAGGGGACGGCACAGGTCTTCAGATTGCATACTAGACTCAAGGTGTATGTATGCTGTCTATAGAGCCAATATACTGTATACATACCTCGCCTCTCACGCATATGTATAAGCCTGGCATGCGATTTGAAGACCTGTGCCGTCCCCCTGTAGATACCTCTGCAACCGGGCAGACTAGTCTACAGTCCCCTGTCGATACCCTGCATCCGGGCAGGCCAGTCTGGCCTGTCCGGAGAGGTCCCGATAGAATGGCCGCAAACTGTATGTGGATCGCTGCCATAGGTTGGCAACCTCTATCCGGAGTTAAGTGACTTAAAAAAAAATTATATAGGCAAAGTTTTGGAAAAGAGCATACACACACCTTACAGTATATGCTAACCCACCATGGATATGAGTGGGCCTGCAGGCAACTATCCGTATATGTATGCTCGCTTGTAAAACAAGCGTTCTCATACTTAGGCGGGCACTGGATGTCGCCAAGACGCGCAAAGACGGGGCCACAAAGGCCGAAAATAATGGTCTAGGTATGAGAATACAGATCATTGACAAAGAACAAGGAACAAGGAGGCTGACCCCAGTCTCGAACCAGACTACAACGAATGAACAAAGGACTGACAATGTGGCAAGCACTGTACCATAACTCGCAATGGGGATCCGATCTTGGTTAAGCGCTCTTGCTCCCCGCACGCATGCAACTCAGCACGAGAAGCTGAGTGATGAGCCGCAACAAACTCCTGCAGATTCTGCGAAACTGCGATATATCGAACTTCAATTTTACGTACTCATAATCCTTCCGAACTGTACGGAAAACTAAAGACACAGGGAACAGCGCGAGCATATTATACCAGTTAGGGGTAATGGCCCAGCCACCGTCGGCGGGACCCCAAGCCATGTATGATCATGTCGTTAGACCGCCTGAGCCATATTTGGACAAAAATACTCATAAGAACGTTTTGCTTAGGGGGACTATTACCGGGCGACAGCATCTCCTCGCTGTTGTTAATAATTTCAGCAACTTGCTGTCACCGCAGGAGAGGACTACTCTCATGCAGACCGGGGACGGCTTTGTGGGACTGACTAAAGCCTTGCAAGACAAAAGAGTTTCGGGGAAGAGCATTAAGCGCTGCGAAGCATTCTTGCAAGCAGTCCAGCAATCTTCCGGTATAGTGGATACGATGATTCAGCACAGTCCGTTCATTTCCGCCTTGGTATGGGAAAGTATCAAGATTTTGTTATTGGTATGTATGCTTTGCACTTCTTCAAATTTTTTTTTTTATTGTTTGCATCTATTGCGATAGGTTATGGCGAGGAACACAGGAAGTAGGGACGGAAGGAAAAGAAAAAAGCTCAGTGCACTTACCCCTACCCCTAGTGCCTCCGCCCTCTCTTCTTCCCTCCCCGCCTCTGGCTTCTCTAACGGAGCCTTGCCTATCTACTTCTCTTCATGGTATATTAAAGACCTTATCCTTCTCATGAATTCGCCGTACGACTTTGTGTGTGCCAGAAGAACTTTCACAAGTGCTGAGATTTTGGAATAGACAGCACAGAACTTCGTTCAATACTTCAGTGAGCTCACAGAGTTATTGGAGAGGGTGGGGCAGCGATGGCCCATTTTCAAAGAATTTCAAGAGCTATGGCCGCAATCTGAGCCTCTTCAAGAGGCAGTCCTGGAGTACTATGCCCAGGTAGTGGATTTCTGTGCAAATGCGATTGAATATCTGCGTAGCTCAGGTAAGACCCCACAAGTACCCAATTGTACAATACGACAAGCGATTGCGCTAACAGTTTGCTATTTATCTAGGTGCCAGGATGGTACTCAAAGCGATGCTGCGTCCAGTGCAGAATGAGTTCCAAGATGCGGAAAAAAAGCTCCTATTCCAGCAGAAAATTGTGGAGTACCAAATTATTCTTGCGAAGGAGGATGAAGGAAGGAAGGCGAGGCAGCAACAGGTGCTTTTTAACACCAAATTGGAGTGGAAGTTCGATGTAGGAGTGTCTCTCCTGAGGCGACTAGAGGCAGGGGAAAATGGTAACTCCACATGACATGTCTAGAAGATGTTACAAAGTGCTTATTTGTGAGCATCAGGAAATGAACGTCAGCTGCAACAACTGGAACGAAGGAGGGACGCTCAAAAAAAGTGTAAGTTGGGCCGCTTCTTACCATGGTTTTTTTATCACTACATTTTACCTTAGCGAAGCTAACAAGGCACTGAATTGATGGAATATGTATGGGCAGACGATGACCGTCAAATGCTACTCAAACGGATATCCAACTACGATCATACAGAAATATTCCTAGATTACGCGAACACCAGTCATCCACGTACTGGGGAATGGCTGTATGAAATGCATGAATATAAGGAATGGATTCAATCCTCAGTACCTTCACTTCTATGGTGCTACGGAATACGTATGTATAATATTTGTTGCCTATTTCCTTCTTTCCTACATTTTGTATTTCTTCCCCACTTCTCTAATATTCGTTATATGCCGCCCGATCTGAATATTACTAGGCTTCTCTTTGGTGCAGGTCAAATGGCTAATGGCAATACAACTCATTCGTTACAATAGCGGGATCAGGAAAATCAGTTTTGGCGACCTCAGTTGTGAATAACCTCTTCGATACCCAAACCAGTGGTACCAGTAGATCAAGAAAAACGTTCATTGGCTACTTTTTCTGTTCATTCTGGGATGACAAATCACTCAAGTTCGAAGTAATTATAAGAAGCTTGATTAAGCAGGCGCTCTCAGTTTTCCATGGTACCACTGAATTCGAACAGCAGTTAGCAGATTTCTTCCAGCGATGGAACGGTATTCCACTTCTTACTTCATGGCAAGATCTTCTCATTCGCACTCTGAGAATACCAAATTGCTCATATCTGATATTTGATGGCATTGACGAGTGTCCGGATGATGTTCAAACAAAGATAGTTGAGTTGTTTGAGAACTTATTGAGTCTGCGACGATGCATTAAGATCTATCTTTCGAGCCGCAAAGAGGTATATTTAACCAGGAAGCTTCCCACTGCTATCTCAATATCCCTCGACAATGTTCAGTTACGCCCTGAGATTGTGGCGTATATTGATGAAACGCTGAAGAAGCATTTGGATGATGGGAGATTACAACTGCAGAGCCCCACAATGATTGAAGAAATCAAGAAGGCATTAACGATCGGCGTTGAAGGAAGGTGAGTTTATAAGTTGAACTCTGGTTTCTATACTTAATAGTGAAGTACTAAATACTATATCCTAACTCAGGTTTTTGTGGGTCAAATCACAAATACTCGATATTTGTAGGCAGCTCAATGACGAAGCAATACGAGAGGCGTTGCAAACGTTGCCTCATAGCTTGGCTGAAACCTACCTAAGGATGCTAGAACGTATTGTTCAACGGTGCAATAAGGACATTGCAATTGAAGCTTTTCGATGGCTCGCCACATCGAAGAGGCGCTTGTCACTACGTGAACTTGCGGAGGCAGTGTGTATCAGAGACGGTGATATCACACGAATACAAATACTAAACCGTATTCCTCCAAGCCTAGACAAAGTGATTGAGGCTTGTGGGAATTTTTTGGTAGTGCAAGAGCCAGCTTGTGATTCGTCAACGGTCAGCTTCATAGACTCAACTGTGGTAGCTTTTCTGCACACATACAAACTCCCAACAAACCTCGAGGAGTTCCATATTGATGTAGATACAGCACAACTACATGTAGCTACACGATGCCTACAATACTTACATTTTCAAGACCTCCAGACTCAACTTATACCATCGTCAAAACCAAAGCAATTTACAATTCCAGTACCAGCACCTCATTTGATGCCACCGGAATTGAGGAAAGGTTTTATTGCTACTGCCTCTCGTCATGTTCCTGGAAGATCCTTGGGAAACTGTGGTCCCGGCCAGGTCAACATTCAATTGTCTAACCCTGCTTCTGCTGTACAAGGGGCAGACAAAAATGAAACTATACCAACTTTATTCGATTATATTATGCAGAACTGGCTGAATCATTGCAAAGAATTACCAGTCGTACTTCAGTCCAGCCCCATTATCCAGAAGACATATTGGACTTGGTTTCGCAATCTAGTCCTCAATGGTCTTGACATAGTCAAACTTCCGTGGCCACCCAATTCACCATCAACCGGAGACCCACATTACGAGCGCTTCAAATGGGCAGTTCACAACTCACATGATCCCCTAGTTCAACTCATATTTCAAGAATTGGGCTCGGAAACTGCTTCACTTCAGTATGTCGAATATTTCCTTTCTAGGACTGCCGTCGCCGAGAAATACGAATGCGAAGTGTCTCAGATGCCTCTACTGGTCTCCGCTGCACTTGGACTCCCTTATCTCATTGACTTCTACCTCAGCAAAGGTTCCCAATTGGACTTCGAATTTCAATTGCCTGGAACGGGTGAAACACAAACTGCTCTCATGGCTGCTGCATCAAGAGGACACCTAAGACACCTAACAACTATTGAATACCTTTTACATGCTGGTGAACAGATTGGTCTTGAGTACGGTCCAGATTATCTAGACCGGGCTGTTCATTCGGCATGTACTGCTGGACATCTCGCAGTTGTTCAGAGACTTATCCTCGAAGGAGCTTCAACGAAGTGGAGCGCTTTACTTTTAGCGGCTGCAGAAGCTGGACAAAAGCAATTCGTCAGCGATATATTGGATCAAGGACTGGTTAGCCAAGCAGATGGTCTAACCAGCATAATCGCTCAAGCGTTGAACTGTGCGGCCCGGAATGGACATGTGGAGGTTTTCGAGCGACTCCTACAGGCACTCATCACCTATGACCAGGATCATCGTGTCGAGCAATCCGTTCCAGGCTGGCCACAAATGAGCAACACTCACACTGCCATTGCACTTCATATAGCCGCGGAGCATGGACTAGTTGAGTTTGTGAGGAGGCTCCTAACACCGCATAACGATAATAATACCCACAATGCGCTTGGAGAGTTCTTACTTACAAAAGCATCCGAAAATGGTCATACGGGGGTCGTTGAAATACTTCTAGCCGCAGGAGCTAAGCCAAAGGAGGGCTTCAATGTCCCGTCACTTATAATCGCATCAAAGAATGGGCATGTAGAAATAGTTAAGCTACTCCTGTCATCTCTAATCGACTTCCCCTACCTACCGATAGAAGGACTTTTAGATGAACCGCTGTGCGCAGCTGCGAAAGCTGGTCACTGCGAAATTGCAAAGCAGCTTTTAGCAGCAGGTGCCGACGTAAATAGACCAGGGGCAGATGGGGGATTGCCTCTTCAACATGCTGCAATGTGGGGTCGTGGTGAGGTTTTGAAGCTGTTTCTTTCCGCGGGGGCAGATGTCAATGGAGGGAGAGGTAGAGTCCTTGAGGGCCCTTCTAACAACGGCCACATTGAGATTGTGCAGCTGCTTCTTGCTGCAGGGGCAGATGTGAATGCAGCGAGCGGAGCAGCCCTTCGGGGTGCTTCCAGCAACGGCCACATTGAGATTGTGAAGCTGCTTCTTGCTGCGAGGGCAGATGTGAATAGAGAGAGCGGTACAGCCATTCGGGGTGCTTCCAGCAACGGCCACATTGAGATTGTGAAGCTGCTTCTTGCTGCGGGGGTAGATGTCAATGTCAAGGAAGGAAATAGTGATACAGCCCTTCAGGGGGCTTCCACCAATGGCCACGTTGAGATTGTGAAGCTACTTCTTGCTGCGGGGGCAGACGTCAATGTCAAGGGAAGATATAGTACAGCCCTTCAGGGGGCTTCCAGCAACGGTCACGCTGAGATTGTGAATCTGCTTCTTGCTGCAGGGGCAGATG
Organism: Kalaharituber pfeilii; assembly: GCA_015179045.1. Taxonomy (NCBI): domain Eukaryota; kingdom Fungi; phylum Ascomycota; class Pezizomycetes; order Pezizales; family Pezizaceae; genus Kalaharituber; species Kalaharituber pfeilii. The sequence goes on along the minus strand of WHUZ01000080.1, from coordinate 183,571 downwards.
TGAATGGATGGATCGGTGCAGCCCTTCGGGGTGCTTCCAGCAACGGCCACATTGAGATTGTGAAGCTGCTTCTTGCTGCGGGGGCAGATGTCGATGAATTCAGTGGTAGAGTCCTTGACGGCGCTGCTAGCAACGGCCACATTGAGATTGTGAAGCTGCTTCTTGCTGCAGGGGCAGATGTGAATAGATGGAGCGGTGCAGCCCTTCGGGGTGCTTCCAGCAATGGCCACGTTGAGATTGTGAAGCTGCTTCTTGCTGCCGGGGCAGATGTCAATGTCAAGGGAAGATATGATAATTCAGCCCTTCAGGGTGCTTCCAGCAACGGCCACGTTGAAATTGTGAATCTGCTTCTTGCTGCGGGGGCAGATGTCAATGTCAAGGGAAGCTATGATAATACAGCCCTTCAGGGTGCTTCCAGTAACGGCCACATTGAGATTGTGAATCTGCTTCTTGCTGCGGGGGCAGATGTCAATGTCAAGGGAAGATATGATAATATAGCGCTTCAGGGTGCTTCCAGCAACGGCCACATTGAGATTGTGAATCTGCTTCTTGCTGCGGGGGCAGATGTCAATGTCCAGGGAAGATATAGTGATACAGCCCTTCAGGGGGCTTCCAGCAACGGCCACATTGAGATTGTGAAGCTGCTCCTTGCTGCGGGGGCAGATGTGAATGGACGGAGAGGTGCAGCCCTTCAGGGTGCTTCCAGCAATGGCCACGTTGAGATTGTGAAGCTGCTTCTTGCTGCGGGGGCAGATGCCAATGAACAGAATTCGTATGAATATACAACCCTTCAGCTCGCTTCCAAACAAGGGCATGTTGAGATTGTAAAGCTGCTTCTTGGAGCAGGGGCAGAAGTTAATACAGCCACCGGGTCCTCAAGCCTCACTGCTCTTGACCTTTCACTAAAAAATGGTCATGATGACGTTGCACAGGTGCTCCGTGCAGCTGGTGGAGTGACCGCAGACGATCGGGACCATAATGCGGTAAACTGATGTTTCGGTAGGTGGGCGTCAACCTCTCCCTAGTAATCATCGAATGCTTGTGGCGATGAGTTTGTGTGAAATTGTTGTTAACAGATACGCTATCAGGGTTTTGAATAATATGCACGCACCAAGAAACTTCGAAACTTGACATTAAAATTCATGCAACACGTTATACAGGTTCAATTGAATTGGATTGATGTGGAGATTGGAACACGAGATATTACAATCTATTGTAGCGGGACTTTCTGTCTTCTTATCTTCAATTACGTTCACTATTTATTTTGAAGAATCTTTTCTATCTATTTATCCCTTAACTTGCTGAGCACCCTCCCTCTCTTATGTTAATTTTCTCCTTTTGGATTGAGTGATGCGTTGGTGCATAATCAAGTCTTAGTCCTATTTTTTTTTTGTGTGTTCTTTGAGCACCATTGTAACTTTCATGTTCGTTCTTCGTTTCCTAATTATTAGTTTCGTGGTTATTTTTTATGTCCAGAACAGCAGTTACTCGACGTGAGACCTAGTGCAGATGGTGCTAGGTCGCTATCCAGTATATATAAATACTTGTATCTGCGTGTGCTACAATACGTTATTGCTGGCGACTACTAGGTAAGTCCAATATGTCAGAGTAGTTATTGCCTACGCTACTCCTTATCTAGCCATATAATATTACCATAACCAGGCTGTTGCGTGCCTGAAGTCTATACGCCCATTCCTTTCCCTCCGATATAGCTTCCCGCTGGATGAGCGGGAAAAGGTAACTGTAAGAAGCGAAAATACTGTAGATTGGGAACTTACCTGGTAAGCAGCTCGATAGGAGACTGCAATAGGTAAGGCCATCTGAAATGGCGAGTAGATTGAGAAAGGTCGTATAGGCAAGCGGAGGAACATCTACAGCAGTATACTGGCATAGATATCTGCAGTAGCCACTAAAGGCGGACACATAACTTACGAAGTCTCCAGCAGTGGCAATACAAAAATATCCAGGTGCATTACGACTGGCTTTTCTTTTTTTAGATACATAGCCCCGCTTGCAGCACGAAGCCATGGCAGGGTCCCTGGGCAAGCCCTCATAGCCCGGAGACAGGCTCAAAGAAACTTTCTCAGTACACGACATCGCCCACCCTACTTTCCGTCCCCCGACCACTAAAACTTAATCCTCGGAAAAGAACCTCTACAGTTCATCCCACTCCTCCCGATTCTCTGCCGTTCGTTTCTAGTTCTTTTCCATGTCTCCCCAGTCTCTAAACTCTTCTAGACGAAATCTCTCCTGACAGCACCGGAAAGCTAAATGCTCCCCAGCCTGTACCCCCCCGCACCCGCAATTCTCTGACTCCGCCCATTACCACCGACAGGATGGGGATAAAACTAGGAGAGTAGTAGTACGGTAGCTTATAAATGTAGAATCATCCCAGAAAGGGAGCAGACAAGTGCAAAAAATTATCCTGGAATATCGGGGGGGGGGGGATACTGCGAGACTAGGATACTGCTAAGACAGGGAGACCCCAAATAAATTACAAATGGCGCATTGAAACATCTTGAGTGGGCAAGCAGGAGCGGGGTACAGTATTGGCGAGGGAATGCAAAGCCAAAGTCAATGGTAATTAACAGTCAGCGATGCCGGATTGAGAAACTGTAACTGAAATTCTATGTATCAGAGGAAGTTACACGCTTACTGCTGGGATTGCTCTAGAGTTCACTGCGAAGGTTCGCGTTAGTACAGAGCGTGGAATACATCCTATGAGAGAAGAGATTAGAGCCGGGGGAGCCTTTTTTTTTTTTTTTTTCTCCCTATCACATAACCCCGCTTCCCGCTATTCGCTATGTAGGGTCCCTGGACCAAAGTCTTTATGGCGCGAACGTTATTTTGGTCGATTAAACGCTAGATAACCACAGACCAGGTTGGAAGCGAGGTGTATAAATGCCCTTGGGACTGCCAGAGCTGGCAGCCTGTATGTGACGACAAAAAAAAAGAGGCTATGGTGGTTAGCGCTTTGGGGAAAGTTGATTACACATGGCCACACCGCAGCAACCTCCGCACGGCGGGCACCAATCTATCTGTCATGTACTCTACACCAATGGATGACTTTCCATGGGCGCAGAGGTATTTCGGTGTAGATTTAAGAGGCGTTGACATATTTAATTTTTTGGTGTTGAGGTTAGATATGCAAATTACAGGATATGCAGTTTTAATTCTATGTTGCCTAACTTCTCTTGTTCATAAATTTCTGTGCATCTGAAAATCTCGCAGAGGGGGCGGGCATCTGCCAGATTTGAGAATCTGGACGGGGGGTTGGAAAAATTTTCTAGGCGATTGAGCATGCTACACATACGGCAATTGGAAGTCCCTACGAATAATGCGACGCATCGGGCTTAAAGATAATCTGCTTGAGCTGATCTAGCGTTCGCACTCAGTGTCAATTCTGAGTCGGCTTTTCTGAGCGAGTCCGAGTTGAGCCGGTTTGTCACGCTGTAACATGTACTCAACTCGGCTGCTGAGTGAGCTGGTGTGGGTTATATATACGGCGTAACTGAATCAATGTGTAATGTACAACTACTACTCAGCAGCTGAGCTAGTGTGAGTCGAGTATGTACATATGCTATAAAACTCAATATCGACTCGACTCATACTATGTGCAAATGCTTTGATATAATGCACGCTACTGGGATATTGCGCACTACCGGGATGTTGCGCACTTGGCATGGCGCTAGCAAACTAGCGTGGTTATACTTAACAACACCGTAACAGCGGGGTACAGAAGGTAACAACAAGGCTTCAAATTCTTCCCGGAAGTCTTTAGCACTCAATAATGAGAGTAAATAAAGAAAAGAAAATGCAGGAGGCGATTAAAGGGTTGCAGGAGGGTAAGTTTCCATCAGTTCGGAAGGCTGCTGCATTTTATGAACTGCCTCCATCTACGCTGAGATATAGGTATAAAGGCAAGACTATTTCTCATAGAGAAAGTCATGAGTGTCAGCAGCATCTAAATAAAGAAGATGAGAAGGCATTAGTGACATATATTCAGCGGGTAGATGATATGGGATTCCCTATTGATTATAGTACTCTGAAAGAAATTGCACTTAGCTTAATTCTTAGGAAAAAAAAGTAGGTGAGAATTGGATATCTAGGTTTGTCAAAAGGCATCCGGAGGTTCAAAAGTGCATAGCAAATACCTTGGCACGTTAACGGGTAATGGCAAACAATCCTGAAGTTGTTAAGAATTTCATTGAAATGGTCAGAAAAATAGTGAAAGAAAATAAAATTCCTCCGAAGAATATTTGGAATATGGATGAGAAAGAATTTATGTTAGAAAAAGGAAGAAAGTGTAAGGTAATTTGTAGGGCGGGAAAGAGGAGAGCAAAGAAATGAACAGATGGTAATAGAGAATGGATTACAGATATTGAGACTATTAATGTGACAGGTAATGTACTACCTCCATATATTATATTTAAGGGAAAAACACATATAATGGGGTGGTATACTGGTGTTAATGAAGATGATACTGAAGTACGATTTAACTACTCACCTAAAGGATGGACAGATAATAAAATAAGTCTTGACTATTTGCAGAATCATTTCATTTCTAGAGTCCAAAAATATTCAGATAAGCGTTTTCCTCTTCTTTTTTTATTGGATGGACATGCTTCTCATTGTACTTGGGAATTTCATTTATTGGTGTATGGAAAATAATATTATTACTCTTTCTCTTCCTCCACATTCTACGCATTTACTACAGCCTTTAGATGTAGGGTTATTTGAACCATTACAGTTTGCATATAGCAAAGAGGTGGATAACTATACCAGGGATAATTTTGATGTGATCAGAAAGGGAAACTTTTGGCCAATGCTCAAGAGGGCACGAATACGAGCATTTACCAAGCGGAATATCAAAGCTGGATGGGCAGGATCTGGTCTTTATCCTATCAATTACCAAAAACCGATTGGCAAGATTCAGCATCTCTCTACAGTAAAGCAATCTCAGGCTACCCCCAAACGACCAAGCTCCTCCCATAGCACCTACACTCCAAGAACACCAAATGCACTGAAAAGACGCACCTTTCGCTTTCTTGACTACCTTCCTAATGCTTCACAATCAGAAATCAAAAATCCTTTCTCCAAATCTTTTCAACAGCATTAGGTGCTATGACGGAGGTTAACATTGAGCGAGACCTCAATACCAAACTCAAAATGCGAAGTATTGACCTTAATACTAAAGACCAGAGACGCTTTCAGTCAAGTGGACCAATTACTGGAGCAGATGTTATTGAGTTAAGAAAGAAGGCAGAAGCAAAGAGTCACAAAAAGCACAAAAAACCATCCAGAGGAGTCCAAATTACCGCAGCCAACAGCTCAAACCAAGCGTCAGCACTCTCTCCATACTCCCAAACAAGTCAGAATCTCCTCAGAGTCACCAGAAGCATGGTCAGATATAGATGACTCTGATATCTCTGCATCTTGTTCAGAGAGCTTTTATAGCACTTTGGATGCTATGTTTGAACAGTCACCACTCTCTCCAACAAGCCGCTGCCTCTTTCCCACGTCACCCACATCATCTCCGCCCACAAAAGTACCCTCTACTATGACATTAAGACCTAGGAAATGATTCTGCAAGAGTTGGGCTTTAGTTTATCTGTACTGTCCAGAAAGGTATATCACTGATATTGAGACAAGTTACCAGACTGTACAGGCTTAACTAACATGCGGGATAGATTTCTATATATATTTAATTACTTTGTATGTAGTTTGAAGTCATTTGAATAACTCTCTGAATTTTGGGAGGTCATTTTTGTTGTAACCGAAATGTGCGCAATATCCCGGTATGATGCGTTACAATGATAATAAATGTATTTAGCATTCACATCTGGTACTAGTTTGTCTAGGTGAGTCGAGTTCGAGGTGGTTAGTAGCGTTCGCACCCGGTGTGAGTTCTGAGTCAGGTTTTCTGAGCGAGTCTGAGTTGAGCTGGTTTGTCACGCCGTAAAATGTACTCGACTCAGCTGCCAAGTGACGTGGTACGAGTTATATGCATAGCGTGACTGAGTTGATATATAATGTAGAAATATCACTTGGCAGCTGAGTTGGTGTGAGCTAATTTTTTTTTTTTTTTTTTTTTTTTAATATCATTACTCGCATACCGCCCTAGGGGCTATGGCGAGGTATAAATTTAAGAAAGAAAAATAATAGCTGAGTACAAGTGGTGCCCGCGATGCTCATACATGGTGCGGGTTGAAGTGAAAGGAATAGCCTCCGAGCCAAGTACCGAGACCTTTCTATTTCCTTCCTCTGTCCGGCTCGTACTGGCTCGTCCGCAACCACCTTCCTCCCAGTGCAACTTTCCAGATGTCCTTCGGTGTCTCCAAGTATACTACCGCCGAGCTTGTCTTCTTGCCTTCCTCCAATAAAATTGACTTCTTCTGCAGCCATCTAATGCCTGTAGTCTTTCCCATTTCTGCATTGGAAGCCTCCAGCCATCTTCTGACATTCCCTAAGTCTTGCCTCAGGGGTATGCCGTGGACGACAATGCCATGTCTTGTGGTGGTGTTGTCGGGGGTGGTCGGGGCGAGTGATCTGGCTTTGGAGCGTGGAGGTGAGGTTTTGGGGCAGGGAGGGGGGGAGGGGGTGTGGGTGGGTTCCATTCTAGTAGTGGCAGGAGTGCCTGGGGTAGGGGGTGTCTTGATCACTACACTCCGCATGCCTTACAGACTCCAATACTCCACTCTCGCACTATTAAAGTACTTAGAAGAAGTGGAGAAAGTAGCAATACGAAAGCAATAAGACCATAGGGGGAATAAATTTAATTTTGTATTTTGCAAGATTTGGTGATTCGCTTCTGCGTCGTGGTCCGCTTCGCCATTATATACAGTAGAAAAGTCAAATTCCAAAGTTAGTTATGTGCCAGGTCCTTTTTTTTTTTCGCAGGGAGAATTCCCGCCCCGTTGGAGTTAGGGAGTTTAATCGTTATCCTTTTTAGTATCATTCCTTAGGTTCCGATGTAAATAATTTAGGCTCTTTTTTTTTTAAATATATATATCATTAATCGCATGCCGCCCTGCGGGCTATGGCGATGTTCCAGGTACGTTTGAGATAAGAGATTACAACAGATAAGACAAACCCTGTGCCCTTAACGTTCCACCCAATCCATCGGCGCCGTCAGTCAGTCTCCTTCCCCGTCTCCCCCTTTCGGGGGGCTAATGACTGCATCTCGTCCCCCAGGCCATTCCCGTCTCCACACCGGCACCTTTCCCAAATGTGCGTTGTCGTCTCCTCCTCTCCACACCATCTACATTCTGGTCCATCCGCTTTGCCTATCGCGTGTCGCCAGAATAATTTAGCCTCGCCTTAGCCCATACGGCGGCATGCGAGTAATGATGTAAAACAAAAAAAAGAAAAGGAAAAAAAGAGCGATGGGAACACTGATACGGGATCTTGTATTTCGTTTACATCATACTTACATCCCGAAAATATGCATATAGTTCATTTTCAATCAAGGGAGAACCTGGCCTGTATTTAATTCCAGAGCTATTAAAATACTGATTCCCCGGCAGGAAACCGAACTCTCGAGCGGCCTGGGTCTCTCTCTCTCAGGACCTACATACAACTCCCGGGAGGACTGAATACTAGAGGAAACCAGAACAAACATATCGTGGGCTATTTAAGACCTAAGATCTTACACTTGCCATACAGCACTAGCACTGGAGCAGAAAGGCTACTATCAAAACAGGAAGACGGCAAAAATAGAATCAATATTTCGCATTTCATCAACGGCAAGCGAGTAAAAAAAGAAAAAAATCGTCAACGGCCCCTTTCCAGCCAGAAAACCAACTTTTCGCCGCAAACATAATCGCATCTCAATACCTCCGTTTCCCTCGCCATTTCCGTTAACAGTTCAACAACTACTTTTCCAGCTTTTTTTTTTTTTTTTTTTTTATTTCATTAATCGCGTGCCGCCTACTTTTCCAGCATTTCCACGTCTCTCGAGTAAGTGCCCACTCTCCCGAACAAAACTCCTACGTATAAAGAGAACCGCAACTTTGAAATTCCACCAACTTGAAAGAAAATCAAGAAAATCAAGCAAGAAATAATATAATATCGGCCTGTCGCTGAAAACACGGTAAATTTGACAGAATTTTGAAAACATCAACACGAGTTCCCTACACAAATAAGGCATGTATCTTCTTGACAGTGGAGCCGCGGTTTCCTTTCACTGCTAGCAGTCCGCTGATTGAATCGGTCCTGAGGACCCCAACTTTCTTTAGAACTCTTAATTTGACCACGCTGTCAACTCCATTTTCAGCCGTCGAGTTTTCAAGCTGCGTATAAAGATCTTCACATACCACCCAGTTGTGGGTATGTTCCAACTCGAGCGTGACAAGGGTGAAAAGTCGATGAGTTGTCTGAATTGCTGCCTGAGACAGGTAAGGACAATAGAATCCAAGAAGCTGTGTCCCTCGTTTGACTTGATATTCATGATTGCTCGGCTTGGGAAGAAGGAGAACATTACGGATCGCCCAGATATCAGAGATAAATACCGATGGTTTATTTTCTAGGTTTGCCCCTAAGTGGATCAACTCTGGGGTTCTGCGACCTTGAGGCCATTTTGTTGTATAATGGTCATAATCCGGATTACGATCTGGCCATTCCATCAGTTGCTTCCACGTTGGGAACCATTGCTGCTCTGCTCCTCGATAGGGAAAGTCGAATAAAATCTCAATTTTTCGTTCGAATGGCAGGACATGAAAACATTGTCTCCAAGCAATTTCGTCACTGAGATTCTCATTGTATGTTGGTAGCTGTGTTGTGCGGAGAAGGTAGAATATTCCAGCTACCTTATCTGTACGGTTGGATGCATCACGATGTGCCATTTCTTTCGCAAGTTCATACAATTTACACCCATTAAGGCTCTCTGCATCTGTGGCGAGGTTGAGAACAGGGCGAATAGCAGCCCTTAGTGTGATGAATTGCCCTGCAACTTTGCTTCGGGTGTTTAGAATAATATTCCCATCATTGTGCGATACTCCTCCATTGAAGGTTATCTCCTCTTTCCTGATCTCCTGCAATGTCCAAGCTCTCCGTAACCAGTGATGACGGTCATCCCAGCCATCCTTGCTAAAGGGCCTTCCGAGGCCATTGAAATAACGAATCACACGTGCTGCTGCACGGTATATGTTACCAATGGTGGGGACATCTATTTTCCATTCCTGCTGCTTAATTGCATACTGCCCGTACTTAGAAGGAGTCGTTTGGCGTAGACAGAGCACATCGAGCCAGACATAGTCTGCACCGAAGTTGAGTAGCTCCTTCCGTACGTTGTGCTCCAAGTTAACTCCTTTGGGAAGTGGCACTGGCCATTGATACTGGTTAACCGACGTCTCTACTGCTTCCATGTCACTCGTCCAACTATGGGAGACAGCCCAAAAGGTAGGATGTAATTGTCTGGAACGAACATCAACCGCGATTGACAGCGCTTCTGAATGCAACATTGTGAAATCCACGACACGGTTGCTCTTAAGATCCCAGATGCGGCGCGGCATAACCAAATACGGTGAGTGAATAAGTTCCTGTCCAGTCCTATCCTTGTCAACCCTGCTGCGCTCCTTGTCCATTGCCATTGCCTTTTGAATCCACTGGGTTCTTTGTGCTACCACGTCAAATTCCGGTCTATTGAAGTGCTTCCATCCAACACGAGCCGCTGCGTATGCTAAACCGAAGTCAAAATTTCTCCAAACAAAGTACCGAATATCTTTGCGTATCCGGTTTTGATGCCTCTCAGCCGATTCTGTGTTTAGCCCAGTGAGGACTGTAAGGGAGTGAAAAAGTATTTCCTCGCTGAGCTGCTTGCATGGGACATCAGCCTCCTGTAGGGTAAGGATGTCACCGGTGTGGAATATGCGCCGGAGCTGTGAGTCAGCGGTGGCCGGTGGCGATGTACTGTTGGGGTGTGCTTGGTGATTGCGATTGCTGGGGAATCTTGTACTGTATTCGGTATAGGGCATCGGAAATGGAAGTGCAACGGAAGCGGGACGTTCACCTAAAGGGGCAGCAGTAGCCCCCCTAGCCCCTGCATAGTCATTTTCATCATGACCACTCACAGTGTGGAGATTCATTGCTCGAGCCAGCATAGATACCACATCAACCGACACGCGAGGGCCAGATATAGCGGCGCACAGGGCATTTCCATGCTTACCGCCGGCTAAGTTAATATCCGCTCCTCGATCTAGTAACACCGACACAACCTTCCCATGTCCCCAGTATGCAGCCACTCCCAAGGCAGTTCCGTGATCGCAACCTACAATATTGATATCTGCACCTCGACCAAGCAGCAGTGCCACAACCTTCTCATGTCCCTCTCGTGCAGCTGCTAGTAAGGCAGTTCCGTGCTTACCCACAATATTAATATCTGCTCCACGATCGAGGAGCAGTGCTACAGCCTCCTCATATCCCTCATGTGCAGCTGACACCAACGCAGTGTTGATATCTGCTCCGCGATCAAGAAGCAGTGCTATAACCTTCCCATATCCCTCATGTGCAGCTAATGCCAACGCAGTGTTGATATCTGCTCCGCGATCGAAGAGCAGTGCCACGGCCTTCTGATATCCCTCATGTGCAGCTGCCACCAACGCAGTGTTGATATCTGCTCCGCGATCGAGGAACAGTGCCACAGCCTTCGCATATCCCTCTTGTGCAGCTGCCACCAACGCAGTGTTGATATCTGCTCCGCAATCGAGGAGCAGTGCCACAGCCTTCTCATTTCCCTTATGTGCAGCTGCCACCAACGCAGTGTTGATATCTGCTCCGCGATCGAGGAGCAGTGCCACAGTCTTCCTATATCTCTTATGTGCAGCTGCTACCAACGCAATGTTGATATCTGCTCCGCGATCGAAGAACAGTGCCACAGCCTTCTCATTTCCCTTATGTACAGCTGCCACCAACGCAGTGTTGATATCTGCTCCGCGATCGAGGAGCAGTGCCACAGCCTTCGCATATCCCTCATGTGCAGCTGCCACCAACGCAGTGTAGATATCTGCTCCGCGATCGAGGAGCAGTGCCACGGTCTTCTCATTTCCCTCATGTGCAGCTGCCACCAACGCAGTGTTGATATCTGCTCCGTGATCGAGGAGCAGTGCCACAGCCTTCGCATATCCCTCATGTGCAGCTGCCACCAACGCAGTGTTGATATCTGCTCCGCGATCGAGGAGCAGTGCCACAGCCTTCGCATATCCCTCATGTGCAGCTGCCACCAACGCAGTGTTGATATCTGCTCCGCGATCGAGGAGCAGTGCCACAGTCTTCTCATTTCCCCCATGTGCAGCTGCCACCAATGCAGTGTTGATATCTGCTCCGCGATCGAGGAACAGTGCCACAGCCTTCTCATTTCCCTTATGTGCAGCTGCCACCAACGCAGTGTTGATATCTGCTCCTCGCTCTAACAGTAGGGACACAACCTCCCGATGTCCCGCATGTGCAGCCGCCCCTAATGCAGTTCCGTATTTACCGCCCACAATGTTGATGTTCACTCCTAGCGACGCAACGTAAATATGATCCCCAGAGTTGATACGCCATGCAACGGAGTTACTTTTCCTAATGTAGATAGTTGGTCCGCGATCTAGCAGTTCTGACACAACCTTCTCATGTCCCGCATATGCAGCCGCTCCCAAGGCAGTTCCATATTGACCACACGCAATGTTGATGTTGGCACCTTGATCCAGTAGCAGTGTCACAACATTCGTATGTCCCACATATGCAGCCGCTCCCAAGGCAGTTCCATATTCACCACACGCAATGTTAATGTCAGCACCTCGATCCAGTAGCAGCGTCACAACATTCGTATGTCCCACATATGCAGCCACTCCCAAGGCAGTTCCATATTCACCATACGCAATGTTGATGTTGGCACCTCGATCCAGTAGCAGCGTCACAACATTCGTATGTCCTGTATATGCGGCCGCTCCCAAGGCAGTTCCATATTCACCACACGCAATGTTGATGTCGGCACCTTGACCCAGTAGCAGCGTCACAACATTCGTATGTCCTGCAAATGCAGCCGCTGCTAAGGCAGTTCCATATTCACCATACGCAATGTTGATGTTGGCACCTCGATCCAGTAGCAGCGTCACAACATTCGTATGTCCCGCATATGCAGCCGCTCCCAAGGCAGTTCCATATTCACCACACGCAATGTTAATGTCGGCACCTCGATCCAGTAGCAGCGTCACAACATTCGTATGTCCCACATATGCAGCCGCTCCCAAGGCAGTTCCATATTTACCACACGCAATGTTGATGTCGGCACCTTGATCCAGTAGCAGCGTCACAACATTCGTATGTCCTGCAAATGCAGCCGCTGCTAAGGCAGTTCCATATTCACCATACGCAATGTTGATGTTGGCACCTCGGTCCAGTAGCAGCGTCACAACATTCGTATGTCCCGCATATGCAGCCGCTCCCAAGGCAGTTCCATATTCACCACACGCAATGTTGATGTTGGCTCCTCGACATAGTTGCAGCACCACAACATCCATATGTCCCTCATATGCAGCCGTGTATGCAGCCACTCCTAAGGCAGTTTCATATTGATCACACGTAATGTTGATGTTGGCTCCTTGATCTAGTAGCGTCAACACAGCTCCTTCATCTCCCCGAGATGCAGCCTCCACAGAAGATTTATCTAGAATCAAATGGCTTACCCATAACTGAGATCTCTATAGTCCCGCAAACCCGAGTTTCATTCCAAGATCACTAACCACACTCCCGATTTCGGTTCCTCAATTTAACGTTGTTTTGGTCGATTGAACGCGGGGTAGCCACAGATCAGGTTGGAAGCGGGGTGTATAAATAGTCAGAGCTGGAAGTCTTTATGTGCAAGGTTATTGCAGACAAAAAAATAAGGCTATGGTGGGTAGAGAATTGCAGGAAAGTAGAATTACACATGGCAACCCCGCAGCAACCCCTACACAGCGCACTTGTAGGGCACCAAGCTATTAATTAGTAGTGTACTCTAACTAACTGCTTTTGTAATCTATTGTTTATTGTTTATTCAAGTGAGTATTTTACCCCCCCTCTTTCAAAAAAATTGTTTCGAACGCTCTACCAAACAATAAAACAGGGATACGGACCCCGGTTTTTATTCCAAAGCAGGAGTTTGAATTTCACATAAATCCTTAGCGGAAGGCACCCATTGATCTAGAAAATATCTAAAGGTGTCAGAGTTATTGATGTTGCTCCACCAGATGGTGAATGGCATACGTTACAATGTAGGCACATGAGAATGTCTCTGGCACATAAGACTGATGATTCCCAACTAAAGGCATCCACTCAGATAATGTAGAATGTGCTCTCCTACTCTGCTCGTTATTACATCAAACACGAAGGATTCTGAAATCCGAATACAATAACTTTGATAGCAACTCACCGCACCTTTTGTGAGCACCTACCGTACCCCTACACATGCCTTTGCACAGACCTTGCGCACAGCTTCTGAAGTTCCATCACTTTATGCTGGTAACGAGTACTAGTACACCAATACTGCACATGCGTAAAGTGACAGGGTTAAAATCTGCAAGTCCCCACGAATAGTGTGACGCATCGGGCTTTTTGAGAAAATGGATGGTGCTGCTGTTGTCATGCAGCCAGAATCATAAGCAGCCATTTACTCCAAGATTCGATTCCAGCGAAAACAGAAGACTTGTATATCAAGGCGCACATATGCAACTCTGGAGCTCGTGCACATATTCATAAGATAATAGGCACATACTATAAATAGGAACGGCTATTATCCGTTTGTTCCAAGTGAGAAGATTGTAGAGTGGTTTTCCTCTCGCATGCGATGTACTAATTCACCCAAGAGTTTCTATCTTATATCTATTACATATATGGGTATGTGCCGGGCCACTCAGTAGCACTACGCCTCATCGCTGGCCGGGGTCATTCACAACAACGCGTTTGGACAAATCACTGCTGTTGTCACATTACTATACTTGAAATTTTATTTAACTCTTTGGAGTACTTTTCTTTATTTAGTTCGGCGGTTACATGCTTTTAATATTTTTGGATATTCGTTCATACATGTGTATGTTAGTTATGGTTCTCCATAATCTGCTATAGAGCAGTATTTCACTGGAGTGGAATTTTCAATGAAGAGAAAGTACTTCGCTGAAAAGGTTTTTTAACTATAGTAGAGGACTTTTCGCGTGAGGTGGGGGTTGCAGTCTCGGGAATTTTTACTCGAGACAGGTTTTTCGCTCACAAAGGATGTGTTAGTTCATTGTTTCTATCAAAATATTTGGTTTTCTAGCAGTTGGCTGTGGAGAGTACGCGTGTAATCGGCATGTAGTGCATAGTGCTTTCTACGCAGAAAATCATAAGCTGTGGTGCGACTGAGGAGCCCCGACCAGTGGTGACTGGCCCGAACCAGAATCACTATTACAAGTAGCCCCGCGCACATGCATTAGTGATCTTGTCCAAGACAGTTTTGTACCCCGCTCTGTGCTAGTCTATACTAAAGTACTCCCAAAAATTTGAGTACTTTGCAAGGTGTGTCACATTTGGTTTAGCACCCTGTAAAAAGTTGCCGGCACACCACATCACGACAAACAGGACGCGGAACATCAAATTTGACCCCAATCGAGTGCACACCAGAAATAGGTTGACTCTAAATTCTCTCACTCTCCTATCCTTACCTCCTGAACTGCCGGGGAGGAAGCAAAATAGTATTTTCTTTCTTTCTTTGCTTTACCTTTATTCAAGTGTATAATTTCATAGCGACGTAGATTTTCCACTACATCTTTTTTCTCCTTTCTTCTTTCTTATCTTGTAACGAGAAAGAACAACGAGAGTAGAATAAAGGCAGTACTATAGGAGCCATTTACTCGCTAGCTATCAGGTCAAATATATTTATGTTCTTTCGTTCTTTTTACACATATATATTTTGAAAAGAAACAGGTGTAAATGGCCTGCTCCTTAGTTTATTGAGAACTCTACCTATGCATACAATTCCAGCTGCCCGTTTTCTTGGTAGCTTTGTGTCCCTACGTCGCTTGGTAATTAAATCAACTATCGCCATAGCGGCAAGCGATCAATGATATTAAAAAAAAAAAAAACGAGACAATCAACTCCACTAAAACCCCGTGAATAAGACCCTAGTTCGCACCTATAGACGGACTGCCAAATAGTGACCCCTGAATAAGACCATTCTCTGTGAATAAGACCCCAGTACTGACAGGCTGATTTACTGCTGGTTTCTACCCGCTGATGCTATTCCTGTTCTCGTGCATAAACGAGATTTAATTTTTAGCTACGTTGGCAATCTCAGCCATTGCATCAATCTCGACGCTGCTATTACTTCTGTTGCAGCTGATTGGCAGATATATGCAAATAATACTTTTTTGCCCCTTGGAAAATGATGCGGAATCATGTCCTAACTGGGGACACGGGGCTTTATGGAGTTGGTGAAGTTGTGATAGACATGTAGGTAGTCGATATGCCACTGCATGTACAACAGTACTGAGCTGTAAAGCTTTTGTTTTTTGTTTATCATGTAACCCCCTTGCAGCAGTCCTCCATGGCAGGGCAGCTGTAAAGCTATTTGCCTCTCCAATAAGACCAGATCTAGTGAATCGGACCATACTTCATGAATCAGATCCTAGTAACAGGGCCTCACTTCCCTGCCGTCCGGTGGGTAAGACTATCTCTTATTCACGGGATTTTACGATATCAGTGGACGTTGTGAATTTTAGACTCAGCATTTGCTTGAGTACATTTTTACTTCCGCTGCATGACATCAATCAGTCTTTCCAACAAGTGTAGTCGCCGGAGTGCAAACTCATGCGAAGCAGTATGCAGTTGTCAATCGTTGGAACGGTAACGAGCTAGTGCGCTGGCCACCACTGAGTTTCCGGTTGTAGCAATCAATGACACAGAGTATACCTCTGATATGCGGGTGAATCAATTATAGACTATATTGACTGCGCTAATTCTGAATTTGGAAGGGGGAAAGAGCGAAGATGTTACATCTACTGCATCTACAGTTGTATACTTCTATACCCTGCAAATAACCCTCGAGGAGCAAATAATCTCTGCAATACTCAAGCAATAGCGGCAATGGTACCGCCAATGCTATATTGCTACGAGTTTATTACAGTATGTAAAAGCTCGAAAGCTAGAACATAGCACTGTATAAACCTTAATATATACAGTCTGAATTCTGAATTCTACTTTTTAAACCAGGTTAGCTGCTTCAACCTCGTCAAGCTCTAATTCCAAAACTGGTAGTCCCAATTCCAACCTTGAATGGAACTCTGTAGGCGCCGGGCTTGGTTGGACGCCGCTTCTCCTCCCTGATATGTCTCCAGCTAGCAGTGCTGGTTCTACGGATTTCAACTCTGCAGGCTCTGCTGCACTACCCACTAAGCTTCAGCCCTTCTCTTCATCATGACTAGCTCTGTTATAACGAAGTTACTATAATTTATGTACGTATCAAGTACCAGGGTTCCAAGTAGGATACAAAACGTAAGTTAACATTCATGCTTGGCAAGCGATCATGCAAAAGCCTTCTAGATATAATTATGAGTTTTAAATTATGATTCCACTTCCGATCAGCGGCAACATTATGAGTTGGTCATTTATGGTGCGGGGAAATCTATTTTCTTTTTTAGTCCTACTCGCACACTGCATTGTCGATCACTTTGTTACCAGTTCTGCTCGCAATGCGGGGTGTCGCAAGCTAGAGGAAAGGTGGACTGGAGCTAGTACTAGGTCAGATACAAGCACTTGCGGTCCTCGAATGAACTACAGGCCACCGGTTTTCTTCAATAGCCAGGTTTCGTTATAGCGAGGGGTGTCAAATGCGGAAATTTTCAGTGTATGATATTAAGATCTCAAGTGCGAATTCGGTTCCTTACCAGACCGCCAACATCACGTCTCCTCAATGCCGCTTTGGACGTCTCAGCCCTAGAGAAATGGAAGATATGTCACGCTTGTCAGGACGTGGGACAGCGCCCAGGAGAAATGATTTCAGAAGAGTTATGCAAATTATTTCCTAATCCCGTTAGCAAGCCGATGGCCTTATGTATTGAAGCTGTCAGATACACTGAAATTTTTTTTTTTGTTTTTGTATTGAGATATCTTGAATTCAATCACCACTCAGGAATTTCACTATAGCGAGTAGACTTTAACTGCAGCTGAACTACCTAGTCCTGAAAACAACCAACACCACCACAAAGTTCGGCATCGTGGTACACGGTATAGCCCTGAGAAAGAACTTGGGGAATGTACGCAAATGGTTGGAAACCGCCAACAGGGAGTTGGGACAGACTGCCGGGATCCGATGGCTGAGGAAGAAGGAGACTCTCAGCGAGGAGGGAAAGCGCACAAGCTCGGTCGTGCTCTACCTGACGGAACGCACCGAGCCAACACCGGGAAGAGTAACATTGGGCTGAAGTCTTGCGAGTATGAATGGGACAGAGGATGGACGATGTAGATAGGCTTCGTGTTTCTTTTCGCCCCCACTTTTCTTTTTTTTCCTCCTCTTTCCGCCTATAACACTGACAGCCACGGGCAAATATTTCCACCCACCTCACTAGCGGGACGTGGGCACTTTTTGAATTTCCATCCCCATGCAATGTGACCTTGCTACAATGAAATCGCACCAATAGTGTAATGAAAAAGAACCTCTAGGAAGTTATTTTTATCTACATACAAATTGTTTCTTGCGATAATAAAAAGTGGCTGATGAAATCCATAGAAGCCCCCCTGCTACTCTCTTGTCTCCTGTGCACCAGTAACTCCAGAGCATGTGATATCTGTTCCTTCCAGGTATGTTGTTGGTATCAATGCTCGCCGCTTGCTAGTAGACATCTGGACTATTAGGGCCCTGATAATGAATCTCAATCTACTCCTGATTCACTTCTAAATTATATTCTTCTCCCACTGCCACTGCTCCTTATATTTCTATTTTCCATTCCCATTCATCACTACCACCACTGTCCCATTCAAATTGATTTCTTAATGTGGCTATTTCCGTTACTAGTAAGTCAATACAGAGGTTAATTAATATCGAAGGCTTTTCAGGACTCCGAACTCAGCTGCTAAGACCATATGACTAATTTGCCACAATTTTTTACTGAAAACTTTGCTATAGTGAAAACAATGGGACAAATTTTATGTGTTCATTATAGCAAGGTCAGACTGTAGATGAATTTGCGGGTTTGTCAGGCTTGAAAGCAGAGAAGTCGCAGCACGAATGAGAGCATGGAGTACGTCACAAATACATGAGTAGTATGAACATCAAAAGCAATGTCCCCACCTTCTGCAGCTTGCAGGGTCTCAACACCACGAGTCTCTAACTCAAGTTGATTCCAAAACAGTTGATCCACAGGTTGCCTCCGATTCCCATCACCAAAATGCGGGTCTCAACATCGCTCTTACTAGGATTTCATCCCTGGGCCTGTACTAGTACCCTCTTGGCTCGCAGGATGCAAGGCTACACTCTATTATCACGCACAGTGACGTTACAAGAAGGTCAGTGTAGATCGAGTTGAGACATTAGATGCAATTGCAATGCACAAATTTTTCGGCCGTTCAACACTGGTCAAATCAGGGCAATGACCTTCCCTGTGGCAAATTCTAAACCGGACTATGCAATTTGAGGTGTGCATAGTCTCGGTGGGAGCTTGCGTAATGTTCGCTGCCCAATGGAGCGATATGATTGATGTTACATATCTCGTTATGATGGCACATATTTATAGTATATCTATACATACAGATGTGGGATTGATTTTTATCTGCAACTCAAGTGTAACTGTTCCAATCCGCTCGCGGATCCGCGAATCTCACCTCATTCGCGAGAGGGCCCACTGAATGCGCGAGCGGGCCAAAAATATAGCTAAGAACAGACAGCATGGAATTTATGCAAAAAGTCAAAAACGAGTTGTCCCCATTTCAAGTCCCAATTGATTGTTTCTGGAATTTTGAAAACACAAGAGGCGATCGCGGGAACCGGAGCGATACGGTCTACCTTATTTACTTCTCAGATGCCAGAGAACTCTCTTCCCACTCGAGAAGGGAAGCAGGGCCCTTAATCCTATACCTCTCCATTGTGCTTATTGTCACCCCCGCCGCTAGAAACAAGAACATTCCACTGCGACCAAGGGATAGGTCAGTTCACAGAAGTAGAAAAACCCACGCCTCTTAATTCCCCACGATCCGTCAATCGACCCCTCCCCCTTCCACCAACTTTCAGTTGTAAAGCGCACCACCTCCCCGCTTCCGCTTCTACTACCTCCCAATCCCACCTCACCTCCCGCAGCAATTCACTGCCCCCCCATTACTCAAATCGCACTCCAGCAGTCCCTCCGACGCCCCCCCTCCGACGTACTCTTCCCCCCCGGACCCCATCACCCTGTGTGCCCATCATCCTATCCCACTACCACAGCATCATATTCATATGATCCAACCATGCCTCTTGTTCCAACAGTGTCTGTATATTGTAGTTTAGCCACTCTAGTATTCCTTCTATCCAAGCCCAACGGATATTTGTCCAACGTTAGCCCCGTCATGTGGGAGTAGTGATTTCCCAGGCCAATATTTGGGGAAACTGGAGTCGTGAACACTTTTCAGTATTATATACGAAAGACGTCTTAACTCGCGCGATATGTATAACCCGGAAGAGCCGGTATATGCATGATATCGCTCTAGCACAATCATAGAGTTAGCGATATTCCAAGTAATGGAATTGAAAGGAACACTGCGACAGACATTCGACAGACATTGGTGAATCTAAACCGGTTACAATCCACCTGACAAAGATGTCCAAGAGGTTCAGCCAGCAATGTGCATTGTATGTACTGGCTTGTTGAAGTGGAATAAATTCTGTGCGTGTATAGAGTGCCACAAGCTTCCGATAGACCCATATTTTCCGATACCCATACCCCCATGCACACACCCATTGCATGTTTCTATGAGGAGGAAGCAGTCTTGCATTGGAACTTACGCCTACGAAGAAAGGCTTCCTTCGCAGAGCATAGTTTCGACCTCCGTCAGGAACTCTCGTACCCACAAGTTCTATTCCTCGTTATTGGTATCCCGCGCGTACCCAGAAGTTGCTTGTTTCCTAAGACGGACGGCAAATCTTGCTTCGGAACTTATGCCCAGCTTGGTTAAGCCTTCTCCGCCGCAATGTCCATAGACTTGTTTCGTCCGGAAGCACCATATTTCTAAAACCCGCGTGTGTTAACGCTGCCTCAGGAGGCAAAAGCCGAAAAGTAATGATGGAAGAGGTGGGAAATGCGAGAAGCGGAGGTGGGTGGCGGAGGTGGGTGATGCGAAAATCGGAATCGCGAGAGCCAGAGACGGCAGCGGCGAAGGAGGAAGAAGCGACAGCAGGGGCGAGACCCGGGAAGTGGGCGGCGGGTGAGGCGGGGAAAGAGGCGAGGGGAGAGAAGAAGCTAGCATCGGTCGAGGTGGTATAGGTGGAGTTAGGCGTTTGCCAGTCGACTATCGCATAGGCTCATCTTTCATCTTACATCGCAATCCTGTTATTCGCCGAAGTACGAAGGACGGAGGAAGTCTAGGCAGAGGTGGAAGCGATGGGAGAGGAGGGCGGTGAGAGGACTATCGCATCAGCTGTCAGAGGTTGTCAGGTGGGTGTCAGAGAGGCGTTTAGAAAGATGGTTGCAGAGGCGATAGGAGGGAAGATAGGAGGGACGGGGGTGAAGGGGAGAGGGGGGGAGACGGGGGGAAGCGGGGGAAGCGGGGGAAACGACGGGAGCGGGAGAGGCGGGGGTGGGAGAGACGTCGGGATTATAGGCGGAAGCAGCAGGAGAGCCGGGGAGAGAAAGCGGTGAGCGAGGCAGAAGTTGGCGACAGAAGGTTGGTAGCAGCAGGTAGAAAGGCGGAGGTGGAGAAGCAATACAAGGGGCTCCAGCTGTAATAACGTAACTCATAAAAATGGACGATCCCGTCCTGTCCTCCAGCTTCTCTTGGAATACCTACCATCCGTGCACCTCAACCAACGCACGACCGACAGCTTCTGCCCAGCCTGGCCGCCCCTTCAGTCCGACTCCCCGAAACAAGCTCCCTTTTCAGTAGATTCCGTAACACATGATACGCGTACCTTACCACACCCCCAACCGTGGCACCGTCGCATCACCGCCCCTCCCGCTGCCCCTCCGACAGCGCTACTGTGCCATGAGTTCGGGGGTTCCAGAGTTGCATCGTGACCTACGCCTTGGAATGCAGTGGTCTCAGCGATGGAGGTAACCATAAGTGCCCCGGAGAAGGTGTAGAATTGAGGACCTCTTGTTTGAGAATTGAACGGGATATAGCGCTGTCGCGCGGTTGCTGCAACATTCGTTCAAACCAGGCTTACTGTAATTACCTAGTGCCATCTCCCACTTTCCTCCGGAACTGTACTTTCTTCAGGGAGAGAGGTTGTTCTTCCTTTCGGTTATCGGATAGAGAGAAGTATCAAGAACCGGATCTCCCATGAACTACTGTCGAACGAGCAATAACCTTTTTTTTTCCTGTCCTCTACCCAATTCAAGTACTGAATATAATTTGATACTGACGTAGGATCAGTACTCCGCTCCTTCCTTCCTCTATTTATTATGTCGCGACAAGCAAGAAGAACGAAGACGGGCCGGGATAAAAAATCCGGGGGTCCAATTTATTTATTTTTTCGATCGCTAGGTAGCCATCATATCAGGTTGTACTTTATTTTGTCGGGCCATTGTTTTTATGCATAAAAATGAAAATATGTATGTTAGATATAAGATACAAACTTAAGAAAGGAAACAAATAAAAAAGAATGGGTGATCTCTTTCTTGGGCAGAGGATCCGGGGAATTTGGAAATGTGCTCACGTGCTCGCTCTTTACTTCTTAAGCTTTATAAAAAAAATTTGGTCCTGTGTTTTTACTTCGATGAGAACTCCATCAGTGCGAAGCCACGATACTTCATATTAAAAACCCCCTTTTCTCCATCCCCAGCGTAAAGCTCTCTGAAAAATCTCTTCTGGTTGTTGAGATAGATGCTCCCCAGGTTGCCAGTCCTTCTATAGTCGCCGAAATATGTCGTACGTCGCTTCGCGGTAAATACAGCGCAATGTGACCGTAGTTTTTTTAGAGGAAACTTCTAACACCGGTGCGCCGTACACTCCTTTGTATGGACTTTCTGGACGTAGCGGCAGTAGTGTTAGCCAGTGACGAAAGGGAAACATACCCCTGATTTCGTAGTAACTAGAAAATAAAATATATTTAGCTAAATAGTCAATGTCACTACTGGTTTTGATAGTAGATAGTGATGGAGCCTTAGAGGTAGCGGTACGTATTAAATTTATAATAGACTAGTACCGGTAATATTTCTTTTTTTTTTTTTTTTTTTCTCCTTATTTTACTATACTAAGTGGCAATATTGCCTAGAACGTGCGTATTATGGTAGAGTTACCAGGTCCCATTCCACTGCTACCTGCAATCTCATTACTCTATTATGGAGGTACTAATAGTCGTATATGTATTGGCATCTGTTCTGCATTGTAATTGGCTCATAGCAAGTGTAACTCTGCCAGCTTACTTACAAAATGGCGTTGCTCAGATACAGAGTTGATAAGCCAAGACATGGCAAGACTGTACTACAGCTGAAGTTCAGCTGAAGTTCAGCTACCATTGTACGTTATTTCCTTGTACTCACTGGTCCACAAGTATTGGAGTGGCTGACTAATTATACACCAGCCAGCCGTTCCAATACCAGCGAGGAAACATTAATCCACATCAATCCTTTCGCACTCTTTTCTCACATCCCACTCTGCAGGTGTTGCTGGCCCCCACTGATTTCAGCCTCTCGCGTCCCAAACTTGGTCGTCCTCTCAAGTACGACTTGAGAGCCTGTGACAGCCAGCAATTCCATCCTCTAGTGCTTTGGTTATGGTCATTAGTCGTGAATCTTTGACTGGGCTTTGGTCCCTGGGTAAACCGATTTCGCCTTGCTGCCCTCGCCAATATCGTGCTCCGGCTCTTCCCTTGATGCGAACTCCCATTGATGTAACTCCGGCGTTCATCCTCTGCCACCGCTCACTTACGTTCCCAATCCTCCTTTATAGCTATGATGGCAGGGTTCAGAGTTACTACTTGAGTTAGCCCTTTCCTGGACATTAGATGTTCCCGCACATGTCTCGTTTCCTCCTCCTTGGGCGCACCCTCTCGCTCAAACTTCACAGCGCTGCCTTCCACCAGATCCCTGGTAGCTTGTATGCGGCGTTACGTAACTCAGGAAAAAAAAAGAAAAAAAAGTTATGGATTATGCGAGTCATGGAAATGATTGTGACTTCGGAGGAACAAATGTCGCAGGGAAACTAGAGTTCCCCGAAGAGCTGAAGCCTTTTGTCCATAATATTTGAGAATACAAAGTAACACAACGTTACACGCTGTGCGCCAAATCTGATTGGCCCCGAGATGTTGAGCAGAAGTGCAACATGCAGAGCAGGAATCGTGATTGAGAAATTGGGCATATTTACCAAGTTGGGACTGAAGTTTACTCTACCTTACCACTGCTGAAACCGTCCTGAAGTTCACAAGGGCAGTGACCTGGTCCCGTTGACATGTGTGCTTGTGTAGTTGGTCTGTGTACAGTAAATGGTCAAAACCCATAGAACAGTTACACATCATTTTTCCAAGCTCATTTTTTTCATTTCTATTAACTCTGTGGTAACATATTGAGAGTGTGGATAAGCAATTGTTTTTACTGCTGCAACCGTGATGGAAAGAATGTTCATGCGATATGACAGGCCCAAACAAATTACTAATGATGTGGCGTTCCCAAACGTGAATCCATGCATCAAATGTACCCTGGTGGGTTGCGCATTGGGCATGCAGCCTGTGAGCGTAACCAGGATATAAGAATTCCATTCTGATTCAGCTTGATAGTGGAATGAGAAAAGCAATTCCCGATAGCTATTTAAGCAGAGTGCTTCCTGCTTCTGTATCGCTGTTTCGAAGCAAACTAGCTCAACCATTATTCTATAGTCAAAGTAACTCAAAGCTGTAAGTGCAGTTGAAAATTGTTCCCTCATTTTTGTTTGAATTCTCTGATAGACGATATCCTATGAATGATGTTATAATTTCGCGATACACCTGCAGCACCTATATTGACTGTTGCCTAGGTCATTGTTTTCGCCAACTGCTATAGCTTGAGGCCTTATAGCATATCGATAATCTGTCAGTACAATGGCTACCTACTGGACTGCTGTTCATGGTAACGTTGGTGTCCTCGAGAGGATCCC
Organism: Kalaharituber pfeilii; assembly: GCA_015179045.1. Classification (NCBI taxonomy): domain Eukaryota; kingdom Fungi; phylum Ascomycota; class Pezizomycetes; order Pezizales; family Pezizaceae; genus Kalaharituber; species Kalaharituber pfeilii. Next base: position 159,322 of record WHUZ01000080.1, on the reverse strand, counting down.
CGCGAACGACACTCTGACCCTTGATCCTGGTCGAGCTTTCGCTACTCTCCAAACCATTAGCGCAGGTGCCTCCGGCGTCATTCTTTACTCATTGCCCATCACTTCTTGGCCAGAGAAGGAGACAGAGATTACTTCATTGACTGTCCATTTCAAATCCTCGAATGCCGCCATCACACAGTATGATATTTATGAGCCTGGAGAAGTGGGCCTGGTGTGCACAGGTATAGGGCCTTGGGACAAGACCTTTACGGACCCCTTTAGAGAATCACTTCACTTGAAGGAAAGCCTTGCATATCTGATTGCCCTCACAGTGAAATTGGACAACTTTGAGTCAAATATGCAGTTGGCCTCAGTCAGTTTAAACCATGATACGAAGACTAAAGAGTAGTCGATTCCTGAATACTATTGTAGGTATATATGATCCTTCGTATTCATCCTAAATGCTCCAACTGTTAGAAATATTTACTAAACCTGGTGTTGTTGACAATACAGTATTCTCTATTGGAAACCATGACTAGCTTAATTGTACGGCGCGACAGATCAGTAGTAATGTCCTGTCGGATAGGACAGGCCAATCTTATAAGAGTTGACTTACACTGTTGGATGTCAGTGGGGACCATGAGATTGGCCGTGCACCCTCCATACACCTAGCTATTGTGGTCCATGGTTTCGTATGCAACTTCTTGTTATGTATTTCTCTGTGTATTTATATGGGTCTGGAAGCGTCGTCTTGTAGTAGATAGACCATTAAGGAATTCAGTCTATCGTATGCCTCATTATCTCTCCTATATTTTTCCACATTCTCAGAATGCTACCAATGGTAGGGAATTCGTACAGTATATTATGACGGGGAAGGATTTTAAGGAGAGATTTGCAAGTGGTTGGTTGGGAATACGGAATAGTTTGTGCAGGTTCTGAGTCGGGTTTCTTGTTCCTTTGCCTCATGCTATTGTTTTTACTCTACTTTAATCATATCTCGGAATGCACTGGCTAGCTGTAATAAACATTACATCTCTTTGAGACTACTGTGTTCTACCGGGATATTGTGCATAAACGGGATATTAATTACTTCGCAGACCCCCTGTTCCCAAGACTCTCCATGCACAAAGTACCTACAGGTGCAATGTACCTACGAATTTTGGAATTTACGCATAAATTCAAGCAGGCTTCCTCTGCCCACCATAGTATGCGCCTTCTTCATCTTGAGCACCCTTGTTTGGTGTATTTTCCACGCAATCATTCTGGACATTCTCCTCGCCGCGCTCGACTTTTAGCAGCGAGGAGGTCATAGTAAAGGCTGCTGTGAAAGTGTGGACTACGCTTAGTGCATACTAAGCTGTAGTCTGGTTCGAGACTGAGTACGGAGGACTGGCAGACAAGAGCGCGGAATTTCTGTTTATCGCCATAGCCCGTATGGCGGCATGCGATCAATGATATTTAAAAAAAAAAAATAAGAGAACGGAACTGGCAATTACTTTTTTGCCAGTCCTCCATAGTCAATCACTTATTTATCATACGTGGCCCTTGAGTCTGGAATGAGATCAGTCGATCACAGGGCCGCTTTTCTCAATAGGTTTTGACCTGTGATATTTCACCCCTAAATCGGTTTGGGGACCCACTAAGTATCATTAATAGTTTCTTGTTCAAGACTAGTTACCACATCTTTGAGTTGCCTTTGTGATGGCTGTAATCAAGACTACAACATAATATGCTTCATACTGCGTTTGTCTAAAACCACTGTGGTGATGACGACGGGATAGGTAAAGGCAGGGTTTTTTTTTTTTTTTTTTTAATATCAGTACTCGCATGCCGCCCTATGGGCTATGGCGAGGTTTTATTTAAACTAAAAACAAACATACCAATAACTAAATACATGTATTACCAGTACCCGCGTTGCTCATACATGGAAGGCACGTGTATATAAGGACAGCACGTGAGGCGGTCATAGCTATTATATGTATATAGACCTTCGGTACTGACCACATACAATCAACAACCTTTGCGTCTCTTCTTTTCGCACCCACGCCTTCGCACTCGAACTCGCATTTGGTCGTACGTTCGTTCCGCCAGTTCTCACCGCTCTGGTCCATCGAAAGGCTTTTTTTTTTTTTTTTTATGTTAGTGATCGCGTACCACCCTATGGCTATGGCGATATCGAAAGGCAGTATAGGATACTATCTGTCTATCTTACACCACTAAACCCAATAGGCCAAAGACGTACGCGCAGAGCGTCCTTATCGTACTGACCCTGCATCCCGATTCTGGAGTCTAACTGTCACCACAATGTCTATAGCTATACTTTGTTCCGATTCTATACTATCGTCTCTAGCAGGAGTACATGCCACGCTCTCTTGGAGCATTTTCGGGGTCAAAAACTAATTGTCCAGATAATTATAGCATGCATGTAATCACAGGATTTCCTTTCGTTAGTACGCAGCTTCCGCCACACCTTTTCATATGCATACATGATATATGCAGATTAAGCTAGACTGGTATGGTCTCAATCGGAACCTCTCCGGACAGGCAGATTCTGCCTGCCGCTCCCGGACCTCATCAGACGATAAACTTTACGCCATGACACTGTGACACAGGTACCAACATTGTGGGGTAGGTATGATCAATTGTTGGTACAGGCATATGGCAAGACAAGTTTTAATTTGACTAGTGACGTAAGTGCGTACCGGCGCACTGGCTACCAAATATCGGCCCATGCGGTGATCTACTAGTTTGAATGCATGATTACCCAATTAAGTAAAAAATGAAAATGGAAAAATAATGGAAAAATAGATCTGAATTAATGAGCAGATGAAGAAACAAAAATGAAATCTTGGGTTTCCTATAGTACCTCACTCTGTGATATTACTCCGTTATCAGTTCCTGTCACACTGCTAGTAGGCTTCGTCTTGCGGTGTCTCTTGCTCTTAGGATGTTACATTTGGGGTACACCACTCCAGATGCACAAGAGCTTATTCATTTGCAATGCGGAGCATTTTGAGGGTGTGCAATTGAGGTGCAGGTGTAGGTAGTAAAAGCTTCAGGATATCCTGCAAAGCCTGACAATTTTGAGACTGCTGGATGAGTTGCGCCGCTTTACAGGCTTGAAAGTAAGCAAAGCGCTCTGCTTCTTCGCTAGAAAGATTGGCATGATATTAGTGGTTATCAGCTTTGCGTTACGTTCCGTTCCGTTAGGTAACCCCTGTCAACCCGCTAAGCCCAAATGAGAGGAGGGTCGCTGATGTCCCCCGCGTAACCTACGTTACCGTCACGTTCCGTAACATCAACATGCCCCGCATATCGGAGAGAGCCAAAATCGAACAGGTAGTCACGACAGCAATCGAGACTTATGCCATATCTATGCTACTTGATTCAGATACCAGAGGGGGGAACTAGCAGAGCGTGGAGTAATAGCTTGTGAACTTGCTGTGATTGTAGCAGACGTTTGCTGGCTCATGATGGTAGAAACTGGAGACTTTCATGCGTAGATTGGGGATGCTCATGAAGTGGTAGACATGTGCTTATGCATATGCATCCATGTGTTGCTGATTTAGGTAAAGACCGGTCAAAGGCCCCTGTAGTCAACTAAAAACCAGGCGCATATCCTTGGCGTTACCCAAAGTTACGCAAGGTTATGGACGTGATCATGGTTACGTTGCGTAACGAAGATCGGCTGTCTCACGTTACGAAATCAGCCAATCAGAGCATTTGCTTATGTCATGTAACCTCACGTAACGGTTACGTGACGCAAAGCTGATAACCCTTATTGCTCTGTTCAAATAACTTTGTTCATATAACCCCGCATACAAGCTACAAGCCTATGGCGGCGACCAAAAAAAACTACTAGAATATGTGAAGTTGATAATCCAGCTGGCGCCGTTTGGCGATGGATCAATAATCCCGCCGTTTGCAATGACCACGATCCGGCAGCTTGAGACATTGATGCTGCAGGTTTGGTTGATGTAGTTAATAGCCATCTAGGATGAACTAAAATGATTGGAATTGGGGTCTGCAATTCAAACAATGGTCCAAGCTTCTTGTGACATGGAAGCTTGTATTGTTACAGTAAGTAATACTACTCATTACCAGCATTTAGTGCTGTAATAGCATGCCTTGGTTGAAAGGCTCTGGCTACGTTGAAAGGCTGTGGCTACGTTGAAAGGCTGTGGCTACATTGCTATTGACCCAGGCCCCAAGAGAAACGCTGCTGTTTTCCCTACAAAACTGTCCTCTCAAGAGAGAGGATACCCTGCTGCCACACCAGGTCACTGACCTCTCGCACGGACTATACCCAGCCTCCATTCTGCATCACTAAATGCTGGTAACAAGTACCAACATTTGATCTACCTACCCCACAATGTTGGTACCTGTGTCACAGTGTCATGGCGTAAAGTTTATCGTCTGATGAGGTCCGGGAGCGGCAGGCAGAATCTGCCTGTCCGGAGAGGTTCTGGGTCTCAATGATCAAGTATTTGCAGTAAACCGTCTACATCCCCACTGTCTGATTGGAGGCGAAAACAAAAACAACAAATCATTGTTCTAGAGTCGACCCTGGAATTCAGGCTCGCGCGAAGGATAAGGAGGGCTTCGTCACCGTGTAGTATGAAGGGAGCTTCGAAGAACAAATGAAGAAGATCTGTATCGTTAGGTCTAATAAGTCCGTTGATTAAAGATGCAGGACAAACAGGATTATATACATGATGAGCATTGCATGACGTGACTGCAGAACCATAACTAGACAGGTAAGTGCAGCATATCAGGCAAGGGCAGAAGTTACGGAATGCGTGGCTTGCAACTAAGCGCTGTGGAATGAAGTTGGTGCTGTGGCGTTGTTGCATGATTCACACACATAATGGCAATGTAATGTAGATCATGGATATGAGTTAAATGAAAGAACAAAACACCAACCAATGAATGAACAAAATAGCAACAGAAAGGACTATCTATTAGTAACAGCAGCATGCGGGTAACGGATATAATACACCAGGAGGGAGAACTGCTAATAGTCACCGACTCCAAAGTAGCCATATCCAAGCTCCAAAAGATAGCCAACGGCGAACTCACATACGAAGGCGCAGCACAACTGGTAAGGGAAAAATGGGGGGCTAGGGCCGCGAAAGGCGACCTAGATGTAGCAATAATGTGGGTGAAAAGCCACAAAGGGATCAAAGGTAACTCGGAGGCTGACAAAGCCGCCAAAATAGGCGCCCACCTTCCATACCAGGACGAGGTCATCACCAAATCGGGGATAAGACAAGAGAGCAGAGGTTGGAGAGCCGCCGAAAGGAACCGACTGAATCTTACCTTTAGACCACTAACCCAACTAGGGCGGAGGGTATCGACCCTCGCGAGCATACTAGGGGGCAAGGGCTTAAAAGGATGGCGGTATAAGATCAACAAGGCGGAGAGCCCGGAATGCCGGTGGTGTGGAGAAGAGGAGGATTCTACTACGCATGTGCTCACCAGGTGCAAGATATGGAAAAAGAAACTGCCGGGGGGAAGAACAGCCCTGATCGACACACCCAAGAGCAAGGATAAGGACTATCTGGCGGAATTTTTAGAATGAGCGGAACAATAGGGACTCTACATCTGTTCATGGTTTAGTCTGTTCATGGCTTAATCTTGGGTTGTTTTTCGTCACGTTACGTTATTTCTTTTCTTTTATCTGTTTTATTTCCTTTCATTTTGTAACTATAACCTCGTCATAGCCCATAGGGTGGCATACGAGTAATGATATTAACAAAGCAGAAAAAAAAAAAAAAAAAAAAAAAAGATATAATGTGACAGCTCGGACACGGATAATGGGTGACGGATGTTATTGTTCGACAATTCCTTTCTTCAGAAACAATATGGTACTACTAGAGCGCAAGGCCGTAATTTCGATCATAAATCTCATAGACTTGTACTATTTTTTTTTATTTTTTTTTTTATTTTTTTATTTCATTAATCGCGTGCCGCCCTATGGGCTATGGCGATGTTTAGGTACATGATGACTAGAGTACTATTTGTATGAATACTCGTATACCGCTCCGAGGGCTATGGCGAGGCCGAAGTTATATAGAGAGGGAAAAAAAAAAAAAAAAAATAGAAGATTAATAAACATGACCCACGATGGTCCCTAGTAGAGTAGGGGAAACAAGAAAAACCCGAACTTGTCACGGGCCTACCCTTTTTTTTTTTTTTTTTTTTTTTTTTTTATTTCATTACTCGCATGCCGCCTAACAGGCTATGGCGAGAAATTAAATACATGATAGGTAAATAAAACGAATAACAAAATTGACGAATAAAGGAAATTACTCTGCCGCCCAGTCTAAAACCTCCGCCAGCATGTCTCCTTCCCCTTCTGCCTTCGTTGGCTGCTTCAACCCCATTTCCCCTCTCGGTAGTCTCTTCTTCCACGCCTCACACTCATTCATAATGTGCGCAAAGTTTTCGAGGGCTTTGCCACGCCACCCACCTACACTCCGGTGAGTCGTCCTTCGCTATCTGATGTCTCCACTGCCGCGGACCCTTGTTCCCCAACATGTCTGCGAGCGTGGCTACCCTTCTCCTCTTCCCCAGGTATTCCAGTGGCCGGTAGGGGCCTACCCAGAGATGCTGGGGATATCCACCTGAGTTGACACGTAAGGCTGCTAGTGACCATTCGGCCTGATCAACCGATAGCTACAGCAGGGCAATACAATTGACAGATCGGGTCACGGAAGTGTATCGCAAGTAGTTGAGTGAGTGAGTTGCGCCACCGAGTGGCAAAGAGTACGCGTAGGCTTATTGTGCACAGCCTCAGCTACCAAGACGTTGTTAAGCATTGATACCGATTGTTAAGCACAGATAGCATAAGCAATAGAACATACAGTGGGCATGCGCGGGGAGCTGGCTATATAATGACGGCCTTCTGCCCTCGAGATATGGTCAAGCTTCAAGCGTTGGCCTAAGTTACACCCTCACTTCAACTACATCAATGTAGACTCCGTAACAGAACTAGACCAAAGTCACACTACTCCACAGTTCCCCAGTTGTAGCTTCAACATACCCTAAGCATTGCGAATTCCCACAACCTGATTTCCAGCATTCTTAATGATGAGCGGACAGTTCAAAACCTGTAGGTTTCCTTGAGTACATCACTAAACATATCCCAGTAACACCTGCTACTCTATCTTGCGTCCATTGACAGCTTATAAGTCCTCTCAGGACTAGTAGAATCCGGAATGATCGTTGTACTTTTCTGAAATCTTGCATTGAGAGGTCAGGTCAGAAATAGGCTACGTGGATGCAAGAAGCCCAATGAGAGTCAGGAAGATGGATACTCACACGTATGCAGGATGCTTCTCGTACATCCACCAGCCAACTTTGGGGCTCAGCACGCTTTCATAGGGTGACCTTTGAACATTGGTGCTGGCCTGAAATTCAATATAATGTTCATACTGCAAGTTAGTAGATTCACCCTGCATATGAGGGGCAAGGTGGTGACGTTTATGGTGGGCCGCTGGAACGAAACTTCACTTACCATTCCTCTATGCGGTGACGAATCTGTCCAAACTCTATTTGTTTCGCCCTTCAATTTCTTCTCTCCCTTCTTGTCGTTCTCCCGCTGCTGCACTTGGAACCCCATCAACCCCACAACCCACACTGCCTTCATCGTATTACCATACTCGTGAAAGGTCACATCCACCTCTACCACCGTTCTTGTTATCTCCATTTCTGAATGTCGTGGATACCACGTGCCGTCTATCACGAATTGTGAACCCTGTCGTTCTTCCGCGCGCCCTTCCCTGGTGCCTCTGGCTGTGTTGTAGTACCAGATCGTAGTTTCGCCCTTGGACCCGAGAGCTTGAATGCCGAATGCGTCGTATTTGACATCAAGTCTTTTGGGTGCCTCAATGGAACTATCTACGCTTACGCTGGGATGTCGCCATAGCCCACAGGTCGGCACCCGACCAATGATAGAAGAGAAAAGAAAAGAAAATACGCTGGGATTGTGGTCACTCACAATCTGTTGGTGATAGCCTTTCGCCTTAGCGTTGTACTTAGCCATAAACTCGGCCCTAGTAATTTTTTTTTTTTTTTTTTTTTTATATCATTACTCGCGTGCCGCCCTGGGGGCTATGGCGAGATTAGTTACATGAGATTAGATACATATGAAGGTAGAAGAAAAGGAATAAGAAAAGATCCTGTGTCTCCTATGCCCCTGCCCACTCCAAGATGTCTCTTAGTGGGTCTGTGTCCTTGCTCTTCGGAGGAGTGACCAAGTCTTGCATGCCTCCTGGCCACTTTCGTTTCCATGTCCTGCACCTAGTGAGCACATGTTCAGTAGTCTCCTCCTCCTCCCCACACCATCGACATTCTGGGCTGTCTGCTTTCCCGATTTCGTACTGCCATTTCCGTAGTAACTTGCCGCCCAGTATTCCTGCTAGTGTGGCTATGTGTCGACTTCCAAGTCTTGTCAAGGGACGGTAGCTGAGCCCTAGCCGGTTTCTCTCTGTGGCGCGCTGATGTCTCGAGGTTTGTCGTATCCCATCTTCTGTTATGGTTTCATCTTGGTAGGGGAGGCATGTGCCTATTTTCGCAGCTGTGTCTGCCTCGATGTTCCCTTTGACTCCTATATGGGACTTGACCCACATCACTGCAACGTCCCAGTCACCTCGGTCTGTTCTCGCTTTCCAGGCGTCTATAACCAGTTTTGCCGGTCCTTTGTGGGTGGGCTCTCCCTGGGCGATCTTTAGGAGCTTGGATATCGATACCTTAGAGTCGGTTATGATCAGGAGTTCCCCAGCTTGATTGCGTAATGCTTCGCTCATGGCAATGAGTTCTGCATCATTGACAGTAGTCTGTTCCCCTAGGTATGTGGAAGTAGAGGTGTCTTTTGCGTAGGTGCCTAGGCCTGTCTTGTAATCTATCCTGCTCCCGTCAGTGTAGACGGAGTTCCACCCCTCGTCCTCGGCATTGGCTATGGCATTCTCGAACTCGAGCTTGTCTGCGTCCGCAGGTAGTGCTGGTAGGATGGATAGTGGTAGGGGGTTGTTGTGTGAGAGAGACCCCCGTAGGTACCTGCACTCATTATCCCTGTTTTGGATTATCTCATCGTGGAACCGTAGGGCCCTGGCTTCTACCCTCTGGCGTTCTCCTTCTAGGAATGTTTGGGCTGATTCTAGGTTGGCTATTCCTTCGACTACGTCTCGCCTGGTACCCCACGGGGCTGCAGTAATCTTCTGTGCTACTGTGTATTGCCATACGGCCCTAGTAAGGTGAGTGTATTCGCTTATAGGGATTGGCTTATATTTGGTTCCCACAGTCAGTCTATTTACATGCCATTCGAACTCAAGATAATAGAAGCAGCGCACTCACCTGGATCACTTCCTTGAAGCAAGAAGCCAGTTGCCATTTCCCCTCATTGTCAAAGGGGATAAATGCTGTCAGCCACCCAGTCAGGTAAGTCGTCGCACCAGACATAGGACGTGGTGTCTCTGTTGTCGCTGCTCTGTTCCAAAACGCTCTATTCCATTCTCCATCTGGGTCATCGAATGCCCGCACGAACCTGCTCAACACCGGCTCCAGCATATGATACCACATCACTGTCTCTGCGTTGTACCTTCTCAATTTCTCAATCTTCACCAATAGGGCTGCCCAATCTGCCTTATGCCCTTGCAAGGTCACACTGGGAATTCCACACAGAATAATCGCCATGCTGTACCTGAAGTACTGCTTCAGCATCGCCATCATCACTAGGGAGCTTGCAATCTTGTCGTCCAGTGTAGTGGTACTGAAGCAAGGCAGAATCCACTCCTTTAGTTCCGGATCCACAATGTTTTTGTCAATCTCCTCACTCATAGCCAGTGCGAGTAATCCATAATTCGAGCAAGCCCTATCCCCCAGCATTGCTACATGCAGGTCCTTCTTTTCCGGGAACCCTACAAATTTATCTGCCAGTGTGTCCGCATTTGCATTAACAAAAAGCGAAAATTGGGTGACTATTGCAATCCAGACATCATCTTGGCGGATAGTTAGGTGATAATGTCCTTGGTAGGCAGAGAGCACAGCACTAACGAACCCATTTTGGGCAGGGTTAAGGTTGGTTCGAGAGGACTCTGCAGCAAACGAGGACTGGATGAGTTCTTTGCATTCCACCGTGGCACGTTTACTGACACTAGTGAGCAATTGTTCAGGGGTTTGAATGTCGTTTTTGCGAGGATAACCGTTGCGAAAGTAGTAGTCTTCAGGCTCGACGTCTGCCACGCGGAAGGTAATTCCTGCCATGTTGCGCCTATGTTCTGGAGTTTTAATGCCTGTAGTGCTCGCGTAGTACAAAAGCCAAGCTGCCTTGCAAAAGGGGTTGCCGTAAGATACGTTGATATGATTGAGGATGACAAGTACGGGGTATGAGCAAACAGGCAGTTACGAGGTTGAACTCTGCTCACCTATTCTTGGGAGGTGTATGGTATAATTAAGGTGGGGCAGCTGAAACCGGTTGCATTGATTGCAGGTATTGTATTGGGTATCAAAATTAAGTATGTGTACGAGTACGTGAAAATGCCTGAGCAGATCGGTTAGCACTTGGAGTAAAAGATTGAGAAAGCCTCGTATCAAAGCAAGGCGAGCGTCCTACATCGGGCCGTGATCTGCATTGGACTGAAACCGCCTGGACCGGTCCAGGCCGGTATTCTCAGTGGCTTGGACCAGCCTGGACCGGCCTGGACCGGCCTGATCCACATGAATCAGGCCAATCAGGCCGGTTCAGGCCAATTAAACGAATCACTCCACAGCTATCCAGGTGAATTGAGGCCAGCTTTTACCAGATTGTTTGAGTATTTAAATGAGTAGAATCTCCCATATGTCTAGAATTTTAAACAGCAGCGGTCTACGACTTTTGTCAAGTATGTATCACACTTTGTATTCAAGTATATATACTAAGAAATATTTTAGAAATGAGCCAGGGAGGGACCGGAGCAAGTTGGAAAGCTGGAGACGCATAGTACTGCTAAGCACAGTGGCCAAGCTAGTGCTGAAGGCTGAGGTGAAGCTATCACGGCTGGACGAGTCACCATTCACTAAGGGATAACGCGGAGGAAGGCCACAAAGAGAGGCCGGAGACCTACACGGACAAGTCTTGAAAGAGGCGACGTGAGGCAGGGAAGAATGGGTTGCATTAGTGGAAGAGGATATTAAGTCGGCGTTCAGCTTCGTGGGGAGAGAGAGGGTCACCAGACATATCCGAGAGGAAAAGAAAGCGAGCAACCTAGCAGACTTAGTGAACGCGTTGCTGAAACCAATGGAGTTCACAATCAGTTGGCACAAACACAGCAGGGGAAGATTGACCATGACAGAAGCCACACCTCGAGGGGCTCAACGCTAGCCTGTGATTTTCCTGGTGGCCCGTCAAACCGGTTATGGAGGCAGCAAGTGAAAAGGCCTTCACTATCGCCATAGGGCGGCAAGCGATCAATGATATATATAAAAGAAAAAAAAAAGCCCTTCACTAGACCTTATGTAGCTGACATCCATAGCGTCATCAGTAACAGGTCAGTCACTCAGTTTAGGAACGAAATCAGGCAATCTCAGGCGAGTTTGAGAGAGATGGCCGGAACAAGGCTAGAGCGAGAAGTTAATTATAGGTTGCTATAGGGCACCCTATAGGTTAACGAGCTTATGGGTACACTTACTAAGGAACTCACGTCTGGACACCACGCCACCACAATATCAGCGTTAGGAAAAGGGCGAATGACGGCAAGAATCAAAGGAGTAAGTTGGGTTAGCAGACGACAGTTATACACGGGTATTGTTCGCAACCGGGGAGAGGGACATCACGGAAGGAGCAGCCGATCTCGAGTCAGTGGACAGGAGTAGAGAGCGACAGTTAACGATAGAGAACTTAGGGCAGCCGTCGCGGCGATGAGACAGTCGGTCCAGGTTTAGCTACTGCTACTCACCGATTCCAGGATAGCAATCAACAGGACGCAGACCAGAGTTCCGAGGCGCTCAACTGGGGGTGCGGTAGGGGAGTTCAGCAGTGCACTAGAGGAGAAAGTAAAGCGAGAGCTGCTCGCTACTACAGTGATGTGCTTTAAGAGTCACCAGGGGGCAACGACCTGGTAGATCAGGCAGTGAGAGTAGACTACTGCATTCCCTACCAGGGCAGAGGCATGGAGACAAAAAGCGAAGGCTGGACACCATCAGTCTGACCCAGGCCACTACGGGGGTCAACAGCAGGCTGATAGACCTACTAGCGTGGACTGCTGATAGGAGGAGAAGGAGAGACGGTGGAAAAGAGAGAGAGAGGCGGAAAAGTAAGAGGAGAACGAGAGGAAGAGAGAGAGAACTGGAGGAAGCTGGTATATAGATAGTCAGTTAACGGGCGGTGACCTCCTCCCTGGTCATGACCGCAAGGCTGGGTCCGAGTAATAAAGCTGTGATGCACGTGATGACCGTGCAATGGCCTCAAAACAGTTATGCAAATCCATTTCTGGTAAGAAGTGATTGGTATGTGTGATGGCCAGTCTCGAACCAGACTACCGCTTAGTGGCTGATTAAGCCACTCCACACTACGCTGTTGTGTGATGGCAACCAGAGTGAAGAGCCGAAAACTTCTTGCGATTTTACCCCGAGGCGGAAATCTATTTGGGAATAGAAATTGGATAAAAGGACTGATCTCGCTGAATTTTCAATTATAGGTTTCGAAGGTGGAGGTGCATGGTTGCAGTGCCGCTTCCAAATTCTCCTTTTGTTCAAGTGGTTGTCGGCGAGGCTGGCTTGCCAGGGGTCAGGGGCAGGTTAGAGAAATGTTAGCTTCTGTAGCAGCGCAAAGGCGGGCAAGGTTAGATGGTCAAGTCTGCGTCCGAGTTATACTATCGAAGAGGGCGAGGAAAAAAAAAAAAAAGAAAACTCGATACTGAAAAGAAAAAGAAGTTGTAAATTCTAGTTCCACAAACTAACTACTATAATAATATAAAAGGCTTAATATATCCCGTTTACTTATTTGTTTTTGATGACCCCGGTAAATCTATAGATTGGCGTCTCTTCATACATCTGCACCACTTGCCAGGGACATCCATATTCCTCCTCTGCCTGAAAATTCTCGTTTTTCAAAATACGGCTTACCAAGTCGACATCGTACTCTACCTCTAATTTTGCCCGCACAAACCAGCCGGCGACCACGGCAACAAGTATTTGAAACCCGGCAATACCTCCCAGTATAAACAGTATACGCTGCCATTGCACTGACAATACAGCGACAACTGAGATTTTGGGCGGCATGATTTCAATGGTACGAAGTCCATCGTCCATACGGCGAACTACTACTGCTATAGCACGGGCAAGGGCGCCTGCAATCATTACAGTCGGTAGTGGTTCTTCCAATCTGTCATCTTCCCACGATGGCAGCCACAGCTTGTCTCGCCCGTAAGTAAAGAACTCTCTCACAGGATTATCCATATCTCGTCTAGTTTCATCGCCAACAAGGAACCCAGACAATGTACGGCGAAGAGCTTCACCAGGGGCCACTTGATCGCCTTTAGCCCAGGGGGCGGCAGCCTCATAGTTAACCGTAATCTGGCATTGATACTTTACTCCGTATTCATTAAATGTTGAAACTCCGTAGGTAGCGTTTCCTGCGGAAAGTACTAGGAAAGTATTCGTCAGTATCAGCAACGGTGGAAATCGCCGATTGACGGGCTATGCATACCCAAGTTTGTGCAAGCAACTCCACAATCCACAGTATTGTGAGGATACGCAAACATCATCCACCCCACCAACTCTGCTATACTTCCATGGTGTATAGGACACTCGGTATTCTCAACTACTAAACCCCTGCGGGGAATAATAGTGGGTAAGTTGGTGGATAGAAGAATAGGCATTTCTTCAGTGCTGGTAATAGTCACCGGTGTGGTGATAACATCACTCTCCGCAGGAATGCCATTGGCCACTGTCTGTGCAGAATGGTCTTCGTTTTCACTCACTTGCACCGTAGTAAAGGCTGTATCGGTAAGAATCCTGTTGGTGACTACATCTGTAGAGTGGCGTTCGCTTTCACTCACTGACGCCAGAGTGGCAAAGGCCTTATATGTTGTCACCGTATCGAGAATGGCGTTATCCAAACTTGTGTAAATGGACACAGTAGTATTTCCAGCTACCCACTGCACATTGGCCATCGCTCTGATAGGGTAGAATGTTGACGGGAACTCTAGAATTTTATTGAGTTAGCGAACCAGAATCTTCATACAATGCCAGGTCGCAAGCGTAAAAAGTTATACCACTAAGGTCGGAAGAATTGTTCAAATGTGTGCATTTAACTACTGTTTTTATAGTGCGGTTCTCTTTCATCAGCTCGTCGCCACCCTCGTCCTTAAGTCGATAGCTATACGAAACAGTGCTGTGAATTCCATCATCGGCAATAGATAAGATTAGGTCAGGTATATTCAGAACCTTATGAGGATTGATTATCGGTTCTTGTGAATGTGTGCCATTAGCTTTCGATAAAGTCAATGATGTCATTCCAGTTGCAGCTGACCGCAGGATTTCTAATAGTGTTGCTGCAGAAAGAACTTTTAGCTACCGTCGGGACGTATGGGATTTGCAATTGTATTATAGGCGTACGTCCCAACATTTACATTCCAAGAGATCTCACTCAACCGTACTGTAGTGATCAGAAATAATACAAATTCACAAAACAACAATAAAAGTTTTAATGTGAACGAAGTAATGCGAATTCATTATAGAAAAAGGAACTCACCACCTGACGCATTGTTGGAGTGAATATCAATTTCACCAGAGATTAGCTCGCCTGCTTCCGGCCACTGTACCACTCGTAGTGCTGGAACTTCAATTTGGTCGGTGAAATCGAGGGTATATGTGAAGCCAAACAATGCAACGCTGAGTCGACCAACCACATTCACTATTAAGAATAACAACGCTAAGGTGGTGGCAATGTTATACGACTTCCGCCGCAAGTGAGACCACACAAGAAGTGCATAACTGCCGAGAGTGCCTTGCCAGATATAGGCAATCTAATTAGAAGTCCGCGATCAGCCGAGCTGTAAATGCTCTCCCTGGCCCCTATGAAGCGACTCAGAAATGATTAAACATCTGCAAGGCATATACCTCTTGCTTTGTATTGAAACCTTTCATCAACAAGCCTCCCCGTAACATGTATCCAACCTGATCAATGAGAAAGCCGATTCCAGTACTGATAGCTGCAGCAAGAAAAATCACAAGTGCATTAAATACTCTTCTTTCCACGGTATTGAGAACCCGCTTGACCCCATAGCGTTTCAACGTATATGCAAATAAAATTTCACATAAAAAATTGAAGAGAATAATTGGCCATGTGTGGAAAATCACAGTTCGGAATGTAACTCCAGGGTATGTTGATGACCCTTTTGATGATGGAGGCCTGGCTTGAAGCGTAATTGATCCAGAGTCTACGTCCGTAACATTATTATCGGTGGACTGGGCTGGAGCTATGTCAGTCTCACTCTGCTGTTGTAGTTGGTCATAGGAATAGTGCGCATTTCTCTCGGTAGACTTAATGGAACGAAGCCTTGGAACTGAGGACATCGAGGGTGTGGAGGCAAAACCGGAAATTAGAATGCAAATGATAGCTCTGAGCGAGGGGAAAATGCAGCTGTATTAATCCCGAGAATATCCCTAAGAAAAGGTCTGATAACAGCACCTAGGGGTTTTATAGATTTCCTTTCGTGCCATTAGCTATATAGATGGGTAACCAAATGCCACATTAGCAGTGAGAGATTATGCTTGCCTCCGAGCCTCGAGGGCCTCGGCCCAGCAGCCCTGCTATAGCAAGTAGCGATAAGTGGGGTTACGTGATATAAAACAAAAAAAAAGAAAAGCAGTGAGAGAATATTCTAAGACATTCCTGAACACTCTGACCTGCCACATATCCAACGTTCCTGAACATGTCTCTCTGTGATGGAAGTCAGCGAATGACACAATATGTATATGACCATAGACCTTGGACTAGCTCATCCAAATGATAGCGTTCGCTTTGATGATGACAAAGGTATCCTGTGTCTCATCATAATCCGATGGCTTATTGCGCATCATTGGACGGTGCGGGAAGGGACCAAGAAGTGAATAGCAGCAATTTTTTTTTTTTTAATTTTTAATTTTATGTATCAGTACTCGCATACCGCCCTGTGGGCTATGGCGGGATGCAGCAAATGTGCAGTAGGAGATGTTTGCTTGTGTTACCCTTCAGATGTAACATGCACTGCCCCTCTGCATGCTGCGTGTATATGTTAATAAAGTATCCTAATACACCGTCCATATGCATGCTAATGCAAGGCGCCTCCCCCTCCGCTGTAGTGGGTATTTATCAGGTAGAATACCTGATTTTTACTTTAGGCCAGTCGTTCGCTTGCTGAGGAAGAATCTAAAACGACAAGTAACGCGCAGGAACCTGATGAGCCAACCACGGCGAAAGGCACTCTCTGATACAAAAGCACTTGCACGCCTAGCTCACTGTTGGCAGAAACCTCTATAACTAGTTTGCTCACCATTCTCGCACCTTGAGGCATCTAACATCTTTCCTGATGTGAGTGTGTGGAAATAAGCTATGCATCGTCCCTGTTGCCGCGATCAGTTGCAGAGGAATTACTTATAACCCCAGTATAGTGAGACAGGTCATGTCGATGTGAATTCGAATAGGTAGATATCTCTAGATCAAGACTAGCGCCTTCCAGTGCTTATTGGTGCTGTTACAAATGTCTATCAATATCTGTCCAATTAGAGGCGTCTTCTGCGTAGCTGCAGCTTCGCACTCTGCAAGTGATGTTGCCTTATGGGAACAGTTTGTCCTAATGTCTTGCTCTAGCATGTCTGTGATAGCTGACTGACTACACGGTGGAAGGATTCTTGATCGGTCCGATCCTATGGCAGCATCTACGCTGCATCGTAATACGGGTCTAAATGCAATATGGCATGGCTCATCTGCAGTGAGGTTTATTGCCTAGAAAGTCCTCTATGAAAAAACCCTAGTCAGAAAATAGGATTGTGAGATATCATGGAACTACTGCCTGAGAACCAAAGTGGGAACTCGCCAGTCTCTTTTGGGATATTGCCTATTAGGCAGTTTTTTTTCTTTTTTTTTTTTTTTCCTAAACTATTACATTACCCCGCATATTGTTTGCCACGACAAGGTATTAGTACCTAGTTGAGGCAACTAGTCTAGCTTTGAGTCATAATATTAACAAGGGTGCTTGCAGTGTGACACTTTCGGAGCTTTCCGTAGAGTACATATCTCTGGTTGAGGCCTAGAGATCCAGATTGGTTTATAGCTATGAGCCTATCCGAGAGCTTTTGCAACATCCCTGTAATTTTCCCCATAATGCTGCAACACACCCTTGCCGTGACAATGGTAGCTTTATTTACACAAAACTCGAAGAACTTTGAGAAAGTCCTCTTACTTATAGGGAAAACTATACATCTTTGAGCAATGCCCGCAACCATTTAGTCAAGTCGGATTGCCTTCAAACTTTGTATAGGATTACCATCCCCGATGGGGTAATGATGTGCCCACCGGTAATGATGCGCCCTCTTGGCACTCCTCCTCATGCATTCTCCCATCGTATTACTAATTGTAGGTATATGACATATATTGAAATTATATACTACAAGGCTAATTCAATATCGCTAAATCAGAATCTTTCATCAGAATCACAAAAAAATCAATAAATCAACATCTGTAACTAAATCTATCATTCTCCATCAAAAAAAGCCCTCCTTCTATATAACCTGCCCAATATTACTCAAAATTAAGATATTATTATAGAAAGCTATCAATACATATTTGCCCTGCATTAGACTATTAGGTTATAGTCGGCAGTTGCATGCAGAGTTCATCTGGAATAACTATACTTTCAAATATATAGAGAAAGCTTACATTCTCAGGCCAATCTTTGTACATCAATATCACTATTAGTGTTCTCAGAGTTTTCAGGTAATCCAGAAATGCTACAACTATGCATGGTGATAGCTGAAGGACTGGAGGTGATGGCTGTAGTCTTATTTGAGGCCTTCGGTAGAGATGATGAGCTGTGCAGGTAAGAATTTGCTAATAATACCGTTAGTACTGGGCGGCTGGTAGAGCGAATATGCACACATTTTTTTTTTTTTTTATATCATGTGATTCCGCTTGCAGCTTTTCGCCATGGCAGGGCAATATGCACACATATATAACGTATGCAATATGCTATTGCTGTTGCATTGCTATATAAGCTGCGTAGAGGAGTACACAGCTAGTCAAATACCTACAATCCCCATTATAATGAGATTGCAGAGGTGAAAGCAGTGCTTGAGGTAGCGGAAAAGAAAAAGTAACAAAATTTAGAAAAATAGGTAAGAGGAGAATGTAACAGATCTGGTGAATGTAGAGAGTTACCATTTGCTAGGTCAAAAAGACACTTGACTAGTGATGCTCGCTAGTCCTTTGCGTAGCTCATATGATATAGTACTCATTTATGTGACTGCAACGCCACCGACATCAGCTTGCATTTCGTATATGCCACCGACCACCCGCCTTATGGTTGTGGTGAGCCCGTAACAGAGAAGAAGTTAAGAGTAGTAGTGGAAAAGATCCTGAAAGCAGAAAAATAGGCTGAGAAAGCAGAGAAGTAGTAGAATACTTTCAAGAAGAAAAAAAAGGCTATTGAGGAAAAATGGTGATTAGGTATGAAAGAGCATAAAAAGAGGGTAAAATAGAAGCAAGAAGAGAAAGAACATAAAGTAGCTGGAAAGGATATGAGAAGAGTTGGGGAGAGAATTGCAGGAGTAGTCAGGGAGGTTGCGGAAGCTCACGGTCTACCACTGGAGACCTCAAAGGAGGAGGTCCTAGTCATGGGCAAGAAGGCCAAGAGAAGGGCAGATGTTGAGAGGTGCAAGTGGCTAGGGGTGATTTGTGACAGTACTCTTGATTTCGACCTCCACTGGAAAAGCCGGATCGAGAAAGCCAGAAAACTCATGGGCGCATTGTCTGGACTAGGCAACTCTCAATGGGGAATGAGTCCTATCTCATGGAGAAAGGCTTATACAGGCATGGTAAGGGCAGTAGCCCTTTGGGGGTCCGAAATTGGGTGGAGAGGCCAGAAGCAGTGGAGAGAGGAATTTGAGAGGTTGCAGTATCAAGCACTCCGCAAATGCACCGGTGCAGTTCAAGGGGCAGCGAGAGTAAAGGTCGAGGCCATTGCCGGAGTAGAGAGTGTAACGACGATCCTCGATCAAGGCCAAGCAAGGTATGCACTGAGATCAGTGAGAGACCCTACAGGAGTGGGGGACCTGTGGCCTGAAAGCTTCAGTGGAATGGTAGCCTCAGACCCAGACAGAGAGGGGGAGAGGGGGAGGGACTGGAGAGACTTCAGCTTGGGTTATGCTACAGACAAAAATGATGGATTTGAGTCAGTAGCTGGAAAGATTGCCAGCACTCTCGAGGTCGATGAAGAGGAGAGAGTGTCCTGGGGACGAGATGTACACCTATTGCAGGCAGACATTGAGGTCATTGACCTCAAGCTGTGCAAGGAAGACACCCCAGCCAAATGGGAAAAGGCCATCAATGAGGCTAAGAGTGACTCGGTAGCTATTTCCACAGATGGCAGCCGCAGTGAGGAAGGCGGTGTTGGTGGCGGATGGTGCTGGAGGCAGGTGGTAGCAGGTGAGTCAGAGGGGTCCCGGTGGGTAGGCACAAAAGCAACTGCGTGGGACGGCGAGGTCTCAGGAATGAAGAGTGCCCTTGAAGCAGTTGATGGCAGTGAAAAAGTGCTACTACTCGCAGACTCTCAGGCAGCTATCAGTGCAGTCCAGAAAGCAGGAAAAACTGGCAAGGCAAGGACTGCAGATCTAGCACGGGTGATAGAGCTGATTGCAGAGAGGCGGCAAAGGTTAAGGGAGGCGGATGCAGTGAAGCTGGCATGGGTCAAGGCCCACGTAGGGATAGAAGGCAATGAGAAGGCAGATGAGTTGGCCAAAGAGGGGGCCAAGTGCATGAGGTATGATGGGCAGGCCACTGAGGGTGGGCTGCGTCAAGAGTTAGTTCGAAAAAGAAAGGAGGAGAGGGAGCGTGCAGGGTTTGGGAGGGGCAAATTCGTGAAGTGGGGCAGGAGAGCACTCACAAATTACACATGGCTGCGGACTGGAAAAGGCGGAGCTATGTGGAGGAGGATGGTCAGTGGCGAGGAGGTACAATGTACATGTGGTGAGGCATGGAGTGCTGAGCATGTGGTGTTCAGGTGCACCGAACTGGAGCGACCCCAGAGAAAGGACAAAGATGGGGCGCATGTCACCTGGCAGTCCTGGGAGGACCTAGAGGAGAAAGGGTGGAAGCAAGAAGGTGTGGAGGGCGACCCGGTCGAGTACTGGTTTGCCTGCCTCGATCTGGGGTAGCCGGGGACGGAGAGCACTGAGTGCTCAAGATGTGCATGTAGATTCCGTAGTTAGGTGTTCCAAACCTGGCCCGGGTATATGGGTCCCTGCCATAGGCTGATAGCCTGTATGCGGGGTTACGTGAATAAAAAAAAAAAAAAAAAAAAGAAGACTTTGAGAATACTGATAATAACATCGAGATCTAAAGATTGGCCTAAGAATCTGAAATCTATATATTTGAAGGCATACTGCACTCTTGATGAATTCTATTTGCAATTGCTAACTATAGCTTAATAGACTAATGTACGGTGAATAAGTATTGATAGGTCTCTATAATAATCTCTTAATTTTGGTGATATTGGATAGGTTATTTGCAAGGGGGTCTTTTTCTGGATGGAGGATGACAGATTTATTCAGAGATCTTGATCTTTTGATTTTTTCGTGATTCTGACGAAAGATTCTGATTTAGCGATATAGAATTAGCCTTGTAGTATGTAATTTTAATATATGTTGTATGCCTGCAATAAGTAATACGATGAGAAAATGCGTGAGGAGAAGTGCCAAGAGCACGCATCATTACCGGTAGGCACATCATTACCCCATCGGTGATGATAATATGTATCGTGAAAAACTGCCTTACAAATTTTCATCTTGATCTACTTTCATACAGTGCATAGGCAAAAGTCTTTGGGACTAGTAGAAGGAAAAGCAAGACGTGCATCTGAGCATACCCTTCTCATACCTTTTTTTTCAGTACTGTTAGAAAAATAACTGAAAAATCAATAGAGTGGCTAAAATTGCAAAAAAAATATTAGATCACATCAATTGGCATCCTAGAATCTAAATCCTTTCTTAGAATTTAGAAAGGAGTACTTTTGGTTGAGTTGTTGTGTTTTCTCATGGGGGTTCTCTTGCATACAAGCTCATGAGTCTAAGGCTTGAATTGTCATACATCCAAGACATCCAAGAGCAACCCCATCAGGAACGAAAATTTTTTGCGTCCTGTGCGTCAGACGACACTAGCGGCTGTGACGCAGACTTGCCACCCGGGGTGCACAGCTATCCGACTGCTACGCCTGGGTACCATATCACTGCTCTTGACACCCGGAAGCTAGAGCTAAAATAGTGTCTGGATGCAGACATCTGCTGTCTATTTCCAGACACATATCCAGCCTTCCATTTGTCAGGACGCAATTGGGATACATTTGCAATGCTGTACCATCAGAACGCAATTGTATTACTGTACCGTCAGGACACAATTGTCTTACTGTACTGTCAGAGGATGTAGCTACAGTGTTACGGTGTCTGCGATTGCAGCGCAATGTAGGTATAACTGAGGACAACGCTTGGAACTTGACCTTTGTATAGAGGCCATGGAGGCCTCTATATATAGGCGTCCAGCGTGTCGGTTATTTGCATTATTCTATTTAACATTGAGTGCTAACTAACAAGCTTCTCTCTCTTCACCATCATAACTATGAATGGCATGATTATCATGCCTCATCTCTCATCGCCATGGCATCATTGATACTTTGTTCGGTCACCCTGACATACAGTACACTACTCTCCAGACACCATTGTATTACTATACTATCCGGATACAATTCCACAGCTATACAGTCAGATGGGTTCCACATGTAATTAGACGAGTAGCTAAATTTCTTTTCCTTTATTTTAATAAAACCCTCGCCATAGCCCCTAGGGCGGCACGCGAGTAATGATATTAAAAAAAAAAAAAAAAAAAAAAATACAGTCAGAATACAATTGTGATACTGTGTAGTTAGCAGGCAGTGCCTTCTATGGGTCTAGGTCCGCATCCAATGTAACCACTCATTTAAATAGTATATTCATTCTATATACATGCCAAAGTATCAAAGGATCTATACTGAAGGGCCTGCTATACTACATCACTGCTGTCATGCTACGCATATGCTGCCATAGCACGCGAATGCTACTATCCTGCGTCGAATGCTGCCATGGTGAGCGGATACAGCCATGCAGGATATATCCTGCTATGTACGAGACGTTAGCCTTGCCAGCACGCAATGATGATGCCATAACTCACTTTGCCACCATGTCATGCAATTGCTGCCAGACTGCGAGAATGGTGCTATGGTGTGTGAATGCTGGCATGCTGCGCGAATGCTACCATGGTGCGTGAATGCTGCTATGCTCCGCGAATGCTGCCATACGAGATGCAGAACCTCTCCGGACAGGCAGATTCTGCCTGCCGCTCCCGGACCTCATCAGACGATAAACTTTACGCCATGACACTGTGACACAGGTACCAACATTGTGGGGTAGGTAGATCAAATGTTGGTACTTGTTACCAGCATGTAGTGATGCAGAATGGAGGCTGGGTATAGTCCGTGCGAGAGGTCAGTGACCTGGTGTGGCAGCAGGGTATCCTCTCTCTTGAGAGGACAGTTTTGTAGGGAAAACAGCAGCGTTTCTCTTGGGGGCCTGGGTCAATAGCAATGTAGCCACAGCCTTTCAACGTAGCCACAGCCTTTCAACGTAGCCAGAGCCTTTCAACCAAGGCATGCTATTACAGCACTAAATGCTGGTAATGAGTAGTATTACTTACTGTAACAATACAAGCTTCCATGTCACAAGAAGCTTGGACCATTGTTTGAATTGCAGACCCCAATTCCAATCATTTTAGTTCATCCTAGATGGCTATTAACTACATCAACCAAACCTGCAGCATCAATGTCTCAAGCTGCCGGATCGTGGTCATTGCAAACGGCGGGATTATTGACCCATCGCCAAACGGCGCCAGCTGGATTATCAACTTCACATATTCTAGTAGTTTTTTTTTGTCGCCGTCATAGGCTTGTAGCTTGTATGCGGGGTTATATGAACAAAGTTATTTGAACAGAGCAAAATATCATGCCAATCTTTCTAGCGAAGAAGCAGAGCGCTTTGCTTACTTTCAAGCCTGTAAAGCGGCGCAACTCATCCAGCAGTCTCAAAATTGTCAGGCTTTGCAGGATATCCTGAAGCTTTTACTACCTACACCTGCACCTCAATTGCACACCCTCAAAATGCTCCGCATTGCAAATGAATAAGCTCTTGTGCATCTGGAGTGGTGTACCCCAAATGTAACATCCTAAGAGCAAGAGACACCGCAAGACGAAGCCTACTAGCAGTGTGACAGGAACTGATAACGGAGTAATATCACAGAGTGAGGTACTATAGGAAACCCAAGATTTCATTTTTGTTTCTTCATCTGCTCATTAATTCAGATCTATTTTTCCATTATTTTTCCATTTTCATTTTTTACTTAATTGGGTAATCATGCATTCAAACTAGTAGATCACCGCATGGGCCGATATTTGGTAGCCAGTGCGCCGGTACGCACTTACGTCACTAGTCAAATTAAAACTTGTCTTGCCATATGCCTGTACCAACAATTGATCATACCTACCCCACAATGTTGGTACCTGTGTCACAGTGTCATGGCGTAAAGTTTATCGTCTGATGAGGTCCGGGAGCGGCAGGCAGAATCTGCCTGTCCGGAGAGGTTCCGTACGAGATGTACGCTACCATATACGAGAGGTTAGCCTTGCTCTTGTGGGGCAGCTTGGAGTGCAGAACATGTGGTGTTCGAGTGTGGCGAGCTGGAACGGCCCAAGAGAAAGAAGGAGAGCGATGAGATGGTCACCTGGCAGTGCTGGGCGGACTTAGGGGAGAAAGGGTGGAAGCAGGAGGGGGTAGAGGGCAACCCAGCCGAGGTTTGGTTCGCCAGCCTCGATCTGGGCTAGCTGAACGGCCGGAGGGTACATTGTGTACCAAGCATGTATGTAGTCTAGATAGGTAGCTGCTTTAACCTGACCCGGGTATATGGGTCCCTGCCATAGGCCGGTAGCCTGTATGCGGGGTTACGTGAATCAAAAAAAAAATAAATGTCAGGGCAATCACTCATCATGAGGTAGCGTCAATGTATAGTCTGTGTGTATCACCGCTTTTCGGAGCCTCTCACCCCCGTGCGAGGGCGGCTGCTTACGCTGCCCTCGCTGCTTGAAGCCTGTTCGGGATTTTTTTCGTGAGTAGGTGGCAAGGTGACTTGGTGCAACAGCTACTAACTCCGCAGCCTTACGACAGTAACCATAGCTCCTGGTTGTGGTCCACTAATCCAGGTTTCTGGTGCGATCTCAGTGGATATGCATATTATAAATCTGCACGAAGGGGAACAGTGTAGTTGCGTAGCATCTCCCAAATCATTGCAGCTCTGATAACCCTTCTTTTTAAAAAAAAAGAATATCATTAATCGCATGCCCCCCTGGGGGCTATGGCGATGTATTAGATTCATAGGCGATAGTATGAAGAAAAAAACAACAGAAAGAAGCACAAACGAAAAGTGAAACGCTCCGTTTCCGCCGGCCGTGTGTCAAAATGTCCCGCTCCCTATACCGTTCCATTCAGTCCATCAGTTCTCTGAGTGGGTCCTCGTCTCCTTCACCCCTTTCCGGTGGCCTGATCAGCGCGTCCCTCCCCCGGACCATCTTGCCTTCCATACCCGGCATCTGTCCAGGACTAGGGCCGTGGTCTCGTCCACTTCTCCGCACCATCTGCATTCCGGTCCGTTGGCCCTCCCCAACATATGTTGCCAGTGCCGCAGGCCCTTGCCTCTTAGCAGTCCCGCTAGCATCCTCACTCCGTGCCCCAGTCTTTGTAGCGGCCTGTAGTTCATGCCTAGCCTGTTCCTCTCCTCCGCTCTTCATGATCTGGGCTGCTGTCGCATGCCCGCCTCCGTGATCATCTCGTCTTGGTATTGCATGAACGCACCTATCTTAGCTGCCTTTTCGTCTGCTGTGTTGCCCCTGACGCCCCTGTGGCCCTTCACCCACATCACTGCTACGCCCAGGTCCCCTCTGGCGGCTCTCGCTTCCCAGGCTCTCCTGACCATTTGTGCTGCCTGATAACCCTTCTGGCTGCATACATCCTCCCTGGGCAATAGCAGGGCAGAGGAGGGAGAATGGATCCTTCGGATTGCTGAACCTCAGAGAGACGATGTTAACTGATCCAGAAGGGTGGGAGCTGACTAATGCGGTGAGATAAGGGGAAGGGGACTGAAGTCCAGTAATCTAGCCGAAATAGCAAAAGTCGGCAATGATGAAATGATAGATAGCAGCAGAGAACAAGCAAAACGTGGAAATGGAAGGAGGGAGCACTGCTGTAGCAAATTAGCAGTCGATGGGAAATTCGGCTCGAACATGATGCTGAATCTTGCGAGCGGACAGTTACTATAATATATCACCGGTAGAAAATTAAATCAAGGAGAAGCAGGGCTCGGACCCGGGTGCACGAGGGGGAGGGGCAGGGGGATGACCAGCAGAGGAGAGGAAGCGGAGTAGAGTCCGGGTAATTTTAGGCACGAGGTATATAGAATGAGCAGGGAGTGAAAGGGCTCTGTAGGGCATCAAGTGCCTCCCAACGCGCAAGAGTTGCTGAAAAGCTCTAGAGATGCGCCGGAACTAGGCAGCAGGGGTGCGGAAAGAGGTGGTCAGCGAATCGGGGGGGAGGGGGGGGGAGAAGATACATGTAATCGAATTCATAGGTTAAGTGACAGCAGCAAGGGAGAGGAGGAGGGAACCTGTGCAATGTACTGGTGAAGTCGTCTCATGCCAGTGCCATCCCCCTTGACTGTGTGGGCGTGACTGCGATTTGCTAATCGTGCACGTCCACACTGTCATCATTAGACTGCGCCTAGCCTAGTGAGCGGGGTACAAGCACAGACCGTGCAGAAGAAAGAAGGCGAACCTGGGCAGCCCTAGCAATTCCCAAGTCACGTTCAGCTCCGGACCGGACGGCATCCAATACGGACTACTCAACCTACTCAGACACACCAAATTTGCGCCGCAGTGGTCGTTAGCTACATCAACGGGATTCTGAGGGATTCCGGGCAATGGGGATCACGGGTCAACAGCAGGCTGATAGACATACTAGAGTGGGCAGGTGAATTGGAGTAGAAAAAGAGACCGTAAAAGAGAGAAGAGAGAGGCGGAGAAGTAAGAGGAGAATGGAGAACGAGATATCGTAGAAGTGAGAGAGGCAGAGGAAGCATGTAGATAGATAGTCAGTTAATGGGCGGCGAGGTCATGACCGCAGGTTGGGTACGAGTAATAAAGTTGTGATGCACGTGATGCCGCGCAATGGCCTCACAACCGTTATTCCAATCCATTCTTCGTAAGAAGTGATGGGTATGCGTGATGGCAACGGGACTGAAGAGCTGAAAACTTCTTGCGTTTTTACCCCAAGGGAGAAATGTATTTTTGGAATAAGAATTGGATAAAAATACTGAGCTCGCTGAGTTTTCAATTTATATAATCGTACATTTTGTAGGTGCAGGCGCGTGGTTACAGAGCCTTCCAATTTTCCTTCTACCTAAGTGGTTGTCGGCGAAGCTGGCCTACCAGGGGACAGGGACAAATTGGAGAAACGTTAACGTGTGCAGCAGAGCAAAGGCAGGGCAGGTCAGCAAAGGTGGAAGTGGGCATTTTATAGATAGCGGGCGGGTGTTTTTTTTTTTTTTTTTTATCCTTACTCGCTTGCCGCCCTGTGGGCTATGGCGAGGTTCTTGATACATAGGAGATAAGTGAGAAGGAAAGAAAAATGAATAACAGAATCACAGAGTAACAGAGAGATGAGTAACGGAGTAACAGAATAACAGAGTAACCCAGAGTAACCCAGAGCTATCTACTCCTCCAGCCACTCCAGCAGTTTCATGATTGAACCAATGTTCTCCTTCGGGGTCTCATTAAGCCTTCCATTCCCCCTGGCCATATTCTGTCCTTCCATGCCCGGCATTCGTCTAGTAGGTGCTTGGTGGTTTCTTCCCGCTCGCCGCCCCACTGGCATTCCGGTCGGGCGGGTGGTATCTCACAGCCCGGTAATGCCCTCAAGTCTGCGTCTGAGTAATACTATCGAAGAGGAAGAGGAAAAAAAAAAGAAAACTCGATACTGAAGAGAAAACAAGTTGTAAACTCGAGTTCCACAAACTAACTACTATACAAATTTATTCCGCTTACTTATTTTTTTTGATGACCCCGGCAAATCTATAGATTGGCGTCTCTTTGTACATCTGCACCACTTGCCAGGGACATCCATATTCCCCCTCTTCCTGAAAATTCTCGTTTGTCAAAATACGGCTTACCAAGTCGACGTCGTACTCTACTTCTAACTTCGCTCGCACAAACCAGCCGGCGAGCACGGCAACGAGTAGTTGAAACCCGGCAATACCTGCCAATATAAACACTACGCGCTGCCATTGCACTGACAATATAGCGACAACTGAGGTCTTGGGCGGCATGATTTCAACCCTTTCAAGCCCATCACCCATACGGCGAACTACTAATGCTACAGCGCGGGCGAGGGCGCCTGCAATCATAACGGTTGGTATTGGTTCTTCCAATGTCCCCTTTTCCCGTGATGGCAGCCACAGCCTGTCTTGCAGGTAGGTAAAGTACTGTCTGTCAGGCTTAAACATATCTCGTCTGGTTTTGTTGCCAACAAGGAACCCAGACAATGTCCCGCGAAGAGCTTCACTAGGGGCCACTCGATCGCTTTTAGTCCAAGGGGCGATAGCCTCATAGTTGACCATAATCTGACACTGATACCTTACTCCGTATTCATTAAACGTCGACACTCCGTAAGTGGCGTTTCCTGTGGAAAGAGCTGGGAAAGTATGCGTCAGTATCAACAACCGCAGGAATCGCCGAGTGGCGGGCTACGCATACCCAAGTTTGTGCAAGCAGCCCCACAATCAACCGTATTGCGGGGATACGGAAACATCATCCACCCCTCCAATAACGGTGCTGTGCCATCGTATGTAGAACCATCAGCATTTTCACCTTCTAAATCCCTACGCCAAACAGTGGGTAAGTTGGTGTATTGAGGAGTAGGCCATTCGTCAGTGCTAGTGACAGCCACTGGCGTCGTGCTAATGTCAACCTCCGTAGAAACCTTGGTTGGTTGGGGAACGTCCCATTGATCAATGCTAGGGACACTCACTGGGGTTGGGATAACATCATTGTCGGTAGGAACCTTGGTGGATACAAGAACAGTGGACTCTTCAGTACTAGTGAAAGTATCGAATGGGCTCTGAAGCTCAGTAACCAACGTTGTAGTACGAGTGACAATCACAGGTATGGGGATAACATCATTCTCGGTAGTCGTTTCTTGAACAATGCCCGTTTCGTCAGTCCTGGTAACAGTCACCAGCTTTGTGGTAACATCTTTCTCTGTAGAAATCCCGTTGGTGACTGTATCTGCATTATGGTCTTCGCCTTCATCAACTTGCATCGTATTATCCGCAGGAAAGTCGCTGGATTTGAGAACATCCCCTTCTGCAGCTCCAGTAATAGTCACAGGCGTGGTGGCAGCATGATTGTCCGTCTGAATCCCGTTGGAAGAGGCCTTGTTTGTTGCCACCGTATGGAAAAGACTGGTCTTCTTACGTGTGTAAAAGGACATGGTAGTGTAGGTCGTTACTCGTAGCAAACCCGCAACAGCTTTGATGGGGTAGAATGTTGACGGGAATTCTAGACGGAGCCATATCGAGTCAGCGAGTCAGCGAGCCAGAACCTAACATATTGTAATATCGACAGGTAGCGAACGTAAATAACCATACCACTAAGGTCGGTAGAATTGTTCAATTGTGTGCATTTAGATATTGTTTTAATAGTGCGGTTCTCTTTCTTCAGCTGGTCACCGCCCTCGTCCTTAAGTTGATAGGTATACGAAACAGTGCTATCAAGTCCCTGACCAGCGATCGATAAGAGTAAGTCGGGTATATTCAGCATCTTATGAAGATCGATGATCAGGTCTTTTGAGCGTGTGTTATTCTCTTTCGGTAAAATCAATGATGTACTCGTTCCGGTTGCAGCTGTCCGCAGGATTTCTAATAGCATTGCTGCAGAATAACTGTTAGCTACCGTCCTGAGTTATGATGTTTGCAATTGCAATATACTAGTAGATGTACATCCCAAGATTGACGTTCCACTATTCCAAAAGGGGTCACTCAACGGTAGTGATCAGAAAAAGTACAAATTCATAAAATAGTAATGAATATTATGATGTGAACGAAGGAATGCAGGATCATTACAGAAACGGGAACTCACCATCTGACACATTTTTTGAGTGAATATCACGTGCACCTGACATTGGCTCGCCTGCTTCTGGCCACTGTACTACCTGTAGTGCTGGAACGTCAATCTGGTCGGTGAAATCGAGGGCATATGTGAAGCCAAACAATGCAACGCTGAGTCGACCAACCACATTCGCTATTAAAAACAACAACGCTAACGTGGTGGCAACGTTATACGACTTCCGCCGCAAGTGAGACCACACAAGAAGCGCATAACTGCCCAGAGTGCCTTGCCAGATGTAGGCAATCTAATTAAAAGTCCGCTGTCAACCGAGCTGTAAATGCGCCCCAGCCCCGATGAAGCGACTCTCTACTTAAAAAGGGCTATTGGTGGCCTCAGAAGTGCTTAAAGAGGTGCAGCGCACGTACCTCCTGCTTTGTATTCAAACCTTTCATTAACAACCCGCCCCGCAACATGTATCCAACCTGATCAATGAGAAAGCCGATTCCAGTGCTGATGGCAGCCGCAAGCAAAATAACAAGTGCATTAAATACTTTTCTTTCCATGTTGTGGAGAACTCGTTTGGCTCCATAGCCTTTCAACGTATACGCAAATAAAAATTCACATAAAAAGTTGAAGAGAATAATTGGGCATGTGCGCAAAATCACAGTTTTGGTGGTAAGTCCAGGGTATGTTGACGAACCTTCTGACGAAGAAAGGCTCATTTCATGCCCAAGGTATCCAGAGTCTAGGTCCTTAACATTGTTATACGTAGCCTCGGCTGGAGCTATGTCAATCTCTCTATGCTCTTGTGGTTGACCATAGAAATAGTACGCATGTCTCTGAGGGGATTGACGGAACGAAGCCTAGGAACTGACTCAACTGAGTACATCGAAGTCGAGAAGTGCTACTCGAGAGAGATTAGAATTCAAGTGATAGCTCTGTGGGAGACAAAAAGGGAAGCAGTACTAATCCCAAGAATACATCTGAGAACGGACCTGAGAACGGGTTCAAGGACCTAGGGTTTTATAGGTTTCCTTCGTCGCAACGTTACACCTGTTATCCTATGCTGCAGTTACTGTTTGAACTTCTTCCCTATGACTGTATGTTTTTCTCGCACATGCATGTTTGTCTTTCTATTGTTATCTTGCATACGACTCATGTCTCACCGCTCACTT
This sequence comes from Kalaharituber pfeilii, assembly GCA_015179045.1. Lineage (NCBI taxonomy): Eukaryota > Fungi > Ascomycota > Pezizomycetes > Pezizales > Pezizaceae > Kalaharituber > Kalaharituber pfeilii. Next base: position 128,700 of record WHUZ01000080.1, on the reverse strand, counting down.
TGCGGCTACGCATTCGTGATTGTGATACCTTCTAATATATACCTAGTTGTCATGGTTCTAAGGTATATTATAGTACACTATATACATAATTCTACTTATCCTGCTGCTCTTTTCTCAATAGAACTAATAAGATCTCTTATTTCTTGCTACGAAAACTAATATTAATTATATAGATCACTAATTCTACTTTGATATTTATATTTTCTTTTATTTAATTGAATATTTTATAGAACTATAGCCAAACTATGTTTTACAATAGTAAAAGAATCATCAAAAATATTTTTATAGAACAAATACTAGTAAACAAGAAATATATATCTATAGGTTTTGAGCTAGGAGGTCTAAATAATTAAATAATTTTTAAGTAATAATAAAGATACTTTTATTTAGCTTATTAGATTGCTAATATATTGTATATAATTTAAAGGTACGAAGAAGACTTATAAAGAAAATAGTAGTAAATATATAGTAGAAGATTTTTGCTTATTATACTTACTAGATTTACCATGCACTACCTCTACGCATACATGTATGAATTAAGTATATCTTAGTATATTATATATACATACTAATGCTTAAGCAAGTCACTCTCTTGTTTAGAAAGACTTTAAAAGAACTGTTAACGTACAGGACACTAATGAGCTGACCATACTTTGGTACAGGAATCCTTGCATACTAAACTTATTGTTGGCTCACATATCCATGGCAAGTTCGCTTACAATTCTCACCTTTTGAGGCATGGAAAATTCTTCCTAATGTAAGTGTGGGGAAATAGGATATACATAGTCGCCGTTGCAGGAATCACTTGCATAAGTATTACCTATAAGCCTATCCAGGACGCGAGTAATGATATTTAAAAAAAAAAAAAAAAAAAACCCTATCCAGGAAAAACAGGTCATGTTGATGTGAAATCGAACAAGTACATGTCTCCAGGTCGATATATCAGTACTTTCCAGTACTTATTGGTCCTGTTGGAAGTGTTTATCAACATCATCTGTACGTTTCGAGGAGTTCTCTAGGTACCTACGGCTTTCTATTTTGCGAGTAGTAATGTTGTTTCATGGGAACATTTTGTTCTAGTATGTTTCTCAAGCATGTCTCTGATGATATGCTGTACAACTGGCTGGATAGACCACACAAGGCTCTTGATCAGTTCTGAATCAAAATTCTATCATAGCATCTAAAATTTATTATATAGAATGTGAGATTAAATGCAAGATGGGATCACTTAACGGCAGCTACATGTATGGCCTAGAAATGCTCCTCTACAAAAATGCCCTCGACAAAGAAAAATTTGTATTAGCGCGTGTCGATCCAAACAGTTATGCCAGGATATGGACATCTTGGTGCCGTACTGGTGGCTATGCGAGATAGTGCGTGATGCACTGCGATTTGTGAACCTGTTGATTGAGCGTAAATGTAGTATCATGCACTACTGCCTAAGAACCAAAGTAGGAAGTTGCCATTCTCTTTGTAAAATTGCCTATTTGAGTGGTTGAGATGCATAGTCATGAATCATAATATCAAGAAGAGTGCTTGGAGTCTGCGACAATCGGAACTTCCCGTACATGAACTTTTTTTTTTTTTTTTATATTACTCGCGTGCCGCCTGATAGGCTATGGCGAGATGTACATTTACATACCCCGCATTGGAAGATAGGGATACAAATGGCTTTATAATAATGGTTGCCATGGGTCTTGTTCTGGTCTGCTCGCGAGTGGAGTGAATTCTCGAGAGAACGGTTTTTTTTATGTTTTGTTTTTTAATAGTATCATTCGTGTGCCGCCCTATGGGCTATGACGAGACCGGGCAGTTGATAGGGGACCTGCCCTCTCGCGAATAACACGTTTTCGCGCTCGCAGGCGAGATGAAGGTTATTCAACACCATGTAGTTCATCTTGTTCCTTTTCTATCATCCGTCCTTACCTTTTCTATTTGCCCCGCCATGGCGAATAGCTGCATGCGGGGTCATGTGATATAAAAAAAAAAAAAAAAAAAAACCCTTTTCTATTTATTTGTACCTTTCATACAAGTTGCCGCCCCATAGTGCAAGTGCCAAGAGCCAACTTTACCGTCAATATGGCTATTTTCCATATCGTTGCTCATGTATCTATTGTTTCCAAGCGCGTCTACGCTGTCCCGTATCGCAGTTCTGTGCAAAACAAAATACTAAAAATTACCTAAACATTCTATCTTACTGGTGGACGTAACAGGAAGTAGTGGCCAGCAGACCTGCATCAGCAAATGGTCTGCGTTTCTAATTGGCTGATAGCAAGCGCAGCTGAGCCAAAAGAATTTTGCCCACCAGCAGAGTATCTGCATGATGATACTGCAGCTGAACCTCAGCTACGAAAACGATCTTTAGCTTATAATCTTGTCTTGTTTCAGGCTGTATCTTGTGGCACTAGGGAAGCTCGATTGCTAAGAAACCTATTCCTTGCACGTGTTAGAGTCTTTAACGTGTTAAAAAAAAAAAAAGACTGCTTCAAACATATCTGCTCTGGACAGTTGACCTAATAAACTTATAAGGGTCCTAAGATGCTTACTGTGGATAGCTTATCTTTCGATGTCTGCTGTCTTGTCTTGATAAAAGCTGTCCTTGGTTCCAAGTAAGAATAGCAATGGTCACTTGTCAGAGGAAAGAATGCGCATGTAGCGGATGCTTGGTATAGTGCAGCACGAGGTCAACCTGCTTGCAGGCATATGCAAGCCACACTCATTTACGTTAACTACCCAACTGACCTGAAGGCTATACCTTGTCATAACGCGGCAAAACGCGGCAATTACAGAAAACATTTTGGACGTACGCATAGGAGGCGATACAGGGATAAAAAGCGAAAAAGGACAACAAACATGAAGTCCACGACTTCAATAAGTGTGTAATTTGTGATTGCATAGTCTTAGAATCCTTCTACCTGCCATTTTCAATATGTAATGTAGAAGCAAGTCTCATCCCGACTTCGACTTCCCAGATGATGACAAATGAAAGATCCCCTCTAAACCAAGATCCCGACACCTGGACATTTTAATGTATAGGGGGTAACGCTTGATATCTCTAGGCTTCAATGGGATTAATGAGCGCATTTTCGCAAGTCCCCAGTAAATTACGTTTCCAGTCTGCTGAATGAAGCGCCCTGCAATGGCGACAGCCGCAAGCGGGGTTACGGGGTTTTTCTTTTGAAAAACAATAAAGGTCTGCCGAAGCAATATTGGTAGAACGTGGAGTAGATACAGTCGAACCTCTCATATTGGATCCTGTCATATTGGATCACCTGTCTTATTGGATCAACATTGCCGGTTGAGCCAATTGGTCCGGTCACGATTATTGGATATACAGTGCCATGCAGAAGTATTCGGCACTAGGAAGTATAGGGATAAGTGTGCTATGCAATATGCAGATCGAGTCTGTATTCGACATAGGGTGATGAGAGTATATACTGTATATAGAGATTTTTTTTTTTTTTTTATTTCACTACTCGCATGCCGCCTAACAGGCTATGGCGAGAGGTTAGATACATGAAGACTAAAAGGACAAGCATAAGGAACTTATTGGTGAAAATGAAAAGGTAATGAAAAGGTTATGAAAAAGGTAATGAATAGATCTGCTACTCTGCCGCCCAGTCCAGCACCTCCACCAGTGTTCTGTCCTCCCTTTCTGGCTTCTTCAACCCCGCCTTCCCTCTCGGTAGTCTCTTCTTTTACGCCTCACAACTGTTCATGATGTGTTCGAAGTTCTCGATGGCTTTTCCGCACCATCTACACTCCGGTGACTCCTCTTTTCCTATTTAATGTCTCCATTGTCTCCATGTACATAGAGAGAAAACATGAACAATTAATATTTTGTATATCAACCCTGTGCTTTATGAACTGCAGCGACTCTCTTTGGCATAGTCTTATATAGACTTTCAAAGAGTTCTGATGGTATAGTATTCCAACACTCAACAACTCCAAGTACTCTTTTCACTGTCTCAGGCCCTCCTGATATTTAAGCAATCTCCGGAAAATGTCTATTTAATTGACATTTAAGATGTACCCATACGTACTCAATTGGATTGAGGTCTCGAGAATAAGCAGGATGTTTAGCAACCTCTATAGAGTGCTCTTCATAGGATTTTTGGACTCTTTTAGTTGTATGGACTAGAGTATTATCTTGCTAGAAAATAGGATCCTCGCCTGCAGCCGCAACATGTGCTATAACAGATAAAAGCTTTTCCTTAAGTATAGTAATATAGACTTTAGTGTTCACTCGGTTTTCTTCAATCACCTCGATTGTGCCTATATCTAGCTGGCAATCTCACTGATTTTTTTGCCATAGTCAAATAAAGCAACGATCTGTCCCTTTTCGAAGTCTCAAAGTTCCTGAATCTTTCGCAGTGGCATCTTGATTGATACTCTATAATAGTTCAGATGTAGCACATGAGGTTCAGTATTAGGAGGAGTATCGACTCGATCGCATACGCACATTGACCGTTGTAAGCCTATGTCGAATACAGACTGGATCTGCATATTGCATAGCACACTTATCCCTATACTTCCTAGTGCCGAATACTTTCTGTATGGCACTGTATGTCTTAGTGGATAAAACACTCCGGTCCCGGCCTTATTCAATATGCCAGGTTCGACTGTATTGTATTGTTACATAGGGCTGGCAGAGTGTGGAACATTTTTGATGCAGTGACCACAAACATTCCGTGCGGACCGTAACCATAAACGGACTATCCTCGGAGAAGCCAAGTGCTTGGTCCCACATTAAGTACGTGCAAGGATATTTTGGCCACCTGAGAGCGGTTTGAAGTACCCTCTCACACAAAGAGCTTCGCCATCCGCAGGTCAAGATGTCACGTGCTAGCAGGTCAAATCATCAAACGTGGCGGGCTGCAACTCTTTATTCCTTCTGCCTCGGTTGCATCGCCAACTATATGAAGTTATTACTGCTACACTAACAGTCAAAATCAGTTCGTCTTCCATGCCACATGCAATCTGCTCCAGAACGATGCATCATGGGAAGACTATGGGCGGGATTTTCACCCAATAAGACCTTCAAGAGGCAGTAAGTTTGCGAGGCTTTCGCAGGACCAGTTCAAGATTCTCATCTCTTTGAAATGTTCTGACTCACTGATAGGCATTTCCAGTCGTAGTCAAGTATCAAGTAGGTAATCGATTATGCTTTTAAATTGAGAGAAAGACTTGATTGCTTGACTTTTGTTGCTGTCTATAGTATCCGCTGCCGCCTGTATTTCAATTGTGGTAGACACGCGTCGGCTTGTGTATTCATCTGCACGATACCACGACACCAGGATTAGGGCCGTTCCTACAAAAGCTGAACTGTAGGCTGTTCTCTCTTTTAGTCACGTTTGCAAGGTATATCCTTAATTCTTTCCGCAACGAGAATCTTGTTTTCCTAAAGCATGCAACCTTCAGTCCCGGTTGCATCGCCTGCTCCTCGTTCCCTCTTCCCCTACGTGCGTCATATTAAGCTGACTCGAAAATTCTCCTCCGCGCTGCTTACTGCTCCTGATTTTTTTTTTTTTTTTTTTTTTTTTTTATATATCAGTACTCGCGTGCCGCCGTATGGGCTATGGCGAGGTTGTTGCTCCTGATGGTGTGGTATCCTGCATGCTGCCTGTGTAAGTCTATTGATGTGGTGGAGTCCGTGAGGGTGGTAACGACCTCCTGCATATGATCGTGTAACGCCTCTGCTATGGCTGACCCAGTGTGAGAGGAGGGCGATGGTGTCTACTATCCTCAGAGTGAGCGGAAAGTTGAGGACTGGCGGAATACACACACAAGGCTTGTCTTCACATGTTGAATAGCGAATGCGAACTGTGGGTGCGAAGTCTAGTATTGCAAGAGTGCCGAAAGGATTGCAGGCCTTCCTAATTATAGAACAAACATGCTACTTTAATCTACATGTTAAGAAAGAAAGCAAAGAAAGTAATAACTCGAATCACAAAGTAAAGAAAGATTCTATGTCAAAGAATTCTACTAATGAAAGAAGTCCAAATCAGAACAATCAAAGAAGAATAATCAAAGAAGCCATAGAAAGACCTATTCTTTATGCCAGAGCGACAAGCCGGTATCTCAAGGCTGGCCTATTCCGGTGCAACACCAATTCCCCAAACCAGCTTACACAGTAGGTAGTGTCAACTTGCAACCAGAAGGTGAAGGTACCATCCATTCATTACTGACTGTCATGAAGAGCTTATGTCGTGGTGAGAATTCAGCTTGAGTAACTGATAGAGACGCCAGTATGTATTTTTCTGCGTGCTTTGGTAATCTTCGTAAAAGTCTGACTGTGGCAACCCAGCTGCCAAGCTCCTTCAGCGTACCACGCACACGTAGCCAGTACAGTACTAGTATCGCCCTAGGGCTCTGAGGACCCTTTTACCCTATTCCAGACTCAGGAGCCGGGTAGCAAAATCGAGAATTTTATTTAGCACTTCGCCAAGGCGTAGGTCGCTTTGGATACGCCAACTCCACAGACTCTTGCCCCTCTGCGGGGCCGCCTCTCCGGCCACTTCTCACATCGCCAGTTCTCCTACCACCTCTGCCGTCTCCCCATCACCTCTCCGACAGTTGCTATTGCTTCTCCCCCACCTCTCTCTCCCTGCTTCCTTCTCAGCCTATAGACCTTGCATCTCCTAGCGTCTCTTCTGTCACCTCCCCCATGCTATGGAGCCTCCATCGCCATAGCCCATAGGGGCGGCAAGCGATTAATGATTGAAAAAAAAAAAAAAAAAAAGCTACCTCCCCAGGCTATACCTCTCGCATATCCACCTCTGTTAGCTCCGCCTTTCCCACCATCTCTCCTACCGACAGTACGTCCGATCGCTGCTTCTATCTCGCCTCTGCCACCACCTCCTCCCCAGTCCGCTGATAATCTCTCCTACAGCTTGTCCAACCTCCCCCTTCCCCCTCCCTTTACAATGCTTCCTCTATCGTCTCTCTACAGGGAAGATGAAAAACAGCTCTGCCATGGCGAACAGCTGCAAGCGGGGTGATGTTTTTTTTTTTTTTCCTTTTTATATCAGTACTCGCATGCCACCCTATGGGCTATGGCGAGGTCTTAGGTAGAGATGTAAGTAAAGTGTAAAAGAGTAAGGAAAATAAGTCTTGACTATGTAAGGAAATGTTAGGAAATAAACACTGCGGGGTTATGTGCAAGAAAAACAAAAAACAAAAAAAGGATTCACAGATAAACCCCTCACAGTAGCAAGAGCGTGTGACAGGGCTGGCAAGGGGTCCCCCTCCGTTCCCTCGCATTTTCACATTACCCACCTTTGTAATATGCCTAGTACCTTCTCAGGCAGGTATAATGCACCCTACTCCTGGGTAGGTCGACTACTTCTCTGTGCATTTTTCTTCTTATTTCTTTTACGCTGATATTTGCGTTTTGAACCAATGACATGTTTGTTATGATTTATTTAGGTACGAGGGGCTAAGACGGATCTGGTCTATATCATGGTCGGCGGAGGAAGGCCGGCTGAGCTAGATGGCCGTGAATTCAAATGTAAGAGGAGCTGTTGCCTCTCCACAACGAGCGAAAGAATTATGATTATACGGGGCTTCGGACGCACCAGGTTTATGTAATGGTAGGCGGAGGCTGAGTTAGGACGTACTTCTCAAAAAACAAGTTACTGGTGGATATATGGGGGTTTTAGGTGGACAGTGAACTTCCGCTCGTGCTCTCATTTTTGATTCCTTTAATTATTGTTCCATTTGTCAATGTTCTGAATCTCAAACCCTATTATGCTTTACACTTCATTCCATGCCTGGCTTGTTTTTGTATGATTGTGGAACTCGTGGAGGGATATGCCGACTGAGAGATTGTTGCCTACTGATCGTGAATTGCCCGCGCCATCAAGATCAAGTTTCCCACCTCTATGCAGAACTCGTCGCAATTGTTTCAGGCTCTTGCGGCTGAAGTTCAGCCTTCCTGATCGCTCCATTCCGTCCTCTGCCGCCTTTGGCTGCCACTGTGGTGCACGCCCAATCGGCCCCATTTCACCCACATCTCTACTGTTGTTACAACGTCGTATGGTATGGACATATTGTAAAACAAAATACAATTGATGAACGTCTACCACCTGCTCCCTGCGATAGCAAATGAGATTAGTCAGCAAAGGGACTATAATGTGCCCCGCTAAAGAAATCTGCATTTACTTAGGGCTTTTTTACCAACTGGTGTAATGACGTTAAACTTGGTTAAGAAAAGTGACAGGTTGTATGCTATTGATAATTCATGCGCACAGATTTTATTTTATTTTTTTTTTTGTTTGACTTCTCCTCTTCCAACTGCGTGCGACTGGGCCATATAAAACATGACGGCGCAAATTTCAATGTGGCGGCAGTGGGTTAACAAATAAGTTGATCTGAATGAGCAGGTTTTTTTTTTTTTTTTTTTTTTTTTTTTCACGTAACCCCGCTTGCAGCTGTTTCCCATGGCAGGGCAGCCAACACTTACTGCAAGTGTTCCGTTGGATACAGCATTCACCAAGAATTCTGAAACAACGGCGCACAAAATGCAATTACTGGCTGTACAATTCCACTAAAATCACTGACATTGGCGAATCGGACAAAGCATTGGTTACCATCACTAAATGGTGACAGGTTGCTAGAATGGCGTTTTTCAACTCTTGACACTGGTTGGACCTGAATCTGCCGGTACATGGAGATTTCTTGCCGCTCAGCTCCTGGTGCACAAAGTGCTCTCCCTTTTTTTTTACGCACGTGAATACAATCCCTGCCCGGAAGTATGTGACAACCTAACCCACGGTGCTAGTAGTGGCAAACTCAAATATGAATTATACCCTGCATTTTGTTTTCACACCGTTACGGATACAGTCAAACCTATTATATTGCATAAGGCCGGCGCCAGCGGATTTTATCCCATAAGACAAAATATGTGATAATCCCCATCGGCTACCTACAGACAGAGTTGATCCAAAAAGACAGGTTATCCAATATGACAGGATTCAATATGAGACGTTCGCCTGTCGCAACCAATGGATCGTTTTTCTCTTTGCATATGTCAGTCACCCCACCCTGACAAATATGCTGACTTCATATATCCTTGCATTTCCTGCCGAGCCATTGGAGCCAAGTACATTAGAGCTGATATCCCAGTTTCCGCGAAGAGCTGATATGTGAGATGGGGGGATTAGGAGCAACACGTTTCTTGCAAGGCATATTGATTGTTTTTTTTTTTGTTTTTTTTTCATTACTCGCATGCCGCCCTCTGGGCTATGGTGAGGTGCTAAATACATGAAATTGAGTATATAAGGAAAAGTGAAGCAAATGAAGATTGCTCTGTTTAAGGCATATTGAAACAGAAGACGCGGGGTGTTGAACCCCTCCCCTGTATGTTAGTCAATGCGGCACATTGTGGGCAAAGTTGCTCCCAACTTCGTCCTATGTATCCAGCATATGAAGAAAGTGGCATTTCCATTTACTGGAGGAATATCACTCAGCAATCTCCTCATCTGCCCCTTGATAATTGTCGTTTCATCTGCAGTCATTCAACGCTGGCATCAGTAGAACATATATATTCCTTTGCACAAGTGTGGGAGACCTTGCAGATTTTATCCACCCAATTTACGTAACCAGTGCAATGATCCCGCCTTCCATCGATTACGAACATAGGCGCAAGTAGCTGCAACATAACCGTCACTATAGCCATTACTAAATGCCAAAGCAAGAGAGCAACATACTCCGATACCTTTACGACGCATAAATGGAACTCAATCAAGCAGGATCCAATATAAATGCCACATCGGGTTGCAATAGAAATAGAGATAAATATTTAAACATACATCTGCAGCAGGGGACTGTCGTTGTTTGCAAGAGCTCTGAATAATAGTTGTTCGGTGATCATGGAAGCGCAAAGAATGAAATTCCTCCAATGGTTCTCCAAGATCTCATATCAAAGCCACCATGCATTTGTGCAACGGGGACATATGGAGGGCACTGGAAAAAGGCTTTTCCAGCAACTTATTGGCAATTCCCACACAAATTAATAATACTCACATGAGCTTCGTCTTTCAAAACCGGCTAAGTGGTGGAAATGACTCTAGCAAGATCTAGTTTGGGCGAATGGTACTGTGGTCTACTAGGATATTGCGCATAACCAGAATATTGCGCAACTAATAAATGATTCAACAACTTTCTCAATTAATATCAGATTAAGTATAAATTATCTAGATACATGTAGAAGCCTATTTTAAACCTTGTTTCAGCATACAGAAATTTTTTTATTGAAGTAAATTTAGTAGTAACATAGTTATATAAAAAGAATAAATACTCAAAGGTTCAACTTTTATAATATTATTTGTAAGTCTTAAATAATAAATACTTTTATAAGTCTAAATAGTAAGTATAAATTAGAAAAAAAGGTAGTATTTAAATAAATATATAATTTAATATTAGAAGTAGTATTAGATATTGTAAAACTATTTATATTAAAATAAGATATCTAATAATTTTAATATAATTTTAATTTAAATATTTTTTTTTTAGCTTTTTTTTATCTTTTTATTTTTACTTACTTTATAAATCTAATAATAAAAAAGAACTTTAATTTTTAATTTAAGATTTTTATTTTATCTTTAAAGTTTTATATTAATATTTTTTTTAATTTTTAACTTTAATTATTATTTCTTATACTATTTATAAAAACTTAAAAAATAATCTAATAATTTCTAATTAAATATTATATAAAAACTATTAAAAAAAGTTAAAAATAATTTTAAATATATTAAAAGTTTAAATACTATAGAAAAATATTAAATATATTAAGAAAAAAAAAATTCTAATTATTAATATATATATATTTTTATTATTTATTTAAAAACTAAATATTTTATTATATTAAAATATTATATAAAAATATTGTATAAAATATTAATTAAAGATTATATTTTTTTAATTCTTTTAAACTCGATTTAAATAAAAGTATTTACTTTTTAACTATAAATATATTAATATATTAAGATATTAAATATAAAAAAATTTAAATACTAATATATTTTACTTCAAATATAAGAAAAAAAACTTTAAAGTCAATAAAATATATATTTATTTACAGATAATAAGTCTTCTTAAATAAGTTTATTACGAAATAGAATAACAATAATTATATGAGTAGTTTAAATCCGTTTCATTATATATTTGCCGGATTGGCATCACGAGGAAAGCTTCCTGAAATGGAACAATATTCAAGAGCACTGTTCTTTGTATAACTACTCTGCCTGCCACTGGTTTAAATACTACAAGTCCTATGGAGCCATAGTTATCCCCTCAGGCGGGAAAGAAGCAATTGTTACGATCTGACTACTGTATAGCTTGTGTTCTTTGAACAAACCTTTTTTTTTTTTTTTTATATCATTACTCGCTTGCCGCCTGTCAGGCTATGGCGAGGTATTGGGATAAATACATGGATGAGATACAGAGGTGTAGGGAAAAGGAAAAGGAAATAAGAAATATGACTAAGATAAAAGCTACCACTGCATCCTCCCTCCGTCCTCCCCCATCATCTCCATCACACTCTGGAGTTGATCTCCCTCTCCTTCTCTTGGTTTTGGGGGCTGCCGGATAGCTGCCATACCCCCAGGCCATCTCTTCTTCTATACCCTGCACTCCTCCAGTAGGTGTGCGGTCGTCTCCTCCGCCTCCCCACACCACCTACAGTCCGGGTCTGGTGCCTCATGTATGTGATGCCTCCATGCCCGCAGGCCTTTCGCCCCCAAAAGTCCCGCTAACCTTGTCGTTTTGGTTCCTAGTCTCTCCAGTGGTCGATATATCAAGCCCAATCTGTTCCTTTCTCGTGCTCTCCCCTCCTTGCTTCCTGTCTCATTCCTGCTTCTGTCACGATCTCTGGTGCTCGCTGCAGGGCGGTTCCCACTCTCGCCGCCATGTCTGCCGCCTCGTTGCCCGGTATACCCTTGTGGCTTTTCACCCACATCACTGCCATGTCTCGGTCCCCTCTGTCCAGTCTTCTCTGCCATGCATGTCTAAGGCGCCTCGATGCTCCATCGGGTGTAGGTAGGCCCCCCGCTATAGCAGCCATCCTGGAGATTGCGAATTTGGAGTCCGTAAGTATAAGCAGTTCGCCTTCTACTCTGTCTGCAGCTTCGCTAATTGCGTATAGTTCCACGTCGTTGACCGTCGACTGTGACCCGAGGAATATTGAGACCGTCCCGCCCCTGTCGCTACTCCCGCCCCACTTTCTCTTCAATCAGGCTGCCGTCAGTATATGTCGGGGACCAGCCTTCATCCACGATGTCGTCTATATGTCTCATCCACTCCACCGTCTCCGCGTCTCTGGGCAGGGTCGGTAGAATTGCTACCGGCATCCCCGGATTATGATCCAGCGATCCTCTCAAGTACACTTGCTTTGGGTCCCTCTGCCGTAACCCTTCTCCTTCGAACCTGAGCGACCTGGCCTCTACTCGTGTCACCTCGGCTCTCACGAATGAATTGACCGACTCCAGGTTCGCCAGCCCTTCTACCACGTCCCTCCTCGTGCCATGTGGTGCTCGTGTGATTCTACGTGCGATATTGTACTGCCATCTCTCCAAGTCTCTAAGCTTCCATTCTCTCAGGGACCCGTGGGCATATTCGCTCCAGGCCCATACCCCCCAGGCGGCAATGTTCCTAGCGATGCTGGTGTATAGCTGTCTTTGTTTCGCGGGGTGTAGTTTCGTGAGTCTTGAGGCTGTCGCCCATGCTGCCTTTCCCAGTCTAAGTCTTCTCTGGTGGTTTTGAACAAACCGAATGAAACGTACAAACTTGCACGTGGTCATTACGGAACCGCTCTGGGCATAGCTGCATATAAGCGTCGCGAGATTATTGTGTTGCTGCTCCTGGACCAAGGGGCAGACGTCGACATTGTGGGTGGTGATTATGGAACTGTCTTGAGTGTGGCTGCATACTGGGGATATAAGCATATTGGGATGCTGTGGCTTGAGACTGCCCTTGAAACCTCGTTCCGCCGGCTCTAGATACCGGTACCCTTTGCAAGACAGTGGATGCTGTTGAGCCTTAATTACAATGTCCGGTCGGACATGACGGTCGGACGTGTCGGATATGAGTAGGGGCCATGATGGAGGCTAGCAAGAGCCCGGAAGTAACCTCATGCTGTATTTATATAGATACGTAATGTGGCTACTCTGTCTACGGAGAAATAACAATCGATCACCCAGTTTATCAGTACCTGTTACACTCTACAGTGCCGGTGATCAGATCACCGGAGCGAATTGCGTTGGTGTTGTGGCCTGGGGAGCATTAGCTTCGCAGGTCTGCCATTCCTAGACGTGAACTTCACGCCCTTGGGTGGTTATTGGAAGAACAGCTTGGTGGAAGAACATGGCTCGCTTTTTATTTTTTTTATTTTTTTTTATTTCATTACTCGCATACCGCCTTGTAGGCTACGGCGAGGGTGTAGATACATGCAGAATAATAAACGGAAAAATAAATAGCATATAAAACCATAAAGTGAAAAGAAAAAAAGTGAGACTATATCCGGTTACTCCGCCGCACAGTCCATCACCTCCGCCAACGTTATCTCTCCCCCCTCCTTATCTCTTGACAGCTCCCTTAACCCCGCCTCTCCTCTCGGTAGTCTTTTCTTCCACACTTCACACCTACTCATGATGTGCTCAAAATTTTCGAAGTCTCTTCCGCACCATCTGCATTCGGGAGAGGTCTCCTTCCCTATTTGGTATCTCCACTGTCGTAGTCCCTTGTTTCCCAGAATTCCTATGAGAGTAGATACCCTCCTCCTGCTCCCCAAATACTCCAGTGGTCTGTATGACAACTTCAGTCTCTTCCTCTCTTCGGCTCTCCACTCTTTGAATTACCTCGCCATAGCCCATAGGGCGGCATGCGAGTAATGAAATTAAAAAAAAAAAAAAAAAAACTCTTTGAATTGCTGTCTAATACCCGCCTCAGTCACTGTCTCGTCCTGGTATTGCATTGCTGTAGCAACCTTCGCTGCCATATCTGCCCTAGTATTGCCTCTGACTCCTCTATGCGACTTCACCCACATCACCGCTATGTCATGTTCCCCCCGATTAATCCTCTCTTCCCACCTCCTCCTCACGAGTCTAGCGGGCCCTCCGGTGTCAAGTCTCCTCTCGCTATCCTTTGTAGTTTCGCTATGGTAAATCTGGAATCTGTGATGACTAGCAACTCTCCCTCTCTCTCCAGAGCTTCTCCCACTGCTATCAGCTCTCCATCGTTCACCGTACATTGCCTCCCCAGGTAGACGGAAGTATCTTTACTACCTTGGTGTACCCCGGCACCTGTCTTGCCTTCTCTCCTGCTGCCGTCTGTATATATGCTCGACCACCCCTCCCCTTCTTCTCTGGTAATAATGTCCTCCCATTCCTCTCCGCGAAGGTCCTTGGAATAGAACGGATGTATATAAACTGGTAGTGGGTCGTGGTACTCGAGCTAACCTCTCAGGTATCTGGTCTCCGGTTGCGGGTCGTTTATCGGTTCCTCCCCAAACCTCAACGTCCTAGCTTCCACCCTCTTCGCCTCTCCGTCCACGAAAGTCTCAACCGATTCCAGATTCGCCAGCCCTTCCACCACGTCCCTTCTCGTTCCCCATGGAGCTCCGACTCACTCCCTGGCCACCCCATACTGCCACTTCTCTAGCTGTCTAATCTTGCGATCCGCAGGGGAGCCTTTCGCATAACACGCCCATGCCCAACTTCCCCAGGTAGCTATGTTCCTGGCAATGCTTGTATATAGCTGCCGTCTTCTAGCGGGTGGTATTTTGTGTAGCCGTGATGCTACCCGCCATGCTGCCTTCCCCAGTTGTAATCTCCTGTTGAGGTGGTCATCGAACTTTAGCTCCCAGTCTACATACAGCCCTACCAACCTGTAACTTCGTCCCTTTGTACCTATCACAATGGTCTCAGCCTTTCGAGGGTCCAGCTCGAACCCTTCCTCCCATGCCTCCTCAGTCAGCTTTCTGCGATGCTCCAATATGTTCGCTTAAAAGCAACCAGGTAACAAGAATTCGTGACCCGAGGTTGACTATAGTGGGCGAAGTTTGATATTCAGGGTGGGATCTGCTAGGGAATAACCTCCAAACCAACTCACGTAGTCAGGAAATATACCCATCCATATATCAAGCCTGTTGGCGTGCGCAATGTTAACTTAGACGTGCGATTATGCATCACTGTATTCCATTCCCGGAAGTTTACTTCGGCCGAAATCAATTATGATATCTTCGATAAGGAAATATTGGCCGTCACCACTGATTTTATGTTTTTACAAAAAATATCACGTAACCCCGCTTGCAGCTGTTCGACATGGCAGTCCTCCTGGGCCGGAGCCCTCAAGGCTCAGAGCGGGGGCGAGCACAACGGAAGACACAGACCTCTACAACCTCCTCGGGCCACGACTCACATCACGTGACCGCGGCCTTTTCTTGACAACCAGACGCGCCACAAGGAAGCGGACAACACCAGGAGAACCCCTTCGGCCCAACGGCCTCGAGGGCAGCGCTCGAACTCGGGGGACGACGACGGCAGTGACAGAATACAGAAAAATCGACTTTTCGACCAAACCTTCACCTCACTCAGGTCAACCAGGAAAAACAACAGCGGACGGCCTTGACCCTGACGCCCTTCCACACCCTACACACTACACCCCACACACGCCACCTGATAACGACCACACAACTACGGCACACGGGCAAGACTACGATGCACGAGCAGGATTATGGTACACGGCCACGTAATGATTACACAGCCACCACCCGCATCACGGATTTTTTTTTTTTTTTTTTTTTATATCATTTATCGCATGCCGCCCTATGGGCTATGGCGATGTTATAGCTATGAACTGCACTCGTTAACTAACTAATACCCCCCCCCCCCCCCCTACCGCCCCCCTCTTCCCCTTACTCCCCCAACAACGTCATGAGCGCCTCTATCTGGTCTATCTCCCCCGCCCCCCTTTTCGATGGTCGCCTCACCTGCTCCTCACCCCCTGGCCACCTCCTCTTCCACACCCTGCACTCTCTGAACAAGTGAGCCGTTGTTTCCTCCCTTTCTCCGCACCACCTACACTCTGGCCCATCCCCTTCCCCGATCTTCCACCTCCACGCTCTCAGCCCCTTCCCGCCTAGGAGACCCGCCAACTTCCCTATCTCCGTGCCCACTCTTTCCAACGGTCTGTATGACAAGTCTAATCTGTTCCTCTCCTCCCCTCTGTCCCTCCTGGCCCTCTGTCTCTGGCCAGCCTCCGTTACCACCTCCGCCTTGTACTGCAGCGCCGTGCCCCACCCCGCCGCCCTGTCTGCCCTCTCGTTACCCTCTATCCCGATGTGGGCCTTCACCCACATTACCGCCACGTCTAGATCCCCTCTTTCCACCCTTTCCTCCCACGCCCTCCTCAACCTATGCGTCGCTCCGTCCTGAGTCATGTCTCCTCTCGCCACCGCCCGCATCACGGAGGAGGCCGCGGGCACCACATGTATTTAGGTTGTTAGGCTGTGTTCTGTCTTTTTCGTTCTTTTTAATAAAGACCCTCGCCATAGCCCATCGGGCGGCCTGCGAGTATTGACATAAAAAAAAAAAAAGAAAATTACACAGCCACACAAGCAGCCACATAGCCAACCGGATCAAACCAAGCCACACGGCAAATTACACCTCAACAATTTTCTCGGAACACAGCCACTTGGACCGAACACACAGCTATAACGCCACACGGTCACTCGGACCGAGCACATTCCTACGTTTCCCAACACAAGCACCACCAGCCTCCAATGGCTCCAACCACGAGAACCACAAGAGGCCGAACCAACAACTGGACCGACCCTCTCTGACAAGCCAGAAGCACCACACGGACGGCAAAGCGCCATCCAAGGGTAAACAACATAGAGTTTCATATGGTGAAGGACTGGAAGGCACATGAAGACATGACATTTATCGCAGGAGACCAACAATGGACCCTTCACAAGTTCGTCGACATCATCCAACACACCAGAAAGGAAGGACCGGAAAAGGCAGAAAGGATGGAAAATGCAACTACCCTAGCGGTGGGGTGAGGCGTATTCGCAGATGAGGAGGACACTGAGGCCCCCGTCAGAATGATAACCATCGACGACACGCAAGCGGGCAGGGTTCTGACCCAGCAAATAATTAAGTTCATTGAAAGAAGTAAGGCCATGGACTCCTGCCTACACGAAGACCAGATGGAGGAGACAATATAGTGGTGAAGCCACCCACCCCAGTCATCCCCAATACCTATGACAACGCCTCATCCATTCCAGGCTCCTTTGATGGGTACACCCCCATGTGGGACCAAGGCGATGACGCTAGGAGCAACTCATCAGTGGAGACGGTAATCCACATGGCAGGAACGCCTGAAACGCAACAAAGACCCCAGTTTCGAGACAGCAAGGGTTACACTCCCTCTCCGAGAGCACCAGAGACATGCCCGATGGCCCCAGACCGTCAATGGACACCCGACGCGGATGAGAGCCAGTACGAGGAACAGTTCCTGCTAGACATAGCTATTGCAGCAGCAAAACAGGCCAAAGCCTGGGAGGATAAGATGGCAGAGGGGCGTATAAAGCCCGAGACCACTAGATACTTGGGTGCATCAGCCGCGGAGGTGCTGAGGGGGCTTGAAAAATGATTCGGACTAGACAGATGGGCGAGAGAAGTCGACGACGAACTCCGAACCTGGACAGAACACATGACGAATGAGTACTAGGCATGGACGGACAAGCAAGCAGCGGGAACAAATACTATCCAACAAGAGCTAGAGGATCTAGAAAACAACCAGAACGCCAACGTATAAATCCTTGAGGAGCAATTGAGATACACTTTGGAAAACAAAATGGCGGAACACCGATGACAGCTATCGAAAGATATGAGAAGAATGAAGCATGAGATTCTGGAAGGTTTACTCGGAGAAGTAGAATTGAGCCAAGAAGGGGGATGGAGGAGATACATAATGGACGGGATAACTCATATCAGCAGAATGATGGAAAACCTAGAGGCAGAATGGGACAAAGCAAGTGGTACAGTGCCTATGGTGGCCAAGACAGATACCACCCTCCCACTCCCAATGAGGCCAACCCAAAAGCCAGCACCCACCACACCCGCACTACTACTCCACATGCCACCGTGCAAAACAGAGGAGATGTACTTAGACAAACTGACCACTGAAGAAGATGGGAACTCGATGAACAGAGACTACACAAACACAAAGCTGAAGGACAGCAGACACGCACTCAGACCAATGACAGGAATAGCCACAGTGATAGACCTCACCCACGAGCAACCAACAATGGAGTTTTACAACAACCCCGGAACCACAAGCACCCCCGCAGTCCGGAAATGGCTGGAGACAGGGAACGCGGGACTAGGGAGGACTGTTGGCATTAGGTGGCTGAGGAAGAAGACATTGCTGCTGGAGGAAGGGAAGAAGACAAGTTCGGCAGTTCTGTACTTGGAGAAACAGACCGAGCTGGACAGGGTAAGGCTAGGCGGGAAATGGCTGAGAATGAGCCCATGCGAACAGGATACTGTAGGGGACGGAAGTAAAGGACCTCTTGTATGGACTTTCCACCCGCACCATGCTGCAGCTCCGCGGGCCCCACATGTATTTACTGGTTGCGTTTATTTCCTTGACTTTTAATAAAACCCTCGCCATAGCCCATCGGGCGGCACGCGAGTAATGATATATAAAAAGAAAAAAGCACCCCCCCGAAAAATGGAAGGGGTAGAACTTAGCAACCCCGCCCTGAAGAATAGCAAACACGCTGACGCGGCTAGATCGGGGAAGCAGGAAGTCCAGATAAGAAGCAGCTCGGCACCGGCCAATAGAGCTAAGAGGACCACGGAAGAGGGCGAGAGTGACATGGACTACGATTTCACAAACCCGGGACTCGAGGACAGCAAGCACACAGTCAGGGCTGACCCGTAGAACATCACAGACACGATGGACAAAGACAACAAGTATGAGGACAGGAACACCGTCAACATGTACAAGAACAGAGCTACGCTTGACACACAGAGACCCACCATGGCAGAGGCGACACCACCACCACAGCCAACAAGGGCACCCAAGGGCAGAGGCGGACCCTGGACGAGGGGGACGAACTACTAACAGAACAGCTAGAGAGGGGAACAACACGACCAGACAGGACAATCCGGACAATGCAACTGTCGCAGCCACCCAGAATAAGCAATACCCTCCAGAGACCCCAGGGACATAGAGAAAATCTTATGCTGAAGTGGCAGCAGAGGCACCTGTCAACCGCCACAGCATGAAGGAAGCACTCAAGACCACACCCATACTGGTAAGTACGAAGCCAGAACGGGAAAGGACACAAGAGGAAGCCATCCCGAAGAACTGGCTCTAGTAAGCAAGAATCCACAACGCCTACAACTGGAGAGGTAAATGAGATATTCCAGCGAAGGGCACCGGGGAAATGGAGACACTGAAGAAGATCAACCGGAACCTGGGCAAGGATGCAGCATACATGGTCAGAAGGGTGATTGTGTACCAAAGCTTTCCTTTAGAAAGAATACTACTTATGGTGGACGCTACTAAGAAACAAGACCCCAGGGACCTCGAAGCACTCACCAAGGTAGTAAAGATGGATGACTCAGGCCTGAGAGCTGACTGGGACAGCAGATATGTCGAAATCATGACTTTCGACATAGGGGACAATGAAGGGGTAGGAAGAGTAGACTGTGAGCTGAGAGTCAACAATCCAGGAGACCTCACACCAAGAATAGCACGGAGACTGGCAGACTGGCAGACTGGCAGATCCCCATCAAAAGGGAGAACAGAGTGATCTCGATATTTGTCTCAGAGAACGTAGTACAAGTTCTAAAGGACGGGCTTCAGTTCAGGAGCCAACAGATAAAAGTTTACCTTTGGAGCGACCTTAGAAAAGAAGACTGTAACAAAGAAAGGAGGTATAGGTATACTGACTTAGATGGATATTGCCACAACCCTGAGGTCAGTCAGGTAATTGAGTGGGTACTAAAACAGAGAAACCTCCCCGAGTGGCTGCAAAGATCACTGAGAAGAAAGGAAGTAGAAGACATATAGAACCTTAACAGAGGGTTCAATCAGACATACTAGTGCTGCAAAAGAATAGGCGAAGACCACCCAGACTATAGCAGGGTGAAACAGAAGAAGGTATGGATCCCAAGGAACTTACGTTCCCAAAGGGTACCAGAGCGGTCAAACTTAGATAACCAATGATCACAATCATATACCAGAACATAGAGAGGTCAGTGCTGGGGATAGACCTCACATTGCAGGAGGGAGCAGATAGAAATGCAGAGATCATTTTCATAGGCAAATACTGAATAGCACTGGGGGAAGGTACAACCTTTCACCCAACCTATTCCAATATTCATACACTAACTAAGACAGAAAGACTTGCAGTATACATAAGAAAAGACATCATACAAGACATAAAAGTGTAGAGTGAGAACAGAGATATCATTATATAGGTCAAGAGAAGGAAGATAATAGGAGTATACTAGAATAATGACACAGACATAGAAAGAGAGCTCGAGGACCTAGGGGATTCGGACCTAGTAATTAGTAACTGCAACAGCCATAACAAGGACTGGTCAGACAAACAGGATCGCAGAGGCACCAATCTGAGAGATACCTTCACATCCTTTGGGCTAGAACAATAGATAAGAAAAGGTATGGTCACTTGGACATGCCAGATAAGCAGGTTGACAAGAACAGCCCTCCTAGATTTAGCCTTCGTAAGGCGAGGGGACTGGAAGACAAAAGCCATCATATGGATAGCGGGCTCTGACTATGCAATGATAATCAGGGAACTCACCATCCTGCAGAACAGCTACCAAACTATCAAAGTTACAGACTAGTACAAGTGGAGGGATTTCATCAAGAATTGGGGAAACAAGCCCCTCAAAGGAGTTACCAACACCTACAACCTCATAAAAGAACTCAGCCAGAAATTCACCAAAGACGTGAGAATCACTAGAAGGACCAAAAAGTGGTTTGATAAGGATATTAAGGAAGCCCGAAAGATGACCAAATACATCCTATGCAATAGTCAATCCAAGCAGGAAACGACATGTGCACAGAGACTCCTAAGTAACATTATATGGGAGAAGAAGAAAGACCATTAGAAGACATACATGTAATTTTCTTTTTTTTTTTTTTATCATTAATCGCTTACCGCCCTGTGGGCTATGGCGATGTGTTAGGTACATGTAATAGATAGGAGCAAAATGAAATATAAGAAGAACAGACCACCTCATCCTGGGATATCTTCTACCTGGCATAGGACTCTTTCTGGGAAAGAAATATAATGGGCATCCCTGGAAATGACCAACAAATAGTAGAGACCTTCATTGAATACAACTTCATAATAGACGAACTTACAAGCCCGAGAGCACCTCGGAGACCAAACGGCCTCACTATCGACAAAGAAGAAGCTAGAAGAGCAATAGACAAGGCTTTAACAAAGACGAAATCAAGATCAGCCCCAGAACTTGATGGAATTCAGTATGGGCTACTCAAGCTCCTCAGAAGAGCCACCCTCTGGACCACCCTATGAGAAGAGATAGTTGATTATATAAACGGGTAGTATGAATTCACAAGTTGCTTCGACATAGTTTTCTTTTTTTTTTTTTTTTTCACGTGACCCCGCTTGCAGCTGTTTTGCCATGGCAGGGCCCCTGGGTCTAGACCCTCAAAGCCCGGAGACAGGCTTAACTAACTAACTCTTCCCCCGCCATCTCTACAAACGAAAACCCGACCCCTCCCCGCCCCACCTCCCCGAGGCAATAAAAATAGCTACGACTTCCCTCCACCACCACCTTCTAACAAACGAAAACTCGACCCCTTCCCGCCCCACCTCCCCGAGGCAATAAAAATAACTACCGCTTTCCTCCACCGCCACCTTCAAACAGACGGAAATTCGCCCCCTCCCCCTACACCTTCAACGAGCCAAAAAACTCTCCCAGCACATTCACCGCCTCCCCGTTCTCCTGCTCTACCATCCACTTTTTCTCGTCCACATCCTCCCACCTTCCCTATCCTTCCGGGTACTCTATCTCCTCGCACCTGAAAGCCAAGTGGTCCGCCGTTTGCTTTTCCCCACATCCACATACACTCCCTTCCTCCGCTCTACCTATCTTCACGTCCCATTCCTTTCCCATCCCCTTCCCCGTTCTCAATCTCGTGAAAGCCGTTGCGGCTCCCCTTCTCCACTCCATCACCACCCCCCCCCCATACCCCACTTCTTTTCTCTCTGCTGCTCGCAGTCGTTTCCACTTCTGCCGCAGCCCTCCTTCTGTCACCACCGACCTCCCTATCTTATCCGCTGCTTTCTTTGCCTCGACGTCCGCCGCTTCATTTCCGGCGATGCCAATGTGCGCCTTTACCCACATCAGCTTGACATCGCCCCCCCTTTTCTTCCTTTCTGCGATCGCCTCCACTACTCTTCTTAAATCACCGGTTTGTGCTCTCCCTAGCCTCCCCGCCTTCTTCACCGCTGCGATTACCGCCTGTGAATCGGTTAGGATGACCAGATCCGCCGGTGCCGGTACTGCTCTCTCTATCCCCTTTCTCATCCCCCTCACCTCCCCATCCCACACCGTCGCCCCTATCCCCATTTCTTCTCCCCCTCCACCGTCCCACTTCCAAAAGCCCCCTCACTCTCCCTTTCTCATTCATACTGCCGTCTGTGTAGACAGCCCCTGCCCCTTGTGTTGCCCAGAAAATCGACGACTCCCACTCCTCCGTTCCTCCTCCTGCTCGTCCTTCTCTGGTTGTTTCTTCCACTTCCACTCTCGCGCATCTTCCTCCCCATGACACTTCGTCCACCCCCTCCGGCATAACGAAGCTAACCGTGCTTTGCACCCTCCCCGCCACCGACTCAAAACCATCCTTCTTCTGTGTCGCCCACCCCACGCTCCAGTCCCTCCAATCTCTGCCTCTCTCCTCCACGTCTCCCTCCCCCCTAAAGTCTGCCGTCCATGTGTCTCCGCAGCCTTCCGGGTCCCCCATGCTCCTCGCCACCAGCCTTGCTTGTGCAGCGTCCAATGCTGTTTCCGCGCTCTCCACTCCGGCAATCCAGTTGACCTTCTGTATTGCTGCTCCGTGGACCGCGCCTGTTGCTTTCTTCAGTACCTGGTACTGAAGCTTTTCCATTTCCCTTCTCCATTCCTTCTGCCCCCTCCATCCTATTTCCGTGCTTCGACATAGTGATGATCCTAAAAAAGAGCAGGCCTAGAGATGACCCATCAAGCTGGAGGCTAATTACCCTGCTCAATACTATAACGAAACTAGGACAGAAAGTAATAGCCGACATGTTGCAGAGACAAGACACCCTGTTCTATGACACATAGTTAGATGGCAGACCCTCATGGGATGCAGAGGATCTACAGAGACAAACCTTGAAAGAAGTCATAAGAAGCTCCAGAAAGATAAATGGACAGCTATCATGGGAGATGACATAAAATCGGTATTCAATTTCCTAAGATAGGAAAAGGTAGTGGACAGGATCAGAATAGCCAACCACAACCTGGCAGCCTTGGTGGAAGGGTTTCTCCAACCCAACAGCTTTCAACTAGCATGGGACAGAAAATGAAGAGGCGAGGGCAGGATGATGGATGGGACCCCCCAGGGTTCTTCACTCTCCACCATCCTATTTCTCATAGGAGTAGCGCTAGTGGAGAAAGGGGAAAAAAGAAATTTCACGTGGTCATATGTCAATGACTTCCATAGCGTCATATCAGGTCCCTTACTAAATCAGCTATGCCGCGCGATCAAAGACCGCCGAAAAGAGCTAGCTAAGGCAGCCGGGGAGGAGGGATTCCAGCTAGACCCCAAGAAGTTGGAGACGCTTATTATAGGCATCAAGGGACCAACATACAGACTGGTCAGTCTACACATAGACTGGGAGCTGAAGTTCAACGTCCACTACACTAGGAGACTCAATCTAGGCAGGGTAGTATGGAGAATAGCATCTCGGCCAAAAAGGATTTCACCTGACAAGAGACAACTATACACAAGTAAAGCACGAAACATAGCAACGTGGGGAAGCTGGGCCTGGGCAGACTACAACTAAGGGGCGCCACGAAACTACAAAATTAGACAATTAGAGAAATGACAGTATATAGTAGCCAGGGAGATCATGGGAGCACCCTAGGGAACAGGACGAGACGTGGTAGAGGGGCTGGCGAACCTGGAGCCAATTGAAACATTCATCAACAGCGAATGTGACAGAGTGGAAGCAAGAACCCTAAGGTTCCGGAATGAGCCCATCAAAGGCCAACAACCTGACTAGAAATACCTGAGAGAGTCGCTGATACATCGACCGCCTTTACCACTAGTAACACAACCAGCGCTACCTAGGAATGCCGAAAGGGAAGACTGGGAGAGAATAATAGCTAAAGAGGAGAACGAAGGCTGGATAAGCGCCTACACTGATGGGAGCAGAATGCAGGATTCAATAGGTGCCGGAGTGTTCCACAACAGGTCGAGCACCAGTCTATACCTGGGCACCAGAAGTACGGTCAATGATGCGGAACTGATAGGGATACGTGAAGCGTTGAATCAGCAGACAGCCGAACTGCTAATCATCTCAGACTCCAAGATAGCCATATCTAAACTGCAGAAGATCGCCAATGGAGACCCCACACCCGATGGACTGGCACATCTGGTGAGAGAACGATGGGACGCAAGAATCGCCCGAAAGGCCTGGGATGTAGCAATAATGTGGGTAAAAGTACATATAGGCATACTGGGAAACACCGAAGCAGACAAGGCAGCCAAAATCGGGACTGCCTTACAATACCAAGACGAAACGGTCACGGAGGCGGGCATTCGCCAGCCCGCAAAGTCACGAAGAGCCGCGGAACGAAACAAACTACAACTCAGCTATCGCCCACTGCAACGCCTAGGACCAAGGGTCGCAACTCTAGCCGGGATCCTAGGCAACAAAGAACTATGATGCTGGAGATACCAGATCGGGAAATCAGACAGCCCAGAGTGCAGATGGTGCGGCAAAGCTTTGGAGACCACCGCACACATCCTGATAGAGTGTGAAGTCTGCAGACGGAAGTTACCAGGGGGAGCGGAGGACCTGAGAAGACCCCCGAGAACAGACGGGGACAAAGACAAGCTGGGGGAGATACTAGAATGGGCGAGCAAAGAGTAGGAGTATTTCTCTTGCACAGAAACATTGGGATACGGTTCATTGTCGTTACAGCTTTTTTCTGAAATCTTTTTCTCTTTCCTGTTCCACAGGTTCAATGTACGTAAAAGAACCTCGCCATAGCCTATCAGGCGGTACGCGAGTATTGATATAAAAAAAAAAAAAAAAAAAAGCAGAGCAGGGAAGACATCAAACTATCTACATGACCTCTGTTCCATAGTTCCTTTGTTCCCACTTCCCCTACGCTCTCTATACCTTGATGGTGTAAGACAGCTGCCTGAGGATGTCCACCTCCTCGCCGTTCTCCTGCCTTACCTTTCCCCGCTCCATGTCATCCCACCTTTCCCACCGTTCCGGGTATTCAACTGCCTCACATCTGAAGGGCAGCTGTTCTGCTGTCTGCCATTCTCCCCACTTGCATACCCCATTTTCCACCATCTCCAATACCATCTCTGAAGCCAATCCCAAAGGAAAGGACACTCCCGCAATCCGGCCGTGCCATTGTAGTGCATGGAATTGCGGTGACAAAGAAACTCGGGAAAGTAAGAGATTGGATGGAGACTGCGAACCCCTGGATGGGAAAGATTGTTGCGGCAAGATGGTTGGTAAAGAAAGAGAGGAGGGAGGGAAAGAAGGCTAGCTCGGTTGTCATCTACCTGGAGGGGGAGGTGGAATCGGATAGCCAAACACCAGCGAAGGTAAGGTTGTCAGGCAAGTGGTACGATTCGTGCCTGTATGACTAGGACAGAAATTCAAAGGTGGACAGAAAGGGGAAGAGGAGGGACGTGGAGGAAATGGACTTGACGACGTAATCTTTCATTTTTGGAGGAGCGGGTTGTCTCATGGGTTTTATTTCCTCTATTCCCTTTTGAATGTCGGTGTATATAGTGAGTTGTTTGTTTTTAGGTGCCTGTCTCCGGGCCATAAGGACTTCGGTCCAGGGACCCTGCCATGGCGAACAGCTGCAAGCGGGGTTATGTGAGATAAAAAAAAAAAAAAAAAAAAATACCCCATTTTCCCTCTTACCAATTCTTGCTTCCACTCCCTTATCATCCCCTTGCTCGTCCTCAATCTCGTGAAGGTAGCGGCTGCTGGCCAGCTCGACCTCATGACCTTCCCCTCTGTCCCCCGATTCCTCCTGTCCTACGCCCTTATCTGCTTCCAGTTCTGCCGCAGTCCCTCTCCGTAGCCACCGATCGGTCCCGATTCGTCGCCTTCTTTGCTTCCTCATCCGCCCTCCCTTACCCCCTCAATGTGCCCTGGCATGGCGAACAGCTACATGCGGGGTTACGTGATATAAAAAAAAAAAAAAAACCCTCAATGTTTAAGTGGGCCTGACCCACATGAGCTTCATCTCTTTCCCTGCCCTCTTTCTCCTTGATTTCTGTGTCACTACCCTCAGCAGGTCATCTGTGCTCGCCGAGAACTGGACATCGCAGTAATGTGGATAAAGGCACACATCGGCATCCAGGGCAACGAGAGAGCCGACCGAGCGGCAGAGATAGGAGCATTCATCCAATACCAGGCAGAGGTGGTAACCGAAGCCGAAATCCGAATGGAATACAAAGCTCAGAGAGCCGAAGAACGCAACCGACTAGAGCTGAGCTACAGGCCACTCCAGCTACTGGGGACATTGAGGCACACTGGCAGGGCTACTGGGCGGGAAAGGCCTAAACTCATGGAGGTTCTTTTTTTTTTTTTTTTTTATTTCATTACTCGCATGCCGCCCTAAGGGCTATGGCGATCATGGAGGTTCAAGATAGGAAAGGCGGACTCCCCAGAGTGCCGCTGGTGCGGGGAAGAAGAAGAGACGAGAGAACACATATGGGGAAGGTGCAGGGCTTGGAAACTTAGATGGCCGGAGGGGGCAGAAGGGTTGAAGGGACCGAGGGAAGGACAGGGGAGGACAGACTGGTGAGCGTACTCAATGGGCGAAAGCATAGCGTATCACATCACTTTCCTAGATCACTTCCTCGTTATTTCCACACACTTTCTTTCTAAGTTTTACAATCAATCAGTTTATCGTCAGCTATCAATTTTAAATGCCATTGTGCTGGTATTGCAAAAATTCTGAGATACGAAATGCTCTACAGACAATGACCAATAATGTAGAATTAGCCAAACAATTTTTTTGTTATTTTTCCTCCAGTCAGCCAAGAACTATTTTTAAACTTCGGCACTATTATACAACAAGATCATTCTGTACCATCAAACCGCTGTTCTCACTAGTACCTCTATGGCATCGCTGAGCTCACAGTTACTTGATAAATTTGTGTGAAATGCCACCCTTGGTCGCACTCTTCTACTTCGATTCCACCATCGGAGTGATACATCCTTGTTTGGTATTTTGACGTCCCTCTTACAAAAAGTTCGTAATTTTCATTGAACCAGAGAAAGCGTCCTGGAAAATCTACTAGCTCAATGGACACAGACTCAAACTCTGTTTCATGAAGCAAGAACATCTCTGTACTGTCACATCTCTCAGTCAGGGTAACAGTCCCCCCAGCATTATTATTCCCAATTTCAACATCAGATGCTTCAGCGCTCAGATACGTCATGGGGCTGGTGTCAGCCTGGAAGGAAACCATTCCGTTCGTATGCCTTAAAAGCGTGAAAGGCAAGCTCAGGCTGAATGACGTCAATACAGCTGTACCCTCTCTGCTAATGCCAAAATAGCGACGCAGCGCTGGCGCCTCGAGTATCATATGTGGTAGCCTCATATTGCTCTCCCTGTAATACTCTGGTCTGGGTGTTGAAAGGTGGCGTTCCGATTGACCTTTCACTTGATTCTCGTACTGCTCCATAACAAGCTTCTTAAGGTATTCCTCCACTGTCAGCGCACTGGTCCCTTTTGCTTGCAGTATATCATCTGGCTGATGTATTGTCGCTTGCTTTGCGCGCAATGAGTCCTCCAGCTGGTGTATCAAAGTTTGTTTCATTTGCAATGAGTCCGCGAGTTGATTTATTGTCGTCTGCTTCGCCCGTACTGAATCCTCCAGCTGATTAATAATACTTTGCTTCGTGTGCAACGAATCCTCCAGTTGGCTGATAATCGTTTGCTTCGTTTGCAATAAATCCTGGGCAACAGCGAGTTTTGTGTTTAGCGCTTCAATCGTAGAGGTGCCCTCGTCGCTACGCTGCTGCTGCTGCTGCTGCTCTGACCCATGTTCAATCCCTGGAGTTATCGTGCATTCGCTGGGCGTGTAATGAGTGGTCGCTGGAGTGAACAGCCCACCGCTGCGCTCAAGCAAGTGGTTATCGCGATACGGTCTCCTGGTCTGAATATCAAATCAGCGGGAGAGCATAGTTTGCAGAAATAAAATTCTGATTACTGCATTGACAAGCTTCGCGAAAATCATTGACGGAGGGAGCTTGTCTTGGCTGGCAGTGCGGAACCATTCCCACAGGCTGTCCACCTTATCGCTAGTCAGGACATCATCGGGCTCTAAAAGGTCCCGATCCCACTGCTGCAAATGAATTTGTGCCATGCCCTGTACGCGTGATAGTTATGTGGCTATTCGTGGTTGCGGTAAACGTGTGATATAGACGGGGTCAGGTGTGAGCGTGATGCAAGCTTTTAAGCTCGAACTTTGCGATAAATTTTGATCACGTGGATCAGGCCTCCCGCCAAGAGCACATTTGTATTACATTATCGCTGCTGATTCGCGAACCGCCTAGGATAATTTGCAAATTGTTGGAATGATGATCTAGCGGATCGGAGGTTTGTTAAGTGTGGCGAAGGTTTCTGGAACACGGCAGAGGCATTGGAAGTTTGTGGATTGCGGCGGAGGCTTGTGGATTGCGGCGGAGGTTTGTGGATTGCAGCGAAGGTTTGTTTCGATAAAAATTGTAGAGAGGAACTTGGATATACTGTCTTTCACCACAACCCGACGTGCACCACATCCGGACGCACGTTTTACACCAAAACTGAGCATGCGCGACAACATATATCTCAACCAGCAGAATAGACTTTTGTATGCGCTCTTCAGGAGAAATAAATAAAGGGTTATTCTTAAACTTTAATCCCTCCATTTGCACTGAAAAGACATTGTGGTTGATGAATGGCACCATGAGTTTTTCATTGGTGTCTTAGCATGTATTTATATGGAATTCCCATACAAAGTGAACTGGAGGGTAGAATGCACAACTTCTCTTCAACGCTCACCATAATTGTTACTAGAGAGTCTCCCCAATAGGCCTCTTGTCAATTAGTGCTTCAAGTGGCTTAATGTTGTTTAATGCCTAATTTATACGTCAAATTGCCATTTCAGGTAGTTTTCCTATACAATTATTGCATACAGTTTCTATGAGAAAATGCATTTTGTGAATAAGTCCACCACTTCTTGAGAAGCTTTCTTGGTGTGCTTCTCACATCTTTGAATAAGATAAAATATTGATATTCAAGTGTCCTGCTGCCTTGATCAAATTTACTTCAGATGTGATAAGTGGAATTCAATACTAGTGATATCACAGTGAAAAATATATGCCAACCCTATGCCAATTCATGGTAAAAATTTCATGAATCATAAATCCCTTCAAAGCAACATATCTGAAGAAGCTAGGGTGTGGAATATGAAGAATAGTCCTTAATTTAACTGCTCTACAAGTTGCATACAAAATTGTATTCTAGTGGTTGAGATATATGTTGTCGCGCATGCTTAGTTTTGGTGTAAAACGTGCGTCGGGACATGGTGTACGTCGGGTTGTGGTGAATTACAGTATGTATTGTGTTGGTTTCTCATTTTTCTGTTCTTTTATCATCATCGAAATCTATGCAAATGAATTACTATTGAATGCAGTATTTTTCTGCAGCGAATTCTCGTGAATCTTACACAAATTGCAGCTGTGAGAATAGAAGCAACGTTCTACCAGTCCCCAAAGCAGCTGCTAACAGTATAACAAACATAACAGTTCGATATACATGATTCTCCGTGATTGCTAACTGCTACTACGCACACATCACGTTGTCGCCTACCCGCTCTTACTAAGGCATGGGACGACAGGCGCTCTCGAGGAGATAGCGACGTTGCCGTGATATGGGTGAAGGAATACACGTCAATGCGGAGGCGGACAGGGAGGCCAAGATCGGCATGTGCATACAATACTGTGGTTCACCACTTTCCCGGACACACCACTTTCCCGGACACGTTTGCCACCAAAAGTGCACAACTTCAACGACCAACATCTCAACAACCACAGCACCCCTGTGGGTCCAGCCATGTCTCATGATAGTAAAGGGGTCAAAGATATGGTTTATAGTCTAATCTAGTGATATGCACTGGTGAGTAGGTACATAGAGGTCTATAAATTTGCAGGATTTCTGCTCGCTTAGAGGTCAACATCACAATTCCACATATTCATCTTCATATCTTCCAATGTCTGATGAAACTGCTATCCAGGCTGCTCTCCGTGAGTACCGCCGCGGTCCTCATGCCAAAGGCAACCTGCGGCGTGCTGCATACCTTCATGGTGTTGCAAAATCTACCCTTCACGATCGAGTACATGGTAAGCGACCTCGAAACAAATGCCACACTAACGATATGCTACTATCACCTAAGCAAGTCAAGGTAGTGAAGGATTGGATTATTAGGAAGGACAAATGGGGATTTGCAGTTAATGCTAGCTATGTACGAGAGGTTGTAGTAGCAATTACAAGAAAAGTGCCTGGGATAAATTGGGTTACCCGGTTCATAGCTAGAGAATCTGATCTGGAATCTATTTTCTACAAAGCAAGGAACAAAGAGCGCCAGTTTTCTACTAGCTACGAGATTTTCAAAAGCTTATTCGATCTGGTATGTACCTTAATACTATTTAGACTTGCATGGGCTAACTTCAAGCAGTTTGATGAAGCTCGATGTGACTTTGCTATTGACGAAAAAAACATATACAATATGGATGAGAAAGGAGTTCTATTAGGTGTAGCAGCTAATAGTAAGATCATACGATTTACTGGCAATAGAAAAGGAGGTGGAGGTATGTCAAATATAAGTCATAGTGACGTCATACTAATTATACTTCCTATTTGAGTAGATGGCAACCGAGAACTTGTTACAATTCTGGATTGCATATCCGGTATTGGTGATGCCTTGCCACCATTGATCATCTACAAAGGAGCTGCATTATACGTTGGTTGGATGAGAGGTGTTGAAGCTACAAGAGCTGCATTCTTCGCACATTCTTCATCAGGATATACCAATGATAATCTAACCTATGAATGGCTTGTGAAAGTATTTGATCCAGCTACGAGGGACCGAGCTGCTGGCAAGTATCGTCTGCTAATTCTCGATAATCACCATTCACATGTTACATATCGCTTCCTCAAGTATTGCTACGATAATTGTATCCTAGCATTGTGTTTGCCACCTCATACTACGCATGCACTTCAGCCGCTAGATGTTGGTGTTTTTGGTGCGTTGAGTACCTACTATAAACAGGAAGTCCAAAGAGTATACAGCATGGGTGAAGGACGAATCAGCATCAATAAAGAGTCCTTCTATACGATCTTCAAAGCAGCTAGAGATAAAGCCTACACTCGCCACACGCTTAAAAATTCCTTCCGAGCAACTGGACTTATCCCCTTTAATCCTAACAAGGTTTACTATGAATACAACCTCTCTCCGCCTCAGAAAGCATCTATTCCTCCACCAATCACGATTCCTACTCCTGCTACCCCAAAGACGCCACGAACACTACGCAGATATGCCAAGCAGACTCTCCAAGGTCCGGAGATATTCTCGCAAACTACAGAGTCAGCACTGAAACATTTTAGCCATGCAGCTGAAATTGCTATGGCAGAGCGTGACATAGCTCAAATTGAGGTGCAACGTCTTAGATCTTTGCTGAAGGATAAGCCTAAGTCTGATCGCCGTAAACTAAAGGTCACGGCAGTGCTTATCAGCAGCATTGAGGCACTAGAGGCTGTCAAGGCTCGTGAGGAGGAGGCAGCAGCAAAGGCAGCTAAACGGGGTAAAAAGCGCAAACGAGATGAGCTCACTGGCTCTGAGGAGGATCAGGAGGATGAAGATAGACCACAGGAAGCTGAGCAGGATGGGCAGGAGGAGCCGGAGGGGCAGGACGAGACAGAGAATGAGGAGCAGGGGCAGGATAGGGAGGAGGCTGAAGATGAGCAAAATGACTCAAGTGATACTGAAAGTGTCGGGTCTGTTATTCATGTTAGAAGGGCATAGATGTGTGAGATTAGCTTAAGTAGTTTCTCCTGTTATACTCAGAATGTTGTAGTTCCTCGTGGTTGTTGAGATGTTGGTCGTTGAAGTTGTGCACTTTCGGTGCCAAACGTGTCCGGGAAAGTGGTGTGTCCGGGAAAGTGGTGTGTCCGGGAAAGTGGTGTGTCCGGGAAAGTGGTGAACCACAGTACCAGGACGAGGTGGTCACGGAACCCGGACTAAGGCAAGCGGCAAAGGACTGCAGCACGGAAGAAAGGAATCTTTTTTTTTTTTTTTTTATATCATTAATCGCGTGCCGACCCTATGGGCCATGGCAATGTCTAGGTACATGGAAATGAATAGAAATATAAATGAAAAGGAAATGGGAGTGAAATGGATAACAGGTATGAAAATTAGAGAATTCCCGTCACTGTCCCGCCCACTCGAGTATGTCAACCAATGGGTCTCTGTCTCCGTTGTCCGTCCCGTTTCGGTCGTCGCTCCTCGATGCTCGTGTGTCCGTCACTGTCCCGCCCAATCCAGTAGTTCTATCAATTTGTCTCCTCCTTCGTCTGATTCGTTCCGGTCGTCACTTCTGGGGCGGCATAGATCCTCGAGGCCCCTCGGGCATCTCCGTTTCCATATCTTGCACTGGGTCAGAACGTGTCGCGTGGTCTCGGTGTCCTCGCCGCACCAACGACACTCCGGACTATCGGCGGTTCCGATTTTGAACTTCCAATCTCTTAGGCTTTTGCCCCCGAGGATGCCGGTGAGTACTGTATGCGGACCACCGACAACAACCACCTCAGGACGAGCATTTGGAAGCGACTCCACAACCACAACGTCCCCCCCCAGCGAAATCTACATAGATCGAAAGCTCTCAGCACGCTGAGTCTTTTGATCTAATTTTTATCACTCCAAACCACAACTTGCAAGTTTCCCCTCAGGGTGAAGCTTCGAGCAGTTTTTCAGCTCAACAACGCCGTTGCCAATACATCAACCCCGTGCCAAGACCCAATAGGAGGTCGCGAAACACCGTCCACCGCCAATCAAATGCCGAAGGGAAAGAAGAAACAGTCGACCATTTCTCCCTCACCACCTCCTCCCCCAGTGGTGGAGGACCCTCCCTCTCCCCTGCCGGCTCACGTAAAACTGTGGCAGGACCAGCTAGAGGAATTGAGAGCCGCAGGTATCAGATGGACAACTATCGTTGAAACAATGTGGCAATACAAAGCAGAAGACATCAACCCCCCGAAAACCGGAGCGACACTAATAATCAGGTTTTTCGACAAGGAAGGCGTGATCATACAAGGACTACAGACAAACCAACCCCTCCCAGGCTGGCTCCGATGCGACTCGCCAACTCAGACTCTGGGGCTCAGTCCCATCACGTGTATTCAGTCAGAGCCACGGGAAGCTTCTCCGCCACCACCACAGCCACTGGGGCTCAGCCCCATCACGTGCCTTCAGACGGAGCCGGTGGAAGCGCCACCAGCACCACCACAGCCAATGGGGATCAGCCCCATCACGTGCCTAGAGACACCCCCAACAGTCCCACTGCCACCACCGAAGAGACCGACCTCCCCTCCAGCAGCAACACCCTCGACCGTCGCACCCACCCCAAGCAGAAAGCGCAAGGGCAAGATGCCGTCCCCCTAAGACGCGTATGCCTTAAAGCACCAGTTGAGCGACGAGGAGGCAAGGAAGATTGCCTCGGCAACCTACCCAGCCCCCTCCGCGACCGCGGCACCGAGCCCCCCTACCTCCGGGAGGCACCAAGGAAAGCTGCCAAGCCAAGTCGCAGCTTTCAAACGCCATCTCAGAGACAAAGCACCAGAACCGTCGACCTCCAGATGCACACCCCAAGCCGCCACTAAACCTACCCCGACAACACCTGACGTCCCCACCAAATCTGGCATCGTTGTGCATGGCATAGCCCTGAGGAAGAATTTGGACAACGTGCGACGATGGCTGACCGCAGACAACAAAGACCTGAAGAAGATTGTCGGGATCAGATGGTTGAGGAAGAAAGACACACTTATCGGAGAAGGAAAAAAGACAAGCTCCATAGTGGTATACTTCCACCCAGAAACCAGACACCCCTCCCCGCCCCCCAAGACCGCCTCCCCCACCACCCCAGCTGCCAATACTAATCCCGGCGGCATCGTCGTACATGGAGTTGCTTTGAGAAAAGACTTAAGCAAGGTCCGGAAGTGGCTGGAGGCCGACAACAAAGACTTAGGTAAGACGGTGGGGATCCGATGGTTGAAGAAGAAGACAATGCTGGTTGACGAAGGCAAGAAAACCAGCTCGGTCGTAGTATACCTGGAAAACACATTCGAGGGTGGGAGAGTGAGACTGGGAGGACGTTGGCTGAGGACGGACCAGTATGAACGGGACCGAGGAAGGAAGTAGGAAGACATACTCCGAAACCCGCACTACGTAGGAACTCCGCGGGCAACACATGTAGCTAGACATAACTTTTTCCTTGATTACTTTTAAATAAAACCTCGCCATAGCCCATAGGGCGGCATGCGAGTAATGAAATGAAAAAAAAAAAAAAAAAAAAAAAAATAGTGGTATACTTGGAAGAGCAACAGGATATTGACAAGGTACGACTTGGAGGAAGATGGCTCAAGGCGAGCCAGTACGAGGCGGAAAGAGGACGGAGATGAGACAGACCGCTGGCCGATCCCCCCGCAACACAATGGAAATCGCGGGCATCATGTATTTAGACGTTAGTTAGCTTATCTTTTCTTTTAATAAACCCTCGCCATAGCCCGAAGGGCGGCATGCGAGTACTGATATTAAAAAAAAAAAAAAAAAAAAAGCATATTATAAATCTGCACGAAGGGGAACAGTGTAGTTGCGTAGCATCTCCCAAATCATTGCAGCTCTGATAACTCTTTTTTATTTTTAAGATCATTAATCGCATGCCCCCCTGGGGACTATGGCGATGTATTAGATACATAAGCGATAGGATGAAGAAAGAAACCACAGAAAGAAGCACAAACGAAAAGTAAACAGCTCCGTTTCCGCCGGCCGTGTGTCAAAATGTCCCGCTTACTATTACCGTTCCATCTAGTGAGCGGCACGAGCTAGCTCGAGCCTGGATTGATTATATACATAATATTGACAAACTAAACTAAACTAAGCTAAATTCTCATCTTTCTCACTACTATCAGGTAAATTGTGCATTTCGAAGTTGTTGGTAGGTCAGAATGAGCTCCAAGTCTCTAATTATTACTATATTAGGTATTTACAGTTTATGAAACCTTGCACTGGCTAAGCATTTTAGCAAGCTGTCAAGAAAAACACTAGCATGATCTTGGCTCGTTTGAGCTCGAGCTGGCTCGGCTCGTGCCGCTCACTAGTTCCATCCAGTCCATCAGTCCTCTGAGTTGGTCTCCTTCTCCTTTACCCCTTTCCTGTGGCCTGATCAGCGCGTCCCTCCCCCGGACCATCTTGTCTTCCATACCCGGCATCTGTCCAGGACTTGGGCCGTGGTCTCCTCCACTTCTCCGCACCATCTGCATTCCGGTCCGTCGGTCCTCCCCAACCTATGTTGCCAGTGCCGCAGGCCCTTGCCTCCTAGTAGGCCTACTAGCATTTTTTTTTTTTTTTTTTTTTTATTTCATTACTCGCATGCCGCCCTATGGTCTATGGCGAGGTGGCCTACTAGCATGCCACTCCGTGCCCCAGTCTTTGAAGCGGCCTGTAGTTCATGCCTAGCCTATTCCTCTCCTCCGCCCTTCATCATCTAGCCTGCTTTCGCATGCCCGCCTCCGTGATCATCTCGTCTTGGTATTGCATGAACGCACCTATCCTGGCTGCCTTTTCGTCTTCTGTGTTGCTCCTGACGCCCCTGTGGCCCTTCACCCACATCACTGCTACATCCAGGTCCGCTCTTGCGGCTGTCGCTTCCCAGGCTCTCCTCACCATTTATGCTGCCTGATAACCCTTCTGGCTGCATACATCCTCCCTGGGCAATAGTAAGGCAGAGGAGAGAGAATGGATCCTTCGGATTGCTGAACCTCAGAGAGACGATGTTAGCTGATCCAGAAGAGTGGAAGCTGACTAATGCGGTGAGATAAGGGGAAGGGGAATGAAGTCCAGTTATCTAGCCGAAATAGCAAAAGTCGGCAATGATGGAATGATAGATAGCAGCAGAGAATAAGCAAAGCGTGGAAATGGAAGGAGAGAGCACAGCTGTAGCAAATTAGCAGTCGATGGGAAATTCTGCTCGAACATGATGCTGAATCTTGCGAGCGGGCAGTTACTAAAATATGTCGGAACATTACATCCGTTGCCACCTGTTGCTATTATAATTGTTCTCTATTATTTTGTCGTTCCACTCATGCATTTAAACTCGCTATTGGATTATGTATGAATACGCCACAACGCCAGCTTTTATGTGGCTTACGCCACGGCGTTCTCTTGTAAGCCACGCATCCCGTGCCTTTCTCACCTTTCCTGATATGATATCTTCCCTGATAATTTCCTATTCAGTCATGGTTCACAAGTCACGTTATGCTATGCTTTCTCATGTATATAAACCTGCTGTTCTTGCGACTCTACGTTCAATAGACTCAACGGTATCTCTATACTTCTATAGCCCTCACCGTGACAAAGCAGCCCTCGCAGACCCTCCCGCTCGTATAAAATATACCAACGGTAGAAAATTAAATCAAAGAGAAGCAGGGCTCGAACTCGGGTGCACGAGGGGGAGGGGCAGGGGGATGAACAGCAGAGGAGAGGAAGCGGAGTAGGGTCCGGGTAATTTTAGGCACGAGCTATATAAAATGAGCAGGGAGTGAAAGGGCTCTGTAGGGCATCAAGTGCCTCCCAACGCGCAAGAGTTGCTGAAAAGCTCTAGAGATGCGCCGGAACTAGGCAGCAGGGGTGCGGAAACAGATGGTCAGCGAATTGGGGAGGAAGGGGGGCGGAGAAAGTACATGAAAACGAATTCATCGATTAAGTGACAACAGCAAGGGAGAGGAGAAGGGAAGCTGTGCAATGTACTGGTGAAGTCGTCTCATGCCAGTGCCATCCTCCTTGACTGTGTGGGCATGACTGCCATTTGCTAATCGTGCACGTACACACTGTCATTATTAGACTGCGCATAGCCTAGTGAGCGGGGCACAAGCACAGACCGCGCAGAAGAAAGAAGGCGAACCTGGGCAGCCCTAGCAATTGCCAAGTCACGTTCAGCTCCGGAACGGACGGCATCCAATACGGACTTCGCCCAGAAGGCTTTAGAGAATGGGGGGATATGGAGAAGAACTGGAAAAGGACAGCAGAGAATGGGGAGGAGTGGGATGAGTTGGAAAGGTTCTTTTCCAGGATCAGGTTCTAGGGCGCCGTGCGATTTACCGACCCGGGTCGGGTAAAAATTTGCAGGTTGCGAAGATGTGCAGGAAACTGCGAAGGTGAGGTGTGGAGGAAACTGCGAAGGTGAGGTGTGGAGGAAACTGCAAAGGTGTGGAGGAGAGGGGAGGGGGGAAAGGTGGAGTTGTAGAAGCGTGCGATTTGCCGGCGGGGAAGTTTGCTTGCCGGGATGCGAAGGTGTGGAGAAGAGGGGAAGGGGGAGAGGGTGAGATATATAGGGGAGCCTCCCTGATGCAGAAACCGGAAGAACTGTCCGGAAGTTCCTGGAATCAGGTCGTTAGAAGGGGGTGGAACAGGGACGTGTATATAGAAGTTTCTTTGTTAAGCCTGTCTCCGGGCTTCGAGGGCTTGCCCAGGGGCCCTGCCATGGCTTGGCGCTGCAAGCGGGGTTGTCAAAACGGACAGTCTGATCCCGCCTTCTATTATCACGACATACACGTTCTGTTAATGTTTTATTGGCTTAATTCTTTCTTATCTTCGTTTCACATGTCGTTTACATGGATGGTTGCTATGGTTATCTCGTATATTGTAATTCTTTCATTTATTTACGGAATTACTTCGGATATCACATTCAGCTGGGATTTGTTTCGAACTCGCATACAGCTTGTATTACTTCGTCTTTTCTTTACGAATCTGTACAAGTTTGTTGCCTATATCTACGGCTACCATTTGGGTATAGTCGTCTCGCTTTCTGTGTATATAGTCTGCGGAAACCCGCACCCACTTAATACCATAGAGTCGCTCAACTCCTCTCCTCGTTTCCTTCCTCCGTGCCTCCACTCCATTGCTGCCGCCGTTTGCACCATTATCTTTCCCCTATAGCGCTTGCCCCGCTATCCTTATTCTTCCGCTACGCATCGTATTACCCTCTCGTGGGTCACGTTGTTAGGGGTTACGTGAGTTAAAAAAAAAAAAAAAAAAAAAATCCAATACGGACTACTCAAACTACTCAGACACAACAAATTTTCGCCGCAGTGGTCGTTAGCTACATCAACGGAATTCTGAGGGATTCCGGGCAATGGGCATCATGGATCAACAGCAGGCTGATAGACCTACTAGAGTGGGCAGCTGAATAGGAGGAGGAAAGAGACCGTGGAAGAGAGAGAGAGGCGGAGAAGTAAGAGGAGAATGGAGAACGAGATATCGTAGAAGTGAGAGAGGCAGAGGAAGCATGTAGATAGATAGTCAGTTAATGGGCGGCGACCTCCTCCCCGGTGATGACCGCAAGTTGGATACGAGCAATAAAGTTGTGATGCGCGTGATGGCCGCGCAATAGCCTCACAACAGTTATTCCTAGTGAGCGGCACGAGCCGAGCCAGCGCGAGCCCGAGCCCACGCGAGCTAGCTCGAGCTTAAGACAGCCAAGATCATGCTAGTGTTTTTTTTTGACAGCTCGCTAAAATGCTCATCCAGCGCAGGGTTTCATAAACTGTAAATAGCGAATATGGTAATAAATTAGAAACTCGGAGCTCATTCCGACCTGCCAACAATTTCTATAAATATCAAAAGTGGTTCAATTACATAGACCTATATCAAGTCTTTTATGTTTAATATCTCTCAAGGTCTCTAGAAGGTAAGTTTCACAATTTAAGAGTATATATATAGGCCTCTCTATTCTCTCTATCCTCTTGAAATTCTTTTCTCTTTACTACTATCCAATATTAAAACATCGAGACTTATACTACGCTTCGAGACCCTTAATTCTCATACTACAAGATTCTTGTTCCTTATAGGACATTAGCAATTTATCAATATGACAACCAATTCTACATCAATTCGTGATGCCTTTTTTGCCAGCCTAGCTGGCCAATATTCTTGTGTTAAAGATCAGCATACTGTTTTGAACTCTCATTAGTTACTGTATACAAGATGTGTAATTTTGCAGCGAAAAATATTAGATAATAAGCACAAAATTTTATATATGCATTGTTCCAAGACTTAGCAAGTCAAAAGCGATACAACAAACACATCCATCCCATTTTCGGAAGTCACATGCATCAGTTCCACTTTCATGTCAACTAGTAACGCCATAGAATGGAAGCGGCGAATACTATTCAACATGATGGTTCCAACAAAGCGAGCTAAACCAGAGGGCTTTTCCAAAACACTCCTTTGCGGCTTTCTTATCTCAACAAATTCACCAATCAAACTAGCAGAAAAGCCATCATTACTAGAGCTCCTCCAATGTGCAACCCCAAAGTTTGAGCTGGATGTCACCAAATCTAGCCCGCATGGCACAAGATTATTTAGCAATACCTGCCTCTTCTATTCCCTCCGAACAGATATTCTCACAGGTAAGTATTTCAACATAATACTATCTCTAGCTAAGCTAACAATCCGGGACCTCTCTGGGCAGGCCAGTCTGGCCTGCCCGGATGCAGGGGTATTGACAGGGGACTGTAGACTAGCCTGCCCGGTTGCAGAGATATCTACAGGGGGGACGGCACAGGTCTTCAAATCGCATGCCAGGCTTATGCATATGCGTGAGAGGCGACGTATGTAGACACTCCTACATATATTGGTTTTATAGACAGCATACATACACCTTGAGTCTAATATGCAATCTGAAGACCTGTGCCGTCCCCTGTACTAGCCGAAAAAATAAGTATCCGGACAGAGCATAAACGCATATCATGCGCTGTGCAGTAGTTGGCATAAATCAGCATATTTTTGTATGCTTGGCTGTGGATGTTTATGAGACCAGTCCAAATTTCATGGAAGTGTCCAATTTTATTATGTCAGAAGTTTCCGGACAGCTGACATAATGAATTTGGGTCTTGCAACACCAACAGTCCTATACCTATGTATCAGGATAAGGAAAATAGATATAAGTCCTCTATTAGGAATATAAAAATGGCACTGCAGGCAACCATGATAAGTACAGGTTCAGGCATTATAATGATCAAAAGTTACTATTTTGATAGATCCTAAGATTTCGAGACTGCTCTTCAGGGCTGTTCTACAAACTTTTACAAGGCTATTCCAAGAGCTGTTCCAGAGGCTGTTCCAGAGGCCTTTTTTTTTTTTTTTCAATATCATTACTCGCTTGCCGCCCTATGGGCTATGGCGAGGTTTATGTAACTATCAATGGAAAGAAACGTAACTACAAATTGAGACTGTAAGCACTTAAGAAAAACTCTCCCGTTTCCGTCTATTGCTCCTCCAGCATCTCAACCAGTCTGTGCAGTGGGTCCCCCTCTCCTTCCCCGAACTTCGGTGGTCGTCTTACTGTCTCCATCCGGGACCTCTCCGGGCAGGCCAGTCTGGCCTGCCCCGATGCAGGGGTATCGACAGGGACCGTAGACTAGCCTGCCGGGTTGCAGAGGTATCTACTAGCCGAAAAAATAAGTATCCGGACAGGGGATAAATGCATATTATGCGCTAGGCAGCATTTGCTCTAAACTAGCATATGTTTCGTATGCTTGACTGTGGATATCCATGAGACTAGTTTACTTTCGTAATAGATTGTCCAAATTCGCATACCAAATAGCCCAATATTGCTTTTATCAATAAAACAATATCTACAATAATGAAGATACTGAAATCAACATGCACTAACATCATTGAGAGTGCAGTTTTAAGAGCTTTACATATGCATCAGCTACAAATCTTGAAGTTGTGATAAAGTGCAGATGAGAGTACTGCCACTGGAAAGAGGTCACTACTGCTTGTTTTCACTGCTATTGCAGTGCTCTTCTGTAGCCTGTTCCAGACGCTGTTCCGGAAGCTTTTGTGGAGACTGTTCCGGAGGCCGTTTGAGCTCAAACAGCCTCTCGAACAGTATTTCAATGGCCTCTGGAACAGCTTTTGGAACAGCTCTTGGAATAGCCTTGGAAAAGCTTCTAGAAAAGCTCTGAAGAGCAGTCTTGAAATCTTAGGCCCTATTAGAACAGTAAGTTTTGATCATTATAATGCCTGAACCTATTCTTATCATGGTTGCCTACAGTGCCATTTTTATATTCCTAGTAGAGGACTTATATCTATTTTTCTTGTTCTGATACTTTTTTTTTTTTTTTTTTTTTTTTTATCTCATTACTCGCTTGCCGCCCTAGGGGCTATGGCGAAGTCTTGTTCTAATATGTAGGTATATAACTGTTGGTATTGCAAGTCCTAAATTCATTATGTCAGCTGTCCAGATACTTCTGATATAATAAAATAGGACACTATCTACGAAATTTGAACTGGTCTCATAAACATCCACAGCTAAGCATACGAAAATGCCCTGCCATGGCGAACAGCTGCACGCGGGGTTACGTGACAAAAAAAAAAAAAAAAAAAAAAAGCATACCAAAATATGCTAGTTTATGCCAACTGCTGCGTAGCGCATAATATGCGTTTATCCCCTGTCCGGATACTTAATTTTTCGGCTAGTACGTAGATACCTTGCAACCGGGCAGGCTAGTCTACAGTCCCCTGTC
Organism: Kalaharituber pfeilii; assembly: GCA_015179045.1. NCBI lineage: Eukaryota > Fungi > Ascomycota > Pezizomycetes > Pezizales > Pezizaceae > Kalaharituber > Kalaharituber pfeilii. The sequence continues at coordinate 86,539 of WHUZ01000080.1, read as the reverse complement.
GATACCCTGCATCGGGGCAGGCCAGACTGGCCTGCCCGGAGAGGTCCCGGTCTCCATCCCCCCTGGCCATCTCCTTCGCCATACCCTACACACCTCCATCAAATGGCTCGTGGTCTCGTTCTCTTCTCCACTCCAGAGGCCATTGAAATACTGTTCGAGAGGCTGTTCGAGCTCAAACAGCCTCCGAAACAGCCTCCGAAACAACCTCCAAAACGGCCTCCGAAATGGCCTCCGAAACGGCCTCCGAAGTAGCCTCCGGAACAGCCTCAGAACAGCCTCCCCAAAAGCTTCTGGAAAAGCCTCTGGAACAGGCTACAGAAGAGCACTGCAATAGCAGTGAAAACAAGCAGTAGTGACCTACCTCCAGTGGCAGTACTCTCATCTGCACTTTATCACAACTTCAAGATTTGTAGCTGATGCATATGTGAAGCTCTCAAAACTGCATTCTCAATGATGTCAGCGCATGTTGATTTCAGTACCTTCATTGTTTTAGATATTAATTTTATTGATGAAAGCAATATTGGGCTATCTTGTATGCGAATATCTCAATGTAGGCCCCAATAGCTACTCTTTTCTGGGGGGTTATTTCAGCACCTATGAGAATATTATTATCTTACTAAGTATGCTACTTGCGTTTTTACCTGGACCTTTTTGCCTGCTGTCCTTATATATACTACCTTGTTCTTGTGTTTATTCTGCTGCTGCTGTACAATTGGCCCAAATTCATTATGTCAGCTGTCCAGATACTTCTAACATGATAAAATTTGGACAATCTATCACGAAATTGGATAGATATCCATAGCCAAGCATACGAACATATGCTTGTTTAGACTAGATGCTGCATATCGCATAATATGCATTTATCCCCTGTCCGGATACTGGTTTTTTCGGCTAGTAGACACCTCTGCAACCGGGCAGGCTAGTCTACAGTCCCTGTCGATACCCCTGCATGCGGGCAGGCCAGACTGGCCTGCCCGGAGAGGTCCCGCTAACAATCTACTACAGGTAGGTGAAGTTCTTAACACACGCCGAAACAGAATGGAAGGTGAGACTATGAGCGCTATCATGTGCTACTGAATTTAGCGGATAGCGGTGATGAGGATGAAGCTGTAGAATAGTTTAGATTAGTTACTAATATCATGTAATCAAGGCTCGCTGGCTCGAGCCCACCTTCTATTTGACGAGCTCGGCTCGAGCCGAGCTCACTTACTCACGAGCTGGCTCGAGCTCACTTACTCACGAGCTGGCTCGAGCTCACTTACTCACGAGCTGGCTCGAGCTCACTTACTCACGAGCTGGCTCGTGCCGCTCACTAGTTATTCCAATCCATTCTTGGTAAGAAGTGATGGGTATGTGTGATGGCAACGAGATTTTTTTTTTTTTTTATATATCATTGATCGCTTGCCGCCCCACGGGCTATGGCGATGTACTACCTAACTACTTTCTACGTCACATGACCCTACTTCTCCCCTAGCATTTCTATCATCGCGCCCAACGGATCTCTCTCCCCTTCTCTCCCTTTCGGAGGCCTTTTCACGTGCTCCTCCCCCCCCGGCCACCTCCGCTTCCACACTCTGCACTCCTCCAGCAAGTGTTTCGTTGTCTCTTCTTTCTCTCCACACCACCTGCACTCCGGTCCGTCACCTTCTCCTATATGCCACCTCCATGCCCTCAGTCCCTTACCCCCCAGCAAGCCCGCCAACCTCCCTACCCCGCCTCCTAGCCTCTCCAACGGTCTGTATGTCAATTTCAGCCGGTTTCTCTCTTCCGCTCTCTCTCTCCTCCCCTTCTGTCTCTGTCCCGCCTCCGTTATAATTTCCGGCTTGTACTGCAAGGCGGTCCCCGTGCTCGCTGCCCTGTCTGCCTTCTCATTACCGGAAATCCCCCTGTGCGCTTTCTCCCATATCACCGCTATGTCCCAGTCTCCTCTCCTTATTCTCTCTTCCCATGCTCTTCTCATCCTCCTCGTCGCTCCGTCATGTGCTATGTCCCCCCTCGCAACCGGATGGCAACGAGAGTGAAGAGCTGAAAACTTCTTGCTTTTTTACCCCAAGGGAGAAATGTAATCTGAAATAAGAATTGGATAAAAATACTGAGCTCGCTGAGTTTTCAATTTATATAATTGTACATTTTGTAGGTGCAGGTGCGTGGTTACAGAGCCTTCCAATTCTCTTTCTACCTAAGTGGTTGTCGGCTTTGTTTTTAGGTGCCTGTCTCCGGGCCATAAGGACTTCGGTCCAGGGACCCTGCCATGGCGAACAGCTGCAAGCGGGGTTACGTGAAATCAAAAAAAAAAAAAAAAAAAAAAGTGGTTGTCGGCGAAGCTGGCCTACCAGGGGACAGGGACAGATTGGAGAAACGTTAGCGTGTGCAGCAGAGCAAAGGCAGGGCAGGTCAGCAAAGGTGGAAGTGGGCATTTTATAGATAGCGGGCGGGTGGTTTTTTTTTTTTTTTATCCTTACTCGCTTGCCGCCCTGTGGGCTATGGCGAGGTTTTTGATACATAGGAGATAATTGAGAAGGAAAGAAAACTGAATAACAGAATCACAGAGTAACAGAGAGATGAGTAACGGAGTAACAGAATAACAAAGTAACCCAGAGTAACCCAGAGCTATCTACTCCTCCAGCCGCTCCAACACTTTCATGATTGAACCAATGTTCTCCTTCGGAGGTCTCATTAAGCCTTCCCTTCCCCCTGGCCATATTCTGTCCTTCCATGCCCGGTATTCGTCTAGTAGGTGCTTAGTGGTTTCTTCCCGCTCGCCGCACCACCGGCATTCCGGTCGGGTGGGTGGTATCTCACAGCCCGGTACAGTAATGCCCTCAAGTCTGCGTCCGAGTAATACTATCTAAGAGGGAGGGGAAAAAAAAAAAGAAAACTCCATACAGAAGAGAAAACACGTTGTAAACTCTAATCCACAACTACTATACATAAAAGTTTTAATATATTCCGCTTACTTATTTTTTTTTGATGACCCCGGTAAATCTATAGATTGGCGTCTCTTTATACATCTGCACCACTTGCCAGGGACATCCATATTCCTCCTCTTCCTGAAAATTCTCGTTTTTCAAAGTACGGCTTACCAAGTCGACGTCGTACTCTACCTCCAATTTTGCTCGCACAAACCAGCAGGCGAGCACGGCAACGAGCATTTGAAATCCGGCAATACCTCCCAGTATAATTAGTACGCGCTGCCATTGCACTGACAATATAGCGACAACAGAGGTCTTCGGCGGCATGATTTCAATCCTATCAAGCCCATCACCCATACGGCGAACTACTAATGCTACAGCGCGGGCGAGGGCGCCTGCAATCATAACAGTCGGCACTGGTTCTTCCAATATCCCATTTTCCCATGATGGCAGCCAGAGCCTGTCTTGCAGGTAGGTAAAGTACTGTCTGTCAGACTTAAACATATCTCGTCTGGTTTTGTTGCCAACAAGGAACCCAGACAATGTCCGGCGAAAACCCTCACTAGGGGCTACTCGATCGCTTTTAGTCCAAGGGGCGGTAGCCTCATAGTTAACCGTAACCTGGCACTGATACCTTACTCCATATTCATTGAACTCCGACACTCCGATTGTGGCGTTTCCTGCGGAAAGCGCTAGGAAAATATGCGTCAGTATCAACAACGGCAAGAATCGCCAAGTGGCGGGCTATGCATACCCAAGTTTGTGCAAGCAGCCCCACAATCAACCGTATTGGGGGGGTACGGAAACATCATCCACCCCACCAACTGGGGTGCTTCGCCATGGTCTATAGGACCATCTACATTCTCAGTTTCTAAATCCCTACGCCCAACAACAGTGGATAAGTTGGTGGATTGAGGAACAAGCCATTTTTCAGTACTAGTGACAGTCACTGGTGTTGTGATAGTATCAACGTCCGTAGGAACCTTGGTTGATTGAGGAACGTCCCATTGTTCAATGCTAGTGACAGTTACTGGCATTGTGATAACATCAATCTCGGTAGGAACCTTGGTTGATTGAAGAATATCCCACTCTTCAGTACTAGTGACAGTCACGGGTATGGTAAGAACATCATTCTCGGTAGGAGCCTTGGTTGATTGAAGAATATCCGACTCTATAGTGCTAGTGACAGTCACAGGTATAATGATAATATTAGTAGTTTCTTGAACAATGTCCGTTTCGCTAGTCTCAGTAACAGTAATAGGTATAGTAATAACATCATTCTCAGTGGGAGCCTTGGTTGATTGAAGAATATCTGACTCTATAGTGCTAGTAACAGTCACAGGTATAATGATAATATCATTCTCCGTAGGGGTTTCTTGCACAATGTCCGTTTCGCCAGTCTCAGTAACAGTAACAGGTACAGTGATAACATCATTCTGCGTAGGAGCCTTGGTTGATTGAGGAATATCCGACTTTATAGTTCTAGTGACAGTCACAGGTATAACGATAACATCATTCTCCGTGGGGGTTGATTGAAAAATGTCCGTTAAGTCGGTCCTAGTAACAGTCACCAGCGTGGTGGTAACAGTGGTAACATCTTGAAAAATGTCCGTTTCGTCGGTCCTAGTAACAGTCACCAGCGTGGTGGTCACATCTTTCTCTGGAGAAATCTCGTTGGTGACTATATCTGCATTATGGTCTTCGCTTACATCAACTTGTATCGTATTGGGCGCATGATCCGTACGAAGGTCAGTGGATTGGAGAACATCCCATTCTGGTTGTGTAGTAACAGTCACAGGCGTGGTGACAGCATGATTGTCCGTTTGAATCCCATTGGTGAGTGTGTCTGCAGGATGGTCCTCGGTTTCGCTCACTCGTAACGTATTGGAGGCTTTATCGGTAGTAATCCTGTTGGTGACTGTATTTGTAGAGTGGTCTTCGTTTTCACTCACTGGCACCATTTTGGAAGATGGTTTACTTGTTGTCACCGTATGGAAAACAGTTGTCCTCCTACGTGTGTAAGTGGACATGGTAGTGTAGGTCGTTAGCCGCTGCACCTTCACATTTGCTTTGATGGGGTAGAATGTTGACGGGAATTCTAGACGGAATCATATCGAGTCAGCGAGCCAGACCCTAATATAGTGTAAAATCGACAGTTAGCAAGCCCAAATATCCATACCACTAAGGTCGGCAGAATTGTTGAATTGTGTGCATTTAGCTATTGTTTTAATAGTGCGGTTCTCTTTCTTCAGCTCGTCACCGCCCTCGTCCTTAAGTTGATAGGTATACGAAACAGTGCTGTCAAGTCCCTGACCAGTGATAGATAAGATCAAGTCGGGTATATTCAGCATCTTATGAGGATCGATGGCCGGGTCTTTCAAGCGTGTGTCATTCGCTTTCGGTAAAATCAATGATGTAATCGTTCCGGTTGCAGCTGTCCGCAGGATTTCTAATAGCGTTGCTGCAGAATAACTGTTAGCTACCATCCTGACTTATGCTTGCAATTGTATACTAGTAGACGCACACCCCAAGATTGACATTCCATTATTCCAAAAGTCGTCAATCAATCGTGCTGATCAGAAAAGGTACAAATTCACAAAATAGTAATAAATATTTTCATGTGAGACGAAGGGGTGCGGGATCATCACAGAAAGGGAACTCACCAACTGACGCATTTTTTGAGTGCATATCAAGTTCACCTGAGATCGGCTCGTCTGCTTCTGGCCACTGTACCACCCGTAGTGCTGGAACGATAATCTCGTCGGTGAAATCGAGGGAATATGTGAAGCCAAACAATGCAACGCTGAGTCGACCAACCACATTCGCTATTAAAAACAATAATGCCAAAGTGGTGGCAACGTTATACGACTTCCGCCGCAAGTGAGACCAGACAAGAAGTGCATAACTACCCAGAGTGCCTTGCCAGACGTAGGCAATCTAATTAAAAGTCTGCTGTCAGCCGAGCTGTAAATGCACCGAGGCCCCGATGAAGCGACTCTCTATTAAAAAAGGGCTATTGGTGGCCTCAGAAGTGCTTAAAGAGCTGCAACGCACATACCTCCTGCTTTGTATTAAAACCTTTCATTAACAACCCGCCCCGCAACATATATCCAACCTGATCAATGAGAAACCCGATTCCGGTGCTGATGGCGGCAGCAAGCAAAATCACAAGTGCATTAAATACTCTTCTTTCCATGCTGTGGAGAACACGCTTGGCTCCATAGTGTTTCAACGTATACGCAAATAAAAATTCACATAAAAGGTTGAAGAGAATAATTGGCCATGTGCGGGAAATCGCAGTTTGTATGGTAAGTCCAGGGTATGTTGATGAGCTTTTTGACGAAGAAAGGTTGAGTTCAAGCATAAGGTATTCAGAGTCTAGATCCTTAATATTATTATTGGCAGACTCGGCTGGAGCCTGGTCAATCTCCCTGTGCTCTTGTAGTTGGTCATAGGAATAGTGCGCATTTCTCTGAGGATGCTTGACGGAACGAAGTCTAGAAACTGAGGACATTGAGGTCGGAAAGTGCTAGCCGAGAAAGATTAGAATTTACGTGATAGCTCTGTGGGAGAGGAAAAGAGAAGCAGTTCTAATCCGGAGAACGCCTTTTTAAGAACGGCCCTGAGAACTGGTTTAAGGACCTAGGGGTTTTATATATTTCCTTTGTCGCAAAGTTACACCTGTTGCCCCATGCTGCAGTTACTATTCGAAGTCCTTCCCTATGACTGTTGTGTTTTTCTCTGACATGCATGTCTGTCTTTCTATTATTAACTTGCGTACGACTCATGTCTCAGCGCTCACTTTGTGGCTACTTTTTTGTAACTCTGATACCTTTCTAATAAATTATTCTGACCTATTTGGTCATGATTCTAAGTTACAATATACTACTTATATATAATTCTACTTATCTTACTACTCTTTTCTCAATTGAATTAGTAAAAACTCTTTATATTTCTTCATACAAATAAGTTACTAATTGTAGTTTTATACTTGTATATTTTTTTTTTTTTTTTTTGAATATCAGTACTCGCATGCCGCCCTAGGGACTATGGCGAGATTAGTTAAATACAAGATGAAAGATGATAGAAGGAAATGAAAGATAAGAGAAAAAGAAGAAATAGTCCGTAATCCCGCCCCCGCTTCCTAACGATAAGAGAAAAGGAGAATAGTGTAACATGTTCGCTAAGAACAAACGATTTCCAAGTAGCAAGCTAAGTACCTATAGCTTGCTACTTGGAAATCTAAATCATTTCTTGTGTGCTACCCTATGGGCTCTCACGCGACCCGGGCAGTTTATTGGTCCTAAGTTTTTTCTATTTTTGTACGACCCTTCATATAAGTTGCCACCCCATAGTACAAGTGCCAACAGCCAATCTTATTATCACTATGGCCATTTTCCAGATCGCCGTTCATTTATCTATTGTTTCCGAACAGATCTACGCTGTCCCGTATCTCAGTCTTGTGCAAAACAAAATAGTAAAAATTGGGTGAACATTATAATCTTACTGGTGGAGTTAACATGCAGTTACAAAGTAGTGGCCAGCCAACGTGCATCAGCAACTAGTCTGCGTTTCTAATTGGCTGATAGCAAGCGTAGCTGAGCCAAAAGAATTTTGCCAACGCCTGCATAGACTGCGCCTGAAACCTAGCTACCAAAACGATGCTTTAGCTTATAATTATGCCTTGTTTCAGCTTATATCTTGTGATACTGGTGAAGCTCAATTACGGGCTATTTCTTGCAAGTGTTAAAGTCTTTAATCTATTGGAAGTTTTAGATAATTAAAAACAGGAATACTCCAAAATGATCTGCTCTCCACAGGTGATCCAATGAACTTGTAAGGATCCTAAGTTGCCTTCTGTAGATAGTTTATCTTTCGATGTCTGCTGTCTTGTCTTTGGATAACAGCTGTCCTTAGTTCAAAGTACGAGTGGCAATCGTCATACGCAGCACATGTCAGACGAAAAATGCAGCACGCGGTCAACCTGCTTGCAGGCATATGCACGCCACACTCATTTACATTAACTACCCAACTGACCTGAAGGCTGTACCTTGTCATAACGCGGCAATCACCCAAAACATCAGTATGCAAGGGAGAAGATACAGGGACAAAACGCGAAAAGTACAACAAACATCAAGTCCTCTATTTGAATAAATGTGTAATTTGTGTTTGCATTGTCTCAGAATGCTTCTGCCCGCCATTTTTAATATGCAAGGCAGATGCAAGTCTCTAACACAAAATTCCTTTTTATTCTCGACCTAAGCGTCCCAGATCATAGTGAATAAAGGATCGCCTCCAACGTAAGATCCCAACACCTTGGAAAGGTTAATATATAGGGGATAAAGCTTAATTTGTCTGGGCTTCAATGTGCTTAGTGAGAGCACTTTTGCAAGTCCTCAGTAAATCACGTTTCTAGTCCGCCGAAGCAATAGCGGTAGAACATGGAGTAGATATTATATTGTTACATAGGGCTGGCGGCGTATGAAGCCTTTCTAATGTAGTGACCACAAACATTCCTTGCGGACCGTAACCATAAACCGACTATCCTCGGAGAAGCCAAGTCCAGGGTCCCAGAGTTAGTATGTGCAAGCATCTTGTTGGCCACATCAAAGCGGTTTGAAGCTCCCTATCAAGCAAGAGGATTCGCCTTCCAACAGGCGGACTGCAATTCTTTATTCCTTCTGCATCGCCAACTTTTTGAAGTGTATGGTCATTAACGTAAGAGTCAAAATCAGCACGTCTTCCATGCCACATGCAATCTGCTCCAGAAAGGTGCATCATGGGAAGTCTATGGGCGGGATTTCCAGCCCGTCAGAGCTGCAAGATACAGTAAGTTTGCTGGGCTTTCGCAGCCAAGTTCAGGATTCTCATCCCTTTGAAATGGTCTTACGTCTTACCCACCAAAAGACACTTCCACTAACATAGCCACAGTATCGAATGCAGTCATAGAAAGAGAGACAGATGAAGGGTGGGAGGGAGCCTACACGGACGGGAGCAGGATAGAAGGCACGACGGGAGCGGGAATATACCATCGATCTGCCACACAGTACCATTACTTGGGAAAAGGAAGCACGGTAAACGACGGAGAGCTCATAGCAATAAGCAAGGCTCTTCAACTCCCAGGCGAGCTGATGATAATCACCGATTCACAGACGGCAATCGCGAAACTACAGAAGATAGCAAGGGGCGATCCTACCCCCGATGGAGCCGCCAGTGAGGTGAGGAGACGTTGGGAAGAGAGGACGGACAGAGGCGACTTAGACCTTGCGATCATATGGGTAAAGAGCCACAAAGGGATAAAAGGCAACACAGAGGCGGACCAAGCGGCGAAAGTCGGCACTGCCTTACAATGTGAAGACGAGATAGTGACAGAAGCCGGGATAAGACAAGAATATAAAGCATCCAGAGCCGTCGAGAGGACCCAAGCCGGACTGAACTATCGCCCACTCCAAAAGGTCGACAAACGCCGGTACCTGGCTACGTTGGCTGGGATACTGGGGAACAAGGGTCTAAAGGAATGGAGATTCAAGATAGGAAAGGCCATCTCACCGGAATGCAGGTGGTGCGGAGGGGCACCGGAAAGATGGGAGCACATAAGGAGCAGCTGTCCGACATGGAACAGGAAGATCACAGGGGGAGCAGAAGGAATAAGGCAGATAGATAAGGATACGAACTTGGCGGAAATTATGGAATGGGCAGAGGAGGAATAGGACTTTTACTTTCTTTGTCCCGAAGGTTGCATAACTGACTGTCCCGTCTTGCATATGGTGCGGCTGAGCTCACTGTCTTGGTGTGGCAGACTGTCTTGGTGCGGCAGATATTTTCGGTGCAGGGTAATCAGTGCGCCTAACTCTCCGAACTGGGAAATTTTTCTTTGATAATTCGCACTGTAGCTACTGGTTTTGAGATTTTCATTTTTGCAAGACTCCAACACAATTACAAAGGATTCACGCACTTTACATCCCAGATATTTTCCAGCCGATACATAAATTCATATAGTACTCGCGAGTCCTTATTTAATTTTTCTGCCCTATACTTGCTTTGCGCTCACTAAAATGTCACTCTCCACTGCAACCAGTACCTTGAGTGCGAAACAGACCTGGACTTCACACCCGAGCCTTCCAAAAGAGCTTGTTTCGGTAGTAATAAAGGTTTTAGAAGAGATGCCTGAATTGCATTGTGAAGACCCTATGGATGGCGAGCAATATGCATAGCTTTAGATAGACTCCAGGACTATGCATTCACCAAAGGCTTCGCTGTGGTGACTTTGGGTGGGTCTGAAAAGAAAGGGCGTATACGCTATGGATGTGTACATCATGGCAAGCCCCGAGATACTAGAAAACTACTAAACTAGATGCAGAGAATTCTGAAGGTATGTCAATATATTTTAATTAAGACTTATGTAAATATATATATAGTACAGCGCAGACACCAGACTAACACACAAGCCAAAGAATGTCTATGGGCAATATCTACCAATTTGCGAGTAGATATAAATAGTGGAACAGATACTTGGGTGCTTGCGATATCAGATAAAATCCATACTCATCCTTTGGCACCAAATCCATTAATATATATCCAGCATAAACGTCGCAATACTGATTATCAGCAAGCAGTAGGAGATACTATACAGTATAGGTGAGCAGGATTGAGTTATAATATGTCCTTACACCTTCGCACAGAAGAAGGAATGCAGTTGAATCCTAAAGCATACTATAACAGCCGTCATAGCAGTAAAATTCCTATTACTGTTGAGGAAAGAATCAATCGGATATTAAGAGAACTAACAACAGCTGGTTGTCATATCACTGATCATTCCACAGTACCAACAGTACCTCATTACTTTGCACCAGTCGTATCTTCCAGCATATTGCCCCACGTAAAAATAAAGAAAAAGCAGCCTGGTCGTACCTTGACAGGAGCTGAAATGGCAGAAAGGCAGCGACAGTGGGCTCGGACAGAGAGTGTGGAGCGTACTAAGACTCAAGATTGTATCACTGTATCTTCTACTGTACAGTATGATGTATCATTCTGTATTTCGTACAATCATGTATTTAGGTACTTCGCTTTTTTAATGAATTCTCGCTAGTGGCCAAGTTTGAGACAGGCAGCTCAGCCGCACCATATGCAAGACGGGACAGTCAGTTATGCAACCTTCGGGACAGTCAGGACAGTCAGGACAGTCCAAAAGGACTGTCCAGAGACATCCCGTGTAACTAAACATCGCCATAGCCCTTAGGGCGGCACGCGATTAATGAAATAAAAAAAAAAACAAAAAAAACAGTATCGAATAGATAAACGATTATGCTTTTAAGTAGAGAGAAAGACTTGAGATCTTGTTTCTTTTTGCTATCTAGAGTACCGTTGCCGCCGCCTTGGCTCAATTTTCGCAGCCGAACTACTCTCTGAGAAACAAGGATCGCCTCGGCTTGAGTCGAGTCCAGGACAACAAGATTAAGGCCGTCGGTGCAAAACCTTTACAGTAGCCTGTTCTTTCTTCTGGTCGCATTTGCAGGGTAACGAAAATCTTGGTTTCCTAGAGCATGCAAGGGTCAGTCCCGTTTGCGCCGCCTGCTTCCTCGATCGCGGCCTCGTTCCCTCTTTTCCTAAGTCCGTCACATTAAGCTTACTGTACTGCAAGGCTCTCGTTGCTTCTTATGGTGTGGTATCCTAAATGCTGCCTGTGTGCGCCTGTTGACGTGATGGAGTCTGTGAGTATGGCAACGGCCTCCTGCCAAGCCTGCCTCCAGACTTAGAGGGTGTAGACCCAGGGGCCCTGCCATGGCGAACAGCTGCAAGCGGGGTCACGTGAAATTAAAAAAAAAAAAAAAAAAAAAAAAGGCCTTAGTGAGCGGCACGAGCCGAGCCAGCTCGAGCTCAAACGAGCCAAGATCATGCTAGTGTTTTTCTTGACAGCTCGCTAAAATGCTTAGCCAGTGCAAGGTTTCATAAACTGTATGGTGCCGGCAGCTTAGTACCAACACCTTGTACTGTAACATTTTGCTTGACACTTAGTCAGCAGTATTTTTTTTTTTTTTTTTTTTTCCCGTTTGATGCCGCCGAACGGTCTTGCTCACCATACGACGCCCAAAGCCCCTTGACATTGCCTGCATAACAGTACTCCCCACCACCTCGAAATGGCACCATATAGTAAAAAAAGAAAGGCCTGCCGTGCTGCTTTCGAAATAGGCCGGAATATTCTCCGTCAGCGCAAAGGATTATGCATACCAGTACTGTTGGAGCCAGAAGAAGGGCGTGAAGAGTTAGGTGAAGAGGTAGAGGAAGGGTCAGAGGAAGAGCTTGAGGGGGGTGCAGATGGAGAATTGGTGATGGCAGAAGATGCTTTTACACATTTAATGGCTATGGCTATAGCTGATCATGAGGGTACTGGCAGAGAATGCAACATAAAGTATCACCGAGGGCCTCAAAGATCACGGCAAACATTATGGCGAGATCAAAAAAAAAAAAGAAACTCTCCGGCAAGCAGCTGCTAATACTACACCAATTACCCAGTTCTTTTCCACGCATCCAATTCAAGTTCCGAGTCCAATACTACCTTCGCCTTCCAAGTCTGATTTAATTCGGACAGCAATCGCCGATCTCAAAATACTTCTCCAGTCAAAAAAGGCACCAATCGGTCAAAACCTTATGCGACATACTGCAGTACTTCAATTTATGCAGTTGCAGCTTAAAAGACCAGACGCTACTCGCAAAGAACTCTCATTATGTATTGCAGAGCCCTTTAGTCGTGGAGAGAATACTGCTCGACGAATACATACCTGGGAGAAGTCATGGATTACTTCTCGCTATATCAAAGTGGGTATGCGAGGGAAGTATGCGAAGGTTTCTAGCTGGCTGAATGATGAAGGAGTTTTACTTGCTATACGAGAATATATTACATCCGTTGGTGAGAAGCTGACCTCCCATGGTCTTGCTCAGGCTATTACTGCATATCTAAAAGAGGAGGATATTGTTAATGGGGCCGATAAGCTAGAGAATTCAATATCTGAGCGAACTGCAAGAACCTGGTTGAATAAGCTTGGTTTTCAATGGAAAGATGTACGAAAGGGGGTCTATATTGATGGCCATGAACGGGAGGATGTAGTTGCTTACCGACAAAAAGTTTTTTCTTCCTGCTCTTCAGAAATTGGAAGGATTAAGGCAGTGGGATGAGAAAGGCAATATTATCCCATCAGTAATACCAGCCGGAGAGAAAGAAAAGATTTTTGTCACTCATGATGAGTCTACCTTTAATGCTAATGATGGAAAACGACAAATGTGGATTAAAGATAATGCACAACCGCTTCGCAAAAAAGGTCGTGGGAAAGGCATTATGGTATCAGAATTCTTAACTCCTCGTGGTCGGCTTGCAGTACCTCCCAATATTAGTGCAGAAGGTCTTCCCCACCGTCAAGCAACCGAATTTGTGGTGGAGAGGCGGAAAGGAGAAGTGGAGACGAGGGGGGAGTGGGAAGCCGCGATCGGGGAAGCCGGAAGAAAAAGGGCAGTCCTTTTCTCCGACGGCAGCAAGATCGAGGACAGCAAGGTGGGAGCAGGGGTGTGGGGGAGGTCGGCAGCCGTGGCGGAGGTGGTGGGGAGAACGGCGACGGTGTTCGATGGGGAGGTGAGGGGAGTGAGAAAGGCGCTGGAGAGTGTGGAGGAGGAGGTCCCTGTACTGATCTGTTTAGATTCTGAGGCTGCCGTCATGGCGATCCAGAAGGCAGGCAGGGAGGGAAAGGGGAAAACCGAGGATGTGAGGAGAGTGGTGGATGCCGTAGCGAGGAGGAAGAAGAAGGGAGGGGATGCGAAGCTGATGTGGGTCAAGGCTCACATCGGAATCGCAGGAAATGAGAAGGCGGATGAGTGGGCGAAGAAGGGGACGGTGATGCAGGGGAAGGAGGTGGCCACCGGAAGTGGGGTGCGCCAGAGGGTGAAGGCGTGGAGGAAGGAGAAGAGAGAAGTGGACGGCTTTGGAGGAGGAAAGGTCATGGAGTGGAATAGGATAGCAGTATCCAATTTCACTGCCTTGCGCCTGGAGAGAGGGAGGTGTGCGGTGTGGTTGAAGAGGATAGGGGCAGCTGAGTCGGATAAGTGCAGGTGCGGGGAGGTGCAAACCGGGGAGCACCTCGCTTTCCGATGCAGAAGTCAGAAGAACCGCCCAGAAGGTTTTGAGAGGTGGAGCGACATGGGAAAGGATTGGAAAAGAAAGGCGGAGAATGGAGAGGAGTATGATATTTTAGAGAATTTCTTTTCCAGGGTCAAGTTCTAGAAGCTAGGAGAGCGGGGGCGACGGCGCGTGGGGGCCATGTATGTAGAGAGTTAGTTTAGCCTGTCTCCGGGCTATGAGGGCTTGCCCAGGGACCCTGCCATGGCTTAGTGCTACAAGCGGGGTTATGGGATTTAAAAAAAAAAAAAAAATAAAAAAAAGCAACCGAATTTCTTGAATATGGTCAGGATAATTATTGGACAGGCGAAAAAATGGTGCAGCATGTAGTTGATGTTGCAATTCCAATTTTTGAGCGAGCATTTCCTGGCTGTCAAGCTGTTTTTCTTTTTGACAATGCATCCAATCATGCTGCCTTTGCTCCGGATGCCTTGGTTGTCAATGAGATGAATTTGGGCCCTGGAGGAAAGCAGCCAATCTTGCGTGAGGGTTTTATTCATGCGAAACAGCGTCCTCAAGCCATGGTCTTTCCTGACAACTATCCAGATCCTGCACTCCGCGGCAAACCAAAAGGTATAAAAACAAATACTAATAGAGCGAGAACTTTGGCGTACAGGTATGTTTTCTTAATAGTAAATATAATCAATAACTACTAATAGAAGACTTTGATATATAGGAATGAGACTTGATTGTAAGCAAAAATGCCAGGAGGGTATGAAAGACTGCTGCGCACGTCAATGCTTAAGGAATGAACGTGATTTTCAAGAGCAGAAAGGCTACTTGCAAGAAGCTATAGAAGCTCGTGGTCATAGGGTAATATTTTATCCTAAATTCCATTGTGAATTGAATTTCATTGAGTTCTTCTGGGCAGCAGCCAAAAGGCATGCACGAGAGAACTGTGAATACTCTCTTCAAGGCTTGCGGGATACTATTCCACAGTCTCTAGCCTCAGTATCAGAGACAACAATTTGGCGATTTTATCAAAAATGCCAACGGACAATGCAAGCATACCGCGATGGATGTCACTACGGCACTACTGAATTCAAGGATCGAGTATACAAAAGCCATCGAAGAACCCGGAAGTGCAATAAATGATGCCAAGACTAGCTGACTAAGCGCCAAAAGTTGCCTATTCGGATAATTTTTGCCTTCTTGGCGTATAACATTTTTTACCCTTTCCCATACAAAATGTCCTCTTTTATTTTCCTATGCACGTGTTCAGTTTTTTTTTTTATTTTTTTTAATCTCGTAGAATTGTTCGCAATAGCAAATACTATAGATTTACGAGATTTAAAATTCCAGATCTATAGTTGTGGTGTCGTGGATACATGATTTGTCAGCCCCTTCATTTGGTGTTGGTACTAAGCTGCCGGCACCATAAATACCTAATATAGTAATAATTAGAGACTTGGAGCTCATTCTGACCTACCAACAACTTCGAAATGCTCAATTTAGCTGATAGTAGTGAGAAAGATGAAAATTTAGCTTAGCTTAGTTTAGTTTGTCAATATTATGTATATAATCAATCCAGGCTCGAGCTAGCTCGTGCCGCTCACTAAACGGCCTCCTGCCTATGACCGTGCCTCTGCTAACGCTGAGCGTGCTCAGACATACAGCCGGAAGTGTCAACTTTCAACCGGGTGAAGGTATCATCCATTCATTACTGACTGTTATGAAGAGCTTACATCGTTGTGAGGATTCAGCTTGAGTAACTGATCGCCAGCACCTATTGTTCTGCGTACTTTGGTCCATGTGATGCGAATAGTCCTGAGGAAGGACCTCGGGAACGTCCGGAGATGGATGGAAGCAGACAATAAAGACATAGGAAAGATCACGGCGATCAGATGGCTGAGGAACAAGACGACACTCAGGGAGGAGGGAAAAAAGACAAGTTCGGTAGTTGTATACCTGGAGGGCACAACGGAAGTAGACCGGGTGAGACTAGGAGGAAGATGGTTGAGAGCCTGCCGATACGCAGTGTTCCCAACGGGCCGGCCAGGCCAGGCCGGTCCAGGCCATTCAGGCCATTCAGGCCATTCAGGCCGGTCCAGGCCATTGAGGCCATTCAGGCTACAGTGTGAGTTAAGTTATACAGTAGCTATATACAGAACGTACTCTAAATTCTACTCTAATGTTTAGGATTTTGCTTGCTGATTTTACACCGCCAGTATCGCTTTCCATTAGCCATGCACAGCTTCACCATACTGTCAAATCCAACTTTGTCGCACCAGATTTTTGTAACCCAAATTCCAGAAGACTCGATATCGGCATCAGATGGGACTGCAGGGAATCATCGATGCAAGATCAAAACTTGAACTGCACTATGGAGAGTGAAGAATAGTAGAATACTAAAGGAATCATCATCCCCAGAACCGGTGGTTGGAATGTCTGTCTCCCTGCAGTACTAATAAGAAATTAGTATATAGTCAAGCGATACGAAAAAAAATTACTTACCTGAATACCTGCGAAAAGCGCTGCTCAATAAAAAAAAAAGTCTAGATAGTTATCCGAAAATATTGAAAGGTTCATATTAAATCCGTGTCCAAGTAACCTGAAGGTGGCCCCTGAAATAGCCTCATAACCAGCCTCCCTGCCCCTGAAATTGCTTAAACGGCCTGAATGGCCTGGACCGGCCTGGACCAGCCTGGGCGGCCTGGACGGCCTGGACGGCCTGGCCGGTTGGGAACACTGCCGATACGAGTGGAACAGAGGACGGAAATAGGCAAAGGACGTCCCCCTGTATCGGCTCGGATCATCCACCCATAATACCAGTGAGAGTCGTGGGTTTTATGTAGCTAGCTATCTATTACTTTGCTTTACTTAAATAAACCCTCGCCATAGCCCGTAGGGCGGCATGCGAGTATTGATATAAAAAAAAAAAAAAAAAAAGTGATGCGAATTCCGGTGGAGCCGACAGTCCGGTACATCTTACTTTCGTCTGGTTGCAATGATCTCGGTAAAAGTCTGGTGGGTACGACTGTGCAAACCAGCTGCCAAGCTCCTACAGCTTCCGGCGAACTGGTAGCGGCCAGTACAATACTAGTATCGCCTTAGCCTATTCAGACTAAGGAGCCGGGTTGCAAAATCGAGAATTCTGTTACACTGTGCGAACAACACTTCGCCAAGGCGTAGGTCAGTTTGGATACGGACTGTTGCCCCGCTGCGGGGCCACTTCTCCGACCGTTTCTCACACATCGCCGGTTCTCCCTCCTACCACCTCTGCCGTCTCCCTCATCGACTCCCCGACAGTTGCTTTATTGCTTCTCCTCTACCTCCGTCCCTTGCATCTGCTATCCCCTCCTGTCACAAAGTAACTGTACCATATCTCTCGCTCTGCTTTCATATCTCTCCCAATGAATCCAACAGGCCAGGCCAGGCCAGGCCAACCAGAGGCCTGGACTGGCCTGGACCGTGGAATTCTGGGCCTGGCCTGGCCTGAACAATCAGGCCAGGCCGTGAGGGCCGCCTGGACCGGCCCAGGCGGCCTGAAACAATCAGGCCATTCAGGCCAGTCCAGGTCGACCAGGCCATTTACGTAAATTCAAGCGATTTTGGAATTTAACCCAGGTGAATTAGATTTTAATAATCCTGGATATTTCCACTATCAGTAATTGACAGTTGTGCATCAGGTATCATCATCAAAGAATTGGGTCCAGTCTGTTGTATTATCTGGAAGGTCCATCATTTCTAAATTATTTCTTAGTATTTATACTTGAATACAAAGTGTGATACATACTTGACAAAGGTCGTAGACCGCTGCTGTTTAAAATTCTAGACATACGGGAGATTCTACTCGGGACCTCTCGGGGCAGGCCAGACTGGCCTGCCCGGATGCAGAGGTATCGACAGGGGACTGTAGACTAGCCTGCTCGGTTGCAGAGGTATCTACTAGCCGAAAAAAAAAGTATCCAGACAGGGGATAAATGCATATCATGCGCTATAGTAGTTGGCATAAACTAGCATATTTTTGTATGCTTGGCTGTGGATGTTTTATGAGGCCAGTCCAAATTTCATGGAAGTGTCCAATTTTATTATGTCAGAAGTATCCGGACAGCTGACATAATGAATTTGGGACTTGTAATACCAACAGTCCTATACCTATGTAACAGGACAAGGAAAATAGATATAAGTCCTCTATTAGGAATATAAAAATGGCACTGCAGGCAACCATGATAAGTACAGGTTCAGGCATTATAATGATCAGAAATTACTATTCTGATAGATCCTAAGATTTCGAGACTGCTCTTCAGGGCTTTTCTAGAAGCTTTTCCAAGGCCATTCCAAGAGCTGTTCCAGAGGCTGTTCGAGCTCAAACAGCCTTCGAAACAGCCTCCGAAACCGCCTCCGAAATGGCCTCCGAAGTAGCCTCCGGAACAACCTCCGGAACGACCTCCGGAACAGCCTCAGAACAGCCTCCGCAAAAGCTTCGGGAAAAGCCTCTGGAACAGGCTACAGAAGAGCACTGCAATAGCAGTGAAAACAAGCAGTAGTGGCCTACCTCCAGTGGCAGTACTCTCATCTGCACTTTATCACAACTTCAAGATTTGTAGCTGATGCATGTAAAGCTCTCAAAACTGCATTCTCAATGATGTCAGTGCATGTTGATTTCAGTATCTCTATTATTGTAGATATTGTTTTATTGATAAAAGCTTGCTTGGGCTATTGGTATACGAATACCTCAATGTAGGCCACAATGGCTGCTCTTTTCTGGGGGGTTATTTCAGCACCTATGAGAATATTGTTATGTTACTAAGAATGATACTTGAGTTTTTACCTGGACCTTTTTTGCCTACCATCCTTATATATACTACCTTGTTCTTGTGTTATGTGTTTATTCTGCAGCTGTAGGATAGGCCCAAATTCGTTATGTCAGCTGTCCGGAATCTGACATAATAAAATTTGACAATCTACGAAATTGGACTAGTCTCATTGGTTATCCACTACGAACATATGTTAGTTTACACCAAATGCTGCATAGCGCATAACATGCAATTATGCCCTGTCCGGATATTATTTTTTCGGCTAGTGCAGGGGACGGCACAGGTCTTCAGATCGCATACTACACTCAAGGTGTATGTATGTAGTCTATAAAACCAATAGGAATGTCTACATACCTCTCCTCTCACACATATGCATAAGCCTGGCATGCGATCTGAAGACCTGTGCCGTCCCTTGTAGATACCTCTGCAACTGGGCAGGCTAGTCTACAGTCCCCTGTCGATACCCCTGCATCCGGGCAGGCCAGTCTGGCCTGCCCGGAGAGGTCCCGGATTCTACTCATCTAAATACTCAAACAATCTGGTAAATGCTGGCCTCAATTCAGCTGGATAGCTGTGGAGTGATTCGTTTAATTGGCCTTGACCGGCCTGAATGGCCTGAACCGGCCTGATTGGCCTGAACCGGCCTGATTGGCCTGAACCGGCCTGATTGGCCTGGACCGGCCTGATTGGCCTGGACTGGCCTGGTTGGCCTGATTCATGTGGATCAGGCCGGTCCAGGCGGTTTCAGTCCAATGCAGATCACGGCCTGTCAGGCTAGGCTAGGCGGCCTGGTCGGCCGGCCTGGCCTGTTGGATTCATTGATCTCTCCCTCTAGACCTCGCATATCCAGCTCTCTTAGCTCCACCTCTCCCACCGTCTCTCCTACCGATAGTCCGTCCGATCGCTGCTTCTATATCGCCTCTTCCACCACCTCTTCTCTCACTCCTCTCATAATCTCTTCTACAGCTTGTCCAACCCCCGGCCTACTGTGGTTCACCACTTTCCCGGACACCCCACTTTCCCGGACACATTTACCACCAAAATTGCGCAACTTTCGCATTCAATATTTCAACAACCACAACAGCATTTGTGAATGCACTTTGTGTAGCTATTAGACACAGTGTAATTCTTGCTATCTAGCACTTTTTCTTCATCAAAAATTGTGGGTGCAAAGGGATTATGGCTTGTCGCATTTTTGTTGGAAGGCTTGGCATTTATTTGTATGGGATCTCCATACAAATGTCACCACCCACGAATTCTGCATGCTACACCTGCAATCAATTCATAAAAAAACCCCAGACACTCACATTCAATAGCATCACTCAGTCGGAAACTATGAACAACGTAGTTAGGTAATACCTGTGAGGGTTGTGAAATTATTCACAATATTCATATTTCACATAGAAACCATTTGTATGAGAACAACCCCCAAAAGTAGATAGTTGTACACCAACTCTACAATTTAACAAATGAAAGTAAACTAAATCCAGCACCTTACTATTCCTCTTCAGGTGATTCTTGACATATACTATCATAGCTATTGTAATTAGCGTTGAAGAGTAGGGCTACATTCGAGTTTGATGAACATTTTGTATGGAGATCCCATACAAATAAATGCCAAGCCTTCCAACAAAAATGCGACAAGCCTTTGCACCCACAATTTTTGATGAAGAAAAAGTGCTAGATAGCAAGAATTACACTTTGTCTAATAGCTACACAAAGTGCATTCACAAATGCTGTTGTGGTAGTTGAGATATTGAGTGCAAAAGTTGTGCAGTTTTGGTGGTAAATGTGTCCGGCAAAGTGGGGTGTCCGGGAAAGTGGTGAACCACAGTACTTGACCCAAGAAAAAAAGTTACTGGTGGATGATATATTGGGGATTCGGGTGGAAAGTGAGCTTCCGCTCGTGCTATGATGTTTAATTTCTTGTGATGATTGTTCCACTTGTCAAAATCCTGAATTTAAACTGTATTATGCTTTACATTTCATGCGATTCTTGGCTTGTTTATGTCTGATTTTAGAACTTGTGTAAGGATATGCCGACTAGGAGATTTAAGCCTACCGATCGTGCATCGCCCCGATGGCCAACTGCATGGCTAGATGCTATGTTAACCCGTAGGTAATGCGCGGGCCATTAAGATCAACTTTCCCATCCAAGATGCAGAAATTGTTGCAACTGTCACTGGCTCTTGCAGCTTTGCAGTTTTTTTTTTTTTTTTTTTTTTTTTTGTCACGTCACTCCGCATGCAGCTATTCGCCATGGCAGGGCGCAGCTTCGCGGTTGAAGTTTAGCCTTCCTGATCTATGGCTCCATTCCGTCTGTGCCCTTTGGTTGCCAGTGCCGTGCACGGCCAATTTGCTACAACGTTGGAGGCATGAACAAATTATAAAACAACCTACAATTGATGAACGTCAACCCCCTGCTCCCTCTGGTAGCAAATGAAATTAGTCAGCAAAAGGACTCTGATATGCCCCGCTATGGAAATGTGCATTTTGACATCTTACCATCTAAAAAGGTGTAATGAAATTAGGCCTAGTTGAGAAGGTTATATGCTGAAAGATTTGATAATTGATGCGCACAGATTTTATTTTTTTATTTTTATTTATTTTTTTTCTTCCAACTGCGTGCGACTGGGGCCATAAAACATGACTGCAGCCAATTTTCAATGTGTGGCCAGTCTAATCCATCGGTAGTGCGTTACATAAATGAGTTGATCTGAATGAGCAGCGAACCACTTACAGGTAAGTGTTCCGTTGGATACAGCCAAGAATTCTGAAACTATTGCGCGCAAAATGCAATCACTGGCTGTACAATTCCACCAAAATCGCTAACATTGCGAAGCATTGTACTCCCTACCAGCATAAAGTTTCGCACATGTGCGACAGTTGTAGTGGTCTGTTTTTTTTTTTTTTTTTTTTTTTTTTTTTTTTTATGTCATTACTCGCATGCCGCCTTGTAGGCTATGGCGAGGATTTAAATACATAACAACGAATAAACAGAGTATAACATCACAGAAAAAGTAAAAAACAACGTCGCAACATCGAGCTTGTCCTGCACCACTCCGTCTACTCTGCCGCCCAGTCCATCACCTCCGCCAGCGTCATTTCTCCCCCCCTAACCCCCTCATCCCTTATCGGCCCCCTTAGTCCCTCCTCTCCTCTTGGTAGTCTCTTCCTCCACACCTCGCACCCCCCCATGATGTGCGCAAAATTTTCATAGTCTCTTCCGCACCACCTGCACTCGGGAGAAGTCTCTTTCCCTATCTTGTGTCTCCACTGTCGTAGTCCCTTGTTTCCCAAGATTCCCGCGAGAGTGGATACCCTTCTCCTGCTCCCTAGATACTCCAGTGGTCTGTACGACAACTTCAATCTCTTTCTCTCCTCGGCTCTCCACTCTTTGACCTGCTGTCTGATCCCCGCCTCTGTCACTGTCTCATCCTGGTATTGCATTGCTGTGGCAACCTTCGCCGCCATGTCCGCCATGGCGTTGCCCCTGACTCCTCTGTGCGATTTCACCCACAACACCGCAACGTCATATTCCCCTCGGGCTACCCTCTCTTCCCACCGCCTCCTCACAAACTCCGCCGACCCCTCTGGCGTTAGGTCTCCACTCGCTATCCCTTGTAGTCTTGTTATGGTAACTCTGGAATCCGTGACGACCAACAACTCTCCCTCTCCTTTCAGGGCTTGTAGTGGTCTGTGTAGGAAGGGACTTTGCAGCCGGACGGGCTCCTCTTTTTTTTTTTTTTTTTTTTTATATCATTTAATCGCTTGCCGCCCTAAGGGCTATGGCGATGTTGTGCTAGTTACTGTGTTTCACCACATCTCGACGCACACCACAATTCGACGCACTTTCCCACCAAAACTAGCCACGCAGAAGAGCGTGTACCTCAACCACTAGAGCAGAATTTTGTAAGCACTATTTAGAGACACTAAATAAATACTTGTTCTTCATATTCCGCACCTCTGCTCGCTCAAAGAATGCATTCTCAAGGAATTATGGCACAGCGAAATTTGTAACAATGTCTTGGCATTTATTTGTATGGGATTCTTATACAATATTTCAGCGGACTGAACATACTACTCTTTTTTAGCACTATCACACCAATGGCCATAGTCTTGTGATTAAAGGGTCTCTCCTAGCTGTATATTGACTCACTTGACTTTATTCAGTCCATTTTGATATATTGCATAGTTGGCATGCTGATATATATTTTCAGGTCCTCTTCCGATACTATTGATATGCAATATTTCTATGAGAATGAAAATATTTTGAACAACTCAATGATTACTTCAAGGATTTTGTTGATACCATTCCTGTATATCTCCATAGGGATAAATTACTCAAATAAAGTGTTTAAATGTTTCTATTGAATGAATTGCAGGTGCAGTGGGTAGATTTCCATATCTGCAATTTTACCGCAAATATATATGCCAAGACTTATGTGCAAATGTGCAGAGATATAATTCATCCATAACTACTTTTTTTTTAAAAGTAGAGATGCAGGATCTGAAGAATGATGCTTGCTTTAAGCCTCCTAAAAGGCGCATAGAAAAGTAGGTTCTGTTCGTGGAAATATACAGGTTCTCATTCGCTCAGTTTTGGTGGGAAAGTGCGTCGAATTGTGGTGTGCGTCCAGATGTGGTGAAACACAGTACATACGAGAAAGTTAGAAATATATATCCCCTCCTCGCTCCCCCCTCCTCCCCCCCCTCACTCCCGAACATTTCTATAAGAGTATCTAGCCTGTCTCTCTCCCCTTCCCTCCTCTTCGGAGGGTTCCTCACATGCTCTTCACCCCCTGGCCACCTCCTCTTCCATACCCTACACTCACCCAATAGATGGGCAGTCGTCTCCTCAGCTTCTCCACACCATCTGCATTCTGGCCCATCCCCTTCCCCAATCTTCCACCTCCACGCCCTCAGCCCCTTCCCTCCCAGGAGCCCCGCTAGTCGGCTAACTTCCCTGCCTAACCTTTCTAAAGGTCTGTACGCCAAGTCTAACCTGTTCCTCTCTTCCGCTCTCTCTCTCCTGAGCATCTGTCTCTGCCCCGCCTCTGTGACCACCTCCGCCTTATATTGCAAGGCTGTCCCCCAACCCGCCACCCGGTCTGCCTCTTCGTTCCCCTCTATGCCTACATGAGCCTTCACCCACATAACCGCCACGTCTATGTCCCCCTCCCCACCCTCTCCTCCCATGCTTTTCTCAGCTTGTTCGTCGCACCGTCGTGTGTTGGGTCTCCTCTCGCTATCGCCTTCATTCTCCTGATCGCGTGCCTCGAGTCTGTCAATATCAGCAACTCACCCTCCACCCTCCCCATCACCTCGCTTATCGCCACCAGCTCCGCATCATTCACTGTCGCCTCCTCCCCCAGGTACCACGGTTCCTTCTTTTGCCCCCAGCATGCTCCGGCTCCCGCTTTCCCCCCCTCAGACTCCCATCCGTGTAGACCGGAATCCATCCCTCCTCCGTATTTTGACTTATATGCCTCTCCCACTCCTCTTTCTCCGCCCCTCGATGTAGGGACGGGAGCACCGCCAGGGGCATTCCCTCCCCGTACGATAGGGACCCCCTCAAGTACTCTTTCTCCTTGTCCTCTCTCCCCATCCTCTCCCCTTCAAACCTCAACGCCCTAGCCTCCACCCTAGTCGACTCCCATTTCACAAAAGTCTCCACTGACTCTAAGTTAGACAGTCCCTCTACGATGTCGCGTCTCGTCCCCCATGGCGCCCCGATAATGCTTCTCGCCACCGAATACTGCCATCTCTCCAGATCCCTCAGCTTCTTCTCCCTCGGTGCCCCGTGTGCATAGTCATGCCAAGCCCACGCCCCCCACATCGCCACTGTTCTCGCCACCCCAGTGTAGATTTGTCTCCTCTTTTTCGGGTCCAGGCGCGGCAGTCTTGCTGCAGTTGCCCAAAGCGCCTTCCCCAAGTTCAGTCTATTTCTGTGATGATCGTCAAACTTCATCTCCCAATCCACCCTCAAGCCCACCAATCTATATGTCTTGCCCTTCACCCCCACTACCAGGGTCTCTTCCTTGTCCTCGTCCATCTCAAAACCCTCCTCTTCCGCGTCCCTCCGTAAGGCTCGCCTGTGCTCTCTTATCTTCCTTTTCAGCGCCACCATGCTCTTATCCGCAATCACGCTGTGGAAGTCGTCCACGTACGACCTCGTGAACTCCCTCCTCCCCCTCTTCTCGGCAACTGGGGCCACCCCTACCAAAAATAGCACCGGCGATATCGGGGATCCTTGTGGGGCTCCGTCTGTCATGGTGAACTCCGCTCGTCTCTCCCCATCCCACGACATCCCGCACCTGGTCGGCCTCAAGAAGTTGTCCACAAACGCTGCCAGGTTCCTGTCCACCTCCTCAATCCGTCTCACTACTCTCTCCCTCCTAACGTGGTTGAACGCAGACTTTATATCATCCCCCACCAGCGCCACCCACTTCCCCTCCCCCAACCTCCCTTCCACCTCCTTCAGTACCTGTCTCTGCAGATCCTCCGCCCCTCTTCTCGGTCTCCCCCCCAGCTGGGAGTCACAAAATAGCACGTCGTGCCTCTGTATTCTGTCCGCCACCACCTTCTGTCCTAATTTCGCCACCGTGTTGAGCAGCGTGATCGGTCTCCAACTCGACGGAGATTCCCTCGGCTTCCCCTTCTTCCGTGTCATCACCACTTCGAACCCCCTCCCTAACTCGTAGTCCCCATTTATGTAATCCACTATCCTCTCTCTCACCGCCGCAAATAACTTCGTCCCTCTCAGCATCTTAAGAAGCCCGTACTGGATTCCATCCGGACCTGGTGCCGACCTCGATTTCGTCTTTGAAAGGGCCCGGTCTATCGCCGCTCTCGCCTCCTCCCTTTCCATCAGCCTTCCCTCTGGCCTCCTAGGCTTCTCCTGCTCCCTCACCCCGGTGACGAAGTGTCTCTCTATCAGTTTATCCGCAACCTCCTGATCCGAGCCTTCGATTCCCATCAGCTCCCTCTCCCTGAATGGGTCTCTTGCTAAACGGAAAATGTCCCACGGTGACGTGACTCTCTCCTCCTCCACCCAATCGTCCCATACCTTCTTTTTCTTTTCTCTTATCAGTTCCCTGAACGCTCTCCTGGCCTCCGTCTTTGTTTTCGCGTCAAATCCGTTCCCCTTCCTCAACATATACCTCACCCTCCGCCTATTCTCCTTCACCTCTCTGTCAAACCACCTCTTTGATCTCTCAGAAATCCGCGCCTCTTTGTGAACATTTCGCTTAGCCTCCTCAGGACTGCATAGGCGTCTGTCCCCTCTCTTAGCTCCTTATCCCCCATCTCTCCACAAACTCCTCCCACTTATCCCAGTCTGTCACCCTAATAGTCCTCTCCGCTGGTCCCTGTCCTATCGCCAATGTGCCCACCAACATCGCGTGATCCGAGCCCGCTATCCACGTCACACCCTCGAGGCTCCACTCCCCTTCTCTCGCGAATGCTAGGTCAAGTAGTGCCGCCCTTCTCACTCCCTCCACCGTCCTCGACCACGTCCGTACTGTTCTGCTAATCCTCTGTCTCAATCCCCAGGTCTCCGTCCTACTCTTGAGCCTCTCCCCTCGCCTCTCCTGCTTGTCCGACCACTCCTCGTCGTGGCTGTTACAGTCTCCTATCAGCAAGTCCGCTCCCCCTATCGCATCTAGCTCCTCATCTACGTCTGTCTCCCTGTTCCAATATACTCCCGCCACCCTCCTGTTTCCCACGTTAACCGTTACGTGGCCCTCCCCACCTTGGACGGGCCCCTCGCACGGTCCTTGCAACTACGCACTTGTGTGAAACTTTATGCTGGTAGCAAGTATACCATCACTACATTGTAACAGGTTGCTGGAATGGCTTTTCCCCCCCTCTTGACACTGGCCGGACCTGAATTCGCCGGTACATAGAGATTCCTTGCCAATTTTCTGACTCAGCTCCAGGTCGCAAGGTGCTCTCCGTTCTTTTTTGCACACGTGAATACACTCCCTGCCTGGAAGGGTGTAATAACCTAACCATGATGCTAGTTGCACGAAGGTGGCAAACTAAATTATTTCCTGAATTTTCACACCGTTACGGACGCAGTCAAACCTATTATTGGATAAGGCCGGCGCCAGCGGATTTTATCCCACAAGACGAAATATCCGATAATCCCCATCGGCTCCTACAGACAGAGTTGATCCAAAAAGACAGGTTATCCAATATGCCAGGATCCATTATGAGAGGTTCGACTGTGGTAACCAATGGATCGTTTTTTGTTTGCATATGTCAGTCACCCTACCCTGGCGAATATGCTAACTTCATTTATCCTTGCATTTCCTGCCGAGCCAAGTACATTAAAGCTGATATCCCAGTTTCCACGAAGACCTGATCAGACTTCCCGCATGTTTATGAATGATCTTAATATATAAGCTGGGGGGAATTAGGAGCAACACGTTTCTTGCAAGGCATATTGAGACAGAAGACGCGGGATGATAGACATGTTGGGGGAGTGAGTCCAGAACGCGGAGAATTATTCCTGTCATGTAGTAGAGGGGACGACAAGGGGAGGGCTACCTTACTCGTTTCATTATGTATCTAGGACATCGCCATAGCCCATAGGGCGGCAAGCGATTAATGATATAAAAAAAAAAAAAAAAAAAAAAAAGAAGACGCGGGGTGTTGAACCCCTCCCCTGTATGTTAGTCAATGCGGGGTAAAGTTGCTCCCACGTTCGTCCTATGTATCCAGGATATGAAGGAAGTGGCATTTCCTTTTACTGGAGGAATATCACTCGGCAATCTCCTCATCTGCCCCTTGATATATCGTCATTTGACTCATTTCATTGCGGTCATTCGACGCTGACATCAGTAGAACTTATATTACTCGCGTGCCGCCCTATGGGCTATGGCGAGAGTCAACCTGGTGTGTGGCAGTCACGGAACTGCCTTCGGGTGGCTACACACCAGGGATGGAAGGATATTGTAGTGTGTCTCTTGGATGGCAGAGCAGAGAGAAACATTGTGGGTGGTTGTGGGTGGTCTTTTTTTTTTTATTTTTTTTTTTTAATATCATTACTCGCGTGCCGCCCTGGGGGCTATGGCGAGATTAGTTACATGAGATTAGATACATATGAAGGTAGAAGAAAAGGAATAAGAAAAGATCCTGTGTGTCTCCTATGCCCCTGCCCACTCCAAGATGTCTCTAAGTGGGTCTGTGTCCTTGCTCTTCGGAGGAGTGACCAAGTCTTGCATGCCTCCTGGCCACTTTCGTTTCCATGTCCTGCACCTAGTGAGCACATGTTCAGTAGTCTCCTCCTCCTCCCCACACCATCGACATTCTGGGCTGTCTGCTTTCCCGATTTCGTACTGCCATTTCCGTAGTAACTTGCCGCCCAGTATTCCTGCTAGTGTGGCTATGTGTCGACTTCCAAGTCTTGTCAAGGGACGGTAGCTGAGCCCTAGCCGGTTTCTCTCTGTGGCGCGCTGATGTCTCGAGGTTTGTCGTATCCCATCTTCTGTTATGGTTTCATCTTGGTAGGGGAGGCATGTGCCTATTTTCGCAGCTGTGTCTGCCTCGGTGTTCCCTTTGACTCCTATATGGGACTTGACCCACATCACTGCAACGTCCCAGTCACCTCGGTCTGTTCTCGCTTTCCAGGCGTCTCTAACCAGTTTTGCCGGTCCTTTGTGGGTGGGCTCTCCCTGGGCGATCTTTAGGAGCTTGGATATCGATACCTTAGAGTCGGTTATGATCAGGAGTTCCCCAGCTTGATTGCGTAATGCTTCGCTCATGGCAATGAGTTCTGCATCATTGACAGTAGTCTGTTCCCCTAGGTATGTGGAAGTAGAGGTGCCTTTTGCGTAGGTGCCTAGGCCTGTCTTGTAATCTATCCTGCTCCCGTCAGTGTAGACGGAGTTCCACCCCTCGTCCTCGGCATTGGCTATGGCATTCTCGAACTCGAGCTTGTCTGCGTCCGCAGGTAGTGCTGGTAGGATGGCTAGTGGTAGGGGGTTGTTGTGTGAGAGAGACCCCCGTAGGTACCTGCACTCATTATCCCTGTTTTGAATTATCTCATCGTGGAACCGTAGGGCCCTGGCTTCTACCCTCTGGCGTTCTCCTTCTAGGAATGTTTGGGCTGATTCTAGGTTGGCTATTCCTTCGACTACGTCTCGCCTGGTACCCCACGGGGCTGCAGTAATCTTCTGTGCTACTGTGTATTGCCATTTTTCTATGTCTTTGATCTTGGTTGCTGGTGGAGACTGTCTTGAGTAGTCCTGCCATGCCCAGCATCCCCATGTGGCGATTGTGCGTGCGATGCTTGTATATATCTGTCGTTTCTTGCCTGGTGTGAGGCGAGTTAGTCTCGATGCCACTCGCCATGCTGCCTTCCCGAGAAGTAGTCTCTTCTTATGATGTCGAGTAAATTTTAGCTCCCAATCTACCGTCAATCCGGTTAGCCTATAGTCAGGGCCTTTTACCCCAATTATGTGGGTGGTCGTTACGGCACTCCCTTGGCGGCGGCTGCATTTTCGGCAGAGGAGGAGATTGTGTCAGTGCCACTGGATCAAGGAGCAGATATTGTTGCAACATTACATCCGTTGCCACCTGTTGCTATTATTATTTATCTTTTCTGTTATTTTGTCGTTCCACTCATGCATTTAACCTCGCTATTTGACTGTGTATGAATTACGCCACAACGCCAGCTTTTATGTGGCTTACGCCACGGCGTTCTCACAAGTCACGTTATGCTATGCTTTCTCATGTATATAATTCTGCTTTTCTTGCGACTCTAAGTTCAATAGACTCAACGGTATCTCTATATCTAGTCCTCACCGTGACAAAGCAGCCCTCGCAAACCCTCCCGCTCGTATAGATATCAACCTTGTGGGTGGTGATTACGGGACTGCCTTGGGCGTGGCTGCATACTGGGATATAAGCATATTATGACGCTGCTGCTGGACCGGGGAGCGGGCGTCAACACTGTAGCCTGTAGGTGGCAAGTATGGAACTGCCTTGGGGATGGCGATATATGGGAGCCAGGAGCGTATTGTAACCCTGTTGCGGGGCCAGGGAGCGGATGTGAACATTGCAAGCTGCAATATGGAAGTGCCTTGGATGCGGCTCAATACTGGTCATGGTAGGTGTTAAAAATGTGCAGTCATGTTGTGGCGCTAACCACAGTCCCGATGGGAAGAATAAGGCCAAACGCAAGCCGAAATGTTAATTGTCAGTAGGGGGCATATGATGATGCATACATATATTGAGGAAGCGAGTTCATATTTAGCAAGCAAGATATGGATGTATAGGCTCAGTTGGAAGTCGAGGGTGGTCTATACAATGTATGTAGACAGGACTTGATGGGCGTATTATCAAGCAGAGACAGAGATGGATACACGGATATATATAGACAGAATCAGACATGCACAGGCAAGGCAATCGAGTGCTCTTCTTTTATCATCCTTTCGTGACATTCGACCATTGAGACTGCCCTTGAGGCCTGTTTTTTTAATTTTTTTTTAATATCATTACTCGCGTGCCGCCCTGGGGGGTATGAAAGGGCTCAATCGGGAATTGAACCCAAGACCTCTCGCAACTGTGAGAGTGAAGAACACCCAAAGCGAGAATCATACGACTAGACCATTGAGCCAGCTTCGAACTTGAGGCTTCGTTCCGCCTGTTCTAGATACCGGTACCCTGCGCAAGAGAGTGGATGCTGTTCAGCCTTCTTTACAATGTCAGGTCGGGCATGACGGTCGGAAGTGTCGGATATGAGGAGGGGCCAATGGAGGCTAGCAAGAGCCCGAGAGAAACCTCACGCTCTATTTATATAGATATGTAATGTGGCTACTCTGTCTACGCAGAAATAACAATCGATCTCCTAGTTTATCAGTAACTGTTACACTCTACAGTGCCGGTGATCAGATACCCGGAGCGAATGGCGTTGGCGTTGTGGCCTAGGGAGCATTAGCTTTGCAGGTCTGCCATTCCGAGACATGAACTTCACCTTTGCCAGCAAACTAATTCAGACGGATGCTTATTGTAAGCCGATGAATGCATAGCTTTTCACTCCAGTGTCGTTAGCTCACCCTCAGGACACGAGGAAGGGAGTGGTGATCGCTGGGCTGACCCGCCATTCGGTGATTGTTGGAAGGGCAGCTTTTTGGAAAAACAGGGCTCACCTACTGCAACCAGGTAGCAAGAATGCGTGACCCGAAGTTGACTATAATAGGCGAAGTTTAATATTCAGGTTGGGATCCGCTAGACAAACATTGTCAAACCCACTTACGTAGTCAGCAAGTATACCTATCCATATATTAAGCCTATTGGTGTGCGCAATGTTAACTTAGACGTGCGCTTATTCATCACTCACTACTGATTTTATTTTTTTACAAAAAATATCGCGTAACCCCGCTAGTAGCTGTTCGACATGGCAGGGCTCTCTGGGCCGGAGCCCTCAATGCTCAGAGCAGGGGCGAGCACAACGGAAAACACCAAACTATCTACATGACCTCTGTTCCTTAGTTCCTTTGTTCCACTTCCCCTACGCTCTCTATACTTGATGGTGTAGGACAGCTGCTTGAGGATGTGCATCTCTTCGCCGTTCTCGTGCCTTACCTTTCCCTGCTCCATGCCATCCCACCTTTCCCACCGTTCCGGGTATTGAACTGCTTCGCATCTGAAGGGCAGCTGTTCTGCTGTCTGCCATTCTCCCCACTTGCATACCCCATTTTCCCTCTTACCAATTCTTGCTTCCACTCCCTCATTATCCCATTGCTCGACCTCATCACCTTGCCCGCTCCGTTCCCCGACTCCTTCCTGTCCTGCGCCCTTATCTTCTTCCAGTTCTGCTGCAGTCCCTCTCCGTGGCCACCGATCGGTCCCTATTGGTCGCCTTCTTTGCTTCCTCATCCGCCCTCCCTTTCCTCCTCAGTGTTTAAGTGGGCCTTGACCCACATGAGCTTCGTCTCGTTCCCTGCCTCGTTTCTCCTTGATTTATCTGTCACTACCCTCGGGAGGTCATCCTTCCTCGCCCCCACCCCCTATGCCCGCCTTTTGAACCGCCGCAATTGCTGGCTGCGAGTCTGTGAATATTACCAGCGATATCTCTGCGCTTGTTTCAAAGCTCACCTCTGACGTCTATGCGAACTAGTCGCATTCTGCAACACGTAATTTTACACATCTTTCTTTTCTTTCCTTTTCCTTTTCTCCTCGTTGTTTATTCTACCTAACACGATGTATCTAGATATCCCTCGCCATAGCCTTATAGGGGGCATGCGAGAAATGACATAAAAAAAAAAAAAAAAAAAACTGCAACACGTACGCCGCTGATATACGTCTAGGCCGCTGCTTCTATAAAGCAGGAGGGCAGCACACTTCCGCTTCCACATGGTGAACGCTCACTTGTACCCCTCCTTCTTCGCCCCCCTTTGTCCATAGGCCAAAGTGCAGTAACCTAAATCTCTTTTCTGTGTTCCAGCTAGCGTCGCCGGACCTGCATAATCTTGCTCCCCACTGACCTCTCCATCTAACTGGCGGGCCGCCCTGCCATGGCGAACAGCTACAAGCGGGGTCACGTGAAAAAAAAAAAAAAAAAAAAAAAAAAACTGGCGGGCCACTGGGTCTAGTGACCTCCGTGTTCCCATGCCTTTGCTTCCTCTGCCAATGTATGGATCGAATGCAAGAGGTGTGGAGCCACTGCCAGGAACCTAGGTCTCGTTCATTGTGCTTTAAAAACCACCGCAAATTAGATTGCTTGCAGGTCAGGACACGGTCTGAAATTCCCTTTCCAGAATTCACGATCAATCGCCAGCCTGAGCTATCAATTCTACAATTGCTGGTGTTGCAAAAATTTTGAGATACTAAATTCTTTACAGGTAAAATCACTAATACTATAGAATTAGCCTGCCAAATAAGTACTTTGTCTCAAGATGCACGTTTTTTTTTATATTTTTTTTTTTTATTTTTTTTTACGTTTTTTCCAGTCGGCCAAGAACTACTTTCAAACTTTCGCACTGTTACATACACAAGTCAATTTCTGCCCAATCAACTACTGTTCTCACCTCATTGCTGACATCACAGTTACCCGACCAATTTGCTTAACTTCCACTCGCCAATAATACCTTGGTGGTCGGTACGCCATGTATACTTCAGCCCCCCTCTTACAAAAATTTTGTACTTCTCGTCATACGAGAGAAAGCGTCCTGGCAAATCTACTAGCTCAATGGTCACAGTGTCTCCCGATCCATGTTGAAGCCAGAACATCTCCTTACGGCCGTATTTCTCAGTGATCGTGATACTCCCCCCAGTATTAGCATCCCCAACCTCAACGTCAGATGCTTCAGCGCTTAGATACGTTATGGGGCTGGTGTCAGCCTGGAAGGAAACCATGCCGTTCGTGTGCCGTACAATTCTGAAAGGCAGGCTTAAGTTGAGTGACGTCAATAGTGTTACGCCTTCTCTGCCAATGCCAAAATAGCGGCCCAGTGCCGTGAGTACCATACATGGTGATCCCGCATTGCTCTTCCTATCGTACTCTGGTCTAATTGTGGCAAGGTAACGTTCCGATTCACATTTCACTTGTTTCTCGTACTGCTCCATAACAAGCTTCTTGACGTATTCCTCCAGTTTCGGCGCAGTGGTCCCTTCTGCTTGCAGCATATCATCAGGCTGATGTATTGTCGCTTGCTTTGCGCGCAATGAGTCCTCCAGCTGGTTTATCAAAGTTTGTTTCATTTGCAATGAGTCCTCGAGTTGATTTATTGTCGTCTGCTTCGCCCGTACTGAATCCTCCAGCTGATTAATAATACTTTGCTTCGTGTGCAACGAATCCTCCAGTTGGCTGATGATCGTTTGCTTCGTTTGCAATAAATCCTGCGCAACAGCGAGTTTTGCGTTTAGCGCCGCAATCGTAGAGCTGCCCTCCTCGCTATGCTGCTGCTGCTGCTGCTCTGACTCATATTCAATCCTTGGGGTTATCGTGCATTCGCTGGGCGTGTAGTGACTGGCCCCTGGAGTGAACGGCTCACCACTTCGCGCAAGTAAGTGGTTATCGCGATACGGTCTCCTAGTCTGAATATCACATCAGCGGGAGAGCATAGTTTGCAGAATAAAGTTCTGGTTACCGCATTGACAAGCTTTGCGAAAATTACTGGCGGAGGGAGCTTGTCTTGGCTGGCAGTGCGGAACCATTCCCACAGGCTGTCCACCTTATCGCTAGTCAGGACGTCGTCGGGCTCTAAAAGGTCCCGATCCCACTGCTGCAAATGAATTTGTGCCATGCCCTGTATGCGTGATAGTTATGTGGCTATATGTGGTTGCCGTAAACGTGTGATATAGGCGGGGTCAGGTGTGAGCGCGGTACAAGCTTTTAAACTGCGAAAAATTTTGATCACGTGAATCAGGCCTCCCGCCAAGAGCACATTTGCATTACAGTATCGCTGCTGATTCGCGAACCGCCTAGGATTTTTTTTTTTCTTTTTTTTTTTTTTTTTTGTCATGTCCCAGCATGCAGCTGTTCGCCATGGCAGGGCAACCGCCTAGGATCCTTTGCAAATTGCAGTTGTGAGAATAGAAGCAACATTCTACCAGTCCCCAAAGCAGCTGCTAATAGTATAACAAACATCACAGTTCGATATACATGATTATCCGTGATTGCTAATTGCTACTACGCACACATCACGTTGTCGCCTACCCGCTCTTACTAAGGCATGGGAAGACAGGCGCTCTCGAGGAGACAGCGACGTTGCCGTGATATGGGTGAAGGGACACAAAAGGAATACACGGCAATGCGGAGGCGGACAGGGCGGCCAAGATCGGTACCTGCATACAATACCAGAGGTGGTCACGGAACCCGGACTAAGGCAAGCGGCAAAGGCCTGCAGAGCGGAAGAAAGGAATTTTTTTTTTTTTATATATATATCATTAACCGCGTACCGCCATGGCAATGTCTAGGTACCTGGAAATGAATTGAAATATAGATGAAAAGGAAATGGGAGTGAAATGGATAACAGGTGTGAAAATTAGAGAATTCCCGTCACTGTCCCGCCCAATCCAGTAGAAAGCCAGCGTCATTGGGAGAAGAATGAAATAATAATGTAGGAAAGTCCCCCATTTCTAGGCAAGTGGAAAGTAGAAAGCCAGCGTCATTGGCAGAAGAATGAAATAATAACGTAGGAAAGTCCCCCCTTTCTCGTCATATGGAAGAGTGAAAAAGCCAGCGTTTTACTCGTCAAATCTTCTCATCCGCGTCATGAGTGGATTTTTATCTTTGTGGGTTCCTTTCGGGGAGTCATGACGTCCTCCCTGTCACCTGGCCAAAACCTTCTCCATACCCTGCATTCCTCCAGTGTGTCGTCGTCGCTTCACTTTCCCCGCACCACTGGCAATCCGATCCGTCGGCTTTGTCTATTTTATAGAGCCACGCTCTCAGGCCTTTGCCGCTCAACAATCCTGCCATCGTCTTCACGTGATGTCCTACTCTCTGGAGCGGCTTGTAATTCAGGCGTAGTCGAATCCTTTCTTCCAGCGATAACTAAACTTTAAAGAATCGCCAACGGGGACCCCAACCACGAAGGAGCCTCACGACAAGTCAGGGAGGCCTGGGAACGCAGAGCCAAAAGGGGGCTGGATGTGGCAGTAATGTGGGTGAAAGCTCACAGAGGGATCCCGGGCAACACGGAGGCGGACACGGCGGCCAAGATAGGCACACACCTACCGTACCAGGAAGAAACCGCGACGGACGCAGGGTGGAGACAACAGGCCAAAGCCAACAGGGCCGCCGAGAGAAATAGACTTGACATCACCTACAGACCGCTACAGCGACTAGGGCACAGGGTCCGCATACTCGCCGGTATCCCCGGGGGCAAAAGCCTAAGAGATTGGAAGTTCAAAATCGGAACCGCCGATAGTCCGGAGTGTCGTTGGTGCGGCGAGGACACCGAGACCACACGACACGTTCTGACGCAGTGCAAGGTATGGAAACGGAGATGCCCGAGGGGGCTCGAGGATCTATGCCGGGCCAGAAGTGACGACCGGAACGAATCAGACGAAGGAGGAGACAAATTGTTGAAGATAGATTAATTTGTCTTCTCATGTGCATGCAAAAGCTTGCTGGGCATAGGTGGGGTACTGTTACCCTGAACCACAGGCTGCATTTCCCGTTTTCCGAACGCAAATGAGTTGGTCCGGTGCTCCAGCATTGTACAGAGATATCCAAGTGCAGGAGGTGGAGACCCCTCGCGTAGCGTTCGAAGGGAAGTCTCCTCAAACATTCATGGGATCGTGAAAAAGACTAATAAATATAGACCTCTGATACTATATCCTTCGAGCGAATAATCCCACCGCAGAACACTGACAATATACCACTGGTAGTGAGCGGCACGAGCTAGCTCGAGCCGAGCTGGAGGGTGAGCTCGAGCTGGCCTGGCATGAGCTCGAGCCTAGATTGATTATATATATAATATTGACAAACTAAACTAAATGTTCGCCTTCCTCACTACTATCAGCTAAATTGAGCATTTCGAAGTTGTTGGTAGGTCAGAATGAGCTCGAAGTCTCTAATTATGACTATATTAGGTATTTACAGTTTATGAAACCTTGCACTGGCTAAGCATTTTAGCGAGCTGGCAAGAAAAACTAGTGACTAGCATGATCTTGGCTCGTTTGAGCTCGAGCTGGCTCGGCTCGTGCCGCTCACTATTTACAGGTAAAATCACTAATAATATAGAATTAGCCTGCCAAATAACTACTGTTTCTCAAGATGCACGTTTTTTTTATTTTTATTTAATTTTTTTACGTTTTTTCTAGTCGGCCAAGAACTACTTTCAAACACAAGTCAATTTCTGGCAATCATTAACTGTTCTCACCTTATCGCTGGCATCACAGTTACTCGAGAAATTTGCTTAACTTCCACATGCCAATGTACACTCTGTGCTCACTGCACCATGTAGACTGCAGCCCTCCTTTTACAAAAAGTTTGTACTTCTCGTCATACCAGAGAAAGCGTCCTGGCAAATCTACTACCTCAATGGCCACAGTGTCATCCGGTGCACGTAGAAGCCAGAACATCTCCTTACTGCCGTATTTCTCAGTGATCGTGATACTCCCCCCAGTATTAGCAACCCCAACTTCAACGTCAGATGCTTCAGCGCTTAGATACGTTATGGGGCTGGTGTCAGCCTGGAAGGAAACCATGCCGTTCGGGTGCCTTACAATAATGAAAGGCAGGCTCAAGTTGGGTAACATCAATACTGCTGCGCCTTCTTTGCTGATGCCAACATCGCGGTCCAGTGCCTTGAGCACCATACGCGGCGATCCTGCATTGCTGTACCTGCTGTACTCTGGTCTAATTGTAGCAAGGCAATTTCACTTGTTTCTCGTACTGCTCCATAACAAACTTCTTGACGTATTCCTCCAGTTTCGGCGCAGTGGTCCCTTCTGCTTGCAGTATATCATCAGGCTGATGTATTGCCGCTTGCTGTGCGCGCAATGAGTCCTCGAGTTGATTTATTGTCGTCTGCTTCGCCCGTACTGAATCCTCCAGCTGATTAATAATACTTTGCTTCGTGTGCAACGAATCCTCCAGTTGGCTGATGATCGTTTGCTTCGTTTGCAATAAATCCTGGGCAACAGCGAGTTTTGCGTTTAGAGCCTCAATCGTAGAGCTGCTCTCGTCGCTATGCTCCTGCTGCTGCTCTGACTCATGTTCAATCCCTGGGGTTATCGTGCATTCGCTGGGCGTGTAGTGACTGGCCACTGGAGTGAACGGCCCACCACTTCGCGCAAGCAAGTGGTTATCGCGATATGGTCTCCTGGTCTGAATATCAAATCAGCTGGAGAGCATAGTTTGCAGAAATCAAGTTCTGGTTACCGCATTGACAAGCTTCGCGAAAATTACTGACGGAGGGAGCTTGTCTTGGCTGACAGTGCGGAACCATTCCCACAGGTTGTCCAACTTATCGCTAGTCAGGACGTCGTCGGGCTCTAAAAGGTCCCGATCCCACTGCTGCAAATGAATTTGTGCCATGCCCTGTATGCGTGATAGTGATGTGGCTATTCGTGGTTGCGGTAAACGTGTGATATAGACGGGGTCAGATGTGAGCGCGGTACAAGCTTTTAAGCTGCGAAAAATTTTGATCACGTGAATCAGGCCTCCCGCCAAGACGACTCGCGAACTGTCTAGGATAATTGCAACTGTGAGGATTGAAGTCAGTCCCCAAAGCAGCTGCTAACAGTATAACGAACATCACAGTACGATATACATGAGTATCCATGATTGCTACTACGCACACATCAGCATCAGTAGTCGCCTACCCGTTCCTACTCTCCCGCCCTTCATGTGCTGCTTTTGAATCATGCTTCCTACATGGTTGAAATCCGCATCTCAAAAAGTAGTGAGCAGACAGTAAGGACGGAGGAACGTTGAAGATCGATGAATTTGTCATCTGATGTGCATGCAAAGGCGTACCGGGCTTAGGTGAGGTCGTGTTACCCTGAAGCACGGGGTGTACTTCCCGTTTTTGGAAATGAGCTGGTCGCATGCTCCAGCATTGTACAGAGACATCCAAGTGCAGTTGGTGGAAGCTCCTCGCGTAGCGTTCGAAGGGAAGTCTACTAAAGCATTCATGGGATCGTGAAAAAGAGTAATAAATTGAGTGACTATACCCGTTTGCTCCTCGTAAGGTCCCTCCGGCAGGCATACGAGCAATGTTTTTTTCTTAAACAAAAACAAAGAAAAAACTCCCGTTCGCTAAATGGGATTCAAAATCAGCGAGGGTGGTTCAGACTCACAGAGAATCGCAAGTAAACAACAGAGAATAAATTCTGAGAAAAGGCTGACTTGCTAGGTACATCGATGTGCTGGTAATGTTATCACTGTTCTGCGGTGGGATTATTCGCTCAAAGGATATAGTATCAGAAGTCGTATGAGAATGTGGGACTTTGAAGGGGTAGGAGGGAAAAAAAAAAGAAAAAAAAAAATATTACGACTACGTGATGGGGTGAGATGAGGTTGCCGTGAGAGTGAGGTGCTGGGGCTTGGTATGGGAATCAAACGAAATTGAGATGGAAAGAAGGAAACAAATCGATATAGGGAGACGAAAGCGTAAAGTATTGATGAAAATGAGCAGCAAATTCCCCATAGCACCGTTGACCATAAAGGCTTCCGCACATCTTCTTCCTCCATTGCCCGCTTCCGTGTTCCCCTCTCAATCACCACATTTCCATGCCTACCACCCACTTCTCCTCCGCCCCCAAACTCGCCCAACACAACTTCCACAATCCCTCCACACAAATCCCCCAACCCGACACACTCCTTGCCCGGATCCCTAACGCGTCCTCCTCCTCCTCCTCCTGCTCCTCTCCCACCTCCGTTCCCTTCTTAACCCACCCTCTGACCTGCGCGTCCCCGCACGCCCGAATCCCCAACCACCACTTCTCCCGTCCCGCCACGTATTCCCGT
Organism: Kalaharituber pfeilii; assembly: GCA_015179045.1. Taxonomy (NCBI): domain Eukaryota; kingdom Fungi; phylum Ascomycota; class Pezizomycetes; order Pezizales; family Pezizaceae; genus Kalaharituber; species Kalaharituber pfeilii. The sequence continues at coordinate 47,266 of WHUZ01000080.1, read as the reverse complement.
GCGCGAGAGACCTGTGCTCCAGCAGGCATCGGGAACGCATGTGCGATGATGTTCGCGATTGACGCCGTGCGGGTGGTGCGTGGGAAGGGTTTGCCCCGGTGCGGTCGGGGGACGTTGACTTGGAAGAACTGGGCTGGGCGGGAGAAGGATGGGGGGTAGCGCAGGCGGAAGACGATGACGAGGTGAGTGGGTCCGGGGTGCGAGGAGAGGGTGGTGGCGGCGATGGAGGGTGCAAGGGTGGAGGATCCGGAGGACTTGGCGGTGGAATTGTTGCTCACGTCATCAGAGTCGGAGTCGTCCTCGGGGTCGGAAATCTCTTGGTCGTCATCGCTATCTTGGTGCTCTTCTGCCATTTCACCGTTTGTACCCTGCTCTGCCAGTTCGTCTTCACTGTCGAATTCAGAGTCCTCTTCAGAATCAATGTCCTCTTCAGAATCAGTGTCCTCTTCAGAATCTGAATAATCGTCCTCTAGATCATCTTCTGCTTCCGACTGAGTCTCCTCATCCTCACTCAGGCTACCCTCCTCCGGCCTGCTGTCGCCTGCTTGCTCTTGGTCGACTCCAGTTGGCTGTGCTGACGTTGTCTCACATTCGTCCTCATTCACGAGGTCCTCAGTGTCTGCAGTCTCCTCGCTGGCATCAGGCCCCGCTGCATCGAGTACTTTGTCAAGCTCCTCTGGTGTAGGCTTGTATCCCACTGGCAGCTCGTTGCTGCATGCAGTAGCTACAGCAGTTGGGCCCGGTGCAGCCACTAAGCTAGGACGTCTCATATCCTGCGCAACCGGACTTGAAATCTGTGGGGGAGGATGTGCCGCGACGCTCTGGGGCGGGGGATAGGTCATGGGCCCTGGTGCAGTAGGCGTGGACTGAGTAGGCTGGGGATACAGAAATCGCGCTAACGGGACGGGCTGTGGTGGCGCTGGAGGCCATCCTGGGACAGGGGGAGGAAATGGAGGAGGTGCTTGTTGCACAGGTGGCACATGCACGGGTGGGGGTGAAGGTAGACCCGGAGAAGGAACATGTGCAGCGTGGGAAGGGACAGCGGGGGGCGGCCATATTGCCGCGGGAACGGCCAACGCTGGCCCTACTGATGCAGGCGGCGGTCCATAGGGATACTGCGCCGGCGCGACCGGGCTCGGCGAATAGTATTGGCCAGCCGCGGAGGGATGCGGGTAGTAGCTACTGTGCACTGGCACCGCCGGGCTCGCAGGGGAGGCTATGGGGGGGACCGGATACGCATATTGCGCTACCGCAGGCGGTCTTGCACCGGAGGCTGCCGGTGGGTACGGACCGCCCTGCCCGCCTGCCGGGAGCCCTGCGATTAGCTCGTAGCTGCGGCGGGGGCTGGAGGATATGACGGGCAAGGTCCGGGAGTGGGATCGGGTGTGGGATCGGGAGTGTTTCTTGTGCGATGGCATGGCCGCTGGGAATGGGACTGGGATGCAAGGGCGCGTCAGCGGATATGAACCTTGGAAAGGAATGCTTGAACTTTAGCGACATCCAGGGATGAAAAGACGTCGCATCACGCACCTCGCTATCGCGCCCGGCAAAACTTCACACGGCGGAATATAGACGGAACCCTTGCAACTCACAGTTTAGAACCGATGGTATGCCGGTTGCGCACGCCCGATTCCCGTGAAACGAATCCGCCGACCTCCGCCCTCGGTCAAAATTAAGCTCAAGTAAATTCAACCGCGCGGAAACTTTGCAATATCTCGACTTGCGGGTATGACGTCACTCAAATCCGTCGGTCAACTGGGGTGCGAAACGTGACTCCGGTTAATCTGATTGAAATTTTATTCTCCGGGATGTTTTTTGCGCGACGAAGAAGGAAAAATAAACAGCACTTCGCGCCAAAATGGCGACGTTACGATTTTGTATGCGGTGCTCTGTTGAGGGAGACGCGGAAGGGCATTTGATTATTTTCAGCTGCGCTCGTCGACATATCTTGATTCAGCCGCGCTGCTGCAGTGGTTTATCCTTAGCCGCGACTGGTGTGCATGCATAGGTCACGGGGTGAGGTCGTGTGATGCGCCACGTACGGCTTGGGCTTGGCAAACTTGGTCCAGTTGTCGGGCGGCGCATGACAGGTATGATAATGCGTCAGTTTCCGGCTGCATCATTATTGGAAAAAAACCATGTGAAGTCTAGCAAATGTAATAGCATTCGCAGCTTCGTGTCTCAATTATGTCGTTTTTGTTCTGCTTTTGTTCTATTTTATCTCTTTTATAAACTTATGTATATATCATTGCTCAACCTTCAACGACAAAGTGCAGTGTTCCGTCGCGTGCGAGAACTAATCACAATCACTACACGTTAGGTTTTTACTAGCAGCCATACGTATTGCCTGCAGTGCTCATTCCACGTTTATCTTAATTTTGTTCACATGTACTACAGGGATAAAGATACATTAACACTTATGTTCAAACCCTACAAATTTCACCGTCACCCAGAAACTTGGCATACATTTCGGATATCCATCCGCCATTCCAGTGAATGTGCAAGTCACTTCTCGGCCTTCGCCCACAACCAAGCTTCAAACCCAGCACTTCCCTCTTTCTTCTTATCGGAAACCCTCGAGCTCCACCGATTCGAAACAGCGTGAAATGTGTGATGTCCTTGCGGCCTTCTAATCAACTCCTCGAGTTCCGGCCCCCACTCCTTACCCCCACCTCCAGCATAGAAATTTCTAGACTTCAAACCCAATTCCAAGAATGCCGACGCCCTCGCCTGATCACCATGTGCAATTGCAATCTGAAATGCATCATGGTACACCCGGCATATCTCTGCTTCGGTATGCTCCAACGGTAGCAAGTCAAGTAGTCGCCGACAATTTTTCAGCGCCCGCGCAGGATTCGTAAAAATTAGCATTCCGTTCCCAACTTCCGCATCTAATTTGGTGAGAAGTGCTCGACGGGTATCCCTGGTGTTGTTTTCTGGCGGTGTACATCCTGCGCACTTGCAGGTGAATTTGTATCGATCTTGGAGAGTCTGTCGTCGGCTCTTGTGAGGTTGCATGACTTCCTTGAGAGACAGATAACAAAATGTGATTTCTGTGCCTTCGGGAATATCTTTTGTGGCTCGGACCTCCATCAGCTTCGTATTGTAATTCCAAGTGTGAATCGCATTGGGTACACAGCTATGGTTAATGCGGGAGGATTCGACAAAGATCCCAGACTGGGTATCATCGTTCCCTACGGCAAAGCAATTTGTTTGCCAGATACCGAGGAATGGTGCGGTGTCGTCTTTGGGGTAGGCATTGTGAAGCCCGAGAAAGGCGATTTGTTTCTCTTTGGGGAGCTTCTGCACCGCTTCGGTTACTAGTTCATTGAGCTTTGAATTTGGGAAGGGAGCGTGATTTCGGATGGAAATATATGCTAGAATCCGTGGATCCGGAAGTGTAAACAGTGGTTCTTCGGCAATGATGAGTGTTCCTGCAGGGATTGCCGCCGTGGCAACCATTCCTTGTCCCTTCTCTTCCGAGATCGTGGTGCACTTGTAGAGTCCCATTGTTGACAGGTGTAGGCCGGGAAATGAAGCTTTTGACGGCGGTACTCCGATTTGCAGAGAAGGGGAATTGATGAAAGTTAAGTTGATGTGTCGTGCTTGTGAGGTAGGAATGGAGCGCGTGCACCATTGTTGACATTTTCAGGCCTTCCATGCGATGACAAGGATGCAGTGTAGCCTCATCAGGCCCCCCGATGGCGTGCATGAAACGTTATGTATTCTATTTTACTGCTAATATTATTAGACGGATATAGCTATGCAGTTAACGTAGTAAGCAATATTCAAGGGTTGAGCTAGTGCATAATTGCCGGTTTCCTAGGTTTCATTACTACAACTTACCAGGAGTATACCTTGACATCTTGATTCAGGGAAATAAATTGTAAAGAAGTAGAAAAATTATTACAATTTTCACAAATGCGTATCCCCAAGTGCTAAAGCTTCACTGAGTTATTAGATACACAGTGGCCTAGAATACCTTAAGCACCCCTCTCGAACTGGGGGGGGGGGAGGGGGGATGACGTCATGTAACGAGAAATTTTCTTTCAGCCTGGGTAAAGGCGTGGAGGAAGGGCAGAGGGGACGGGACGGGAATGTGTATGTAGAACTTTCTTTGTTGAGCCTGTCTCGGGGCTTTGAGGGTGTACCCAGGGACCCTGCCATGGCTTGGCGCTGCAAGCGGGGTTACGTGATTGGAAAAAAAAAAAAAAAAACCCTCGAACTCGTACTCGGCTCATCTCTAGTTCAAGCTTTGCAACTCTTTCTAGAGTTCCCAAACAATACTTTAAGTATGCAAGAGCATTGTCCGTACATGGTTGAGTCTCGACCAGGCTGGAAATTGGAGAGGAAGATATTCTGAATATTACTATCGTCAAAATTACTACTTTATCGATAACATACCCACTGGCCCCCACCCACCACAGCACACAGACCACTACCACCCCACATACGTTACCAACTCTAATACCCCGCTCTCTCGCACTACGGAAGTAAGCCCACAGGGCGGTAAGCGATTAATGATATTAAAAAAAAAAAAAAAAAAAAAAAATACGGCAGTATCTAGAACAAGTGGAGGAAGTAGCGATATGAAAGCAGTAAGACCGTAAGGAAAAAAATTTAATTTTCTATTCTGCAAAATTTGGTGATCCGCTTCTGCGTCGTGGTCAGCTTCACCGTCATATACAGTAACAATGGCCAAATCGACAACAACGTCATTCAAACTCAGATAGCCGTCACATCATCACTTTAGGTTAGGGACCTGTGTCGAGACGCCACTGGCGGCATGACGACACAGGTGCGACAGGTAAAAAAGAGGAGCAATATCAGCAGCGTACCAGAAAATAAAACAAAAACTCCGTCCTAAAAGCGAAATCAGTCTGTACACCCACCCATGCCCTTTCGAGCCCAAGTGACCGGCACAAATTTTTCCAGTTCCTATTCAACCACAGCAACAGTTTCACATACACCTAGTAGCATCGTAACGCCACTACCAATGTACCCATTCCCATTCCCACTGCTACGCATGCCCAAATCCAGGGCTACTGTGCTCTACGGTGAAGCGGGTCACGATGTAGAAGCGGGTTACTGATTTCATAGGGTATGATATATTCATTTATTTCCTCCGTGGCCTCAATTACAGCTACTTTCTTGACTTTCTCCTGATACTTCAATGATGCGCGAGGAAGGCGTGGGGGTTGGTGGGGTGTGTGGGGTAAGGCCTGAAATATGAGCTCGCTTTCTTAGCCTATATAGGCATCATTACATAGTCCTACATATGAGTGGCGTTCCGGCCCGCGTTTAGCCTTATTGTTTCCCCATCTGTACCGTGGTTACCACCATAGCCTCAACACCCGTGGTCAGGAAACGAGCATTATTACAGTATTCGCCACTACTTGCACGATGGTTGCACACAGTAGGGAATCGATGGATTCAGATTTTCATTGTAACAATAAGTGCAGCATTTATTTGAACAGGATTGCAAACACGCATAATCAGCCCCTACGGAACTTCATCATGCGAAGGACTTATATTACCACGCCAAAAAAAAAAAAAAAAAAGGTTTTGCAGCTTGTCTGTGTCCAAGGTCAAGTAAATCGCACCATCTTATGCTAATCATCTCTTGAGGTTCCTTCAATTCACCTTCGTTAATAAGCCAGGGAGGTACACTAAGGAGAGTATCACAGGCGTCTGAATTAAGTTAGTATGTGCGTACAAGAAGGTTAGCAGCAACGTACGGCGCATTGATAATAATTCTAGGGTAATGCGTGACTCGTTAGATGCTAACTTTAACTCTGAGTAGCGGTGAACTGACCCTAGCAATACACCGGAGATGGTCGCTGTAACTGGTAACGTGAGAATCCATCCACCATAACACCACCTGTTCGATCACCATAAACTTAGCGCGTTATTTTGAAGTTTCGGAGGGCAGAGAGTGTGTTGGGGAACAAACGCAATCATCCTCCAGTTTAGAGCCTTCAGATCACCATTACACAAAGCCACTCCTACAATTGCACCAACTATACATTGAGTGGTGGAGATTGGGATCGAAAGCCTTGAGGCCATAACTACCGCAGTCGCCGCGCCTAGCTCCATAGAAAATCCACGGGACGGCGACATCAATGTCAGACGGTTCCCGAGGTTTCGCATCACGTTGTAACCGTAGGTCCAAAGTCCAATAACAATTGCAGAACTGGTGTTTATAGTTAGTTTCGCAGTCACTTTTCTCTTCAATAATGGGTGATGAGCAGTACTCACGCCCCATAAACGAGAACCCATACGGGAACCGGAGACTTGTCTTTTGTAGCCCCAGTGCTCCAGACCAAATAAACGGCAGCAAGCGGGCCCGTCGCCTTTCTGCATATTAACACCTGCTACATTTAGGATGGAGAGGGAACCTAACATTGGCCAGATCATTGGAACCATGCGCGAATGACGCAGTAGCAGCAGTCAACACCTGCAAAAAACTGTACAAACTTGATCGATGTCAGCTCCTTCATTCATCCCAAGGGGAGCGAACGACTTACTGCTCTGTTTTGTTATCAAAATGTGCAGCGCGTGCGTGCATATCCATGATGGCAGCACGTTGTCCCGCAACCTTTGAGTCGCGCTGTTGCAAGCCCACTACATCTTGTCGCACACCATGCATAAACGCGTCCACGAATACTATCCAGAGGTTTTTGCACGAATACCAAGGGCCAACTTTGTCTATATTAGCTACCGAATTGCGGTTCTCTGGGTTCACATTTGCCGTAAGGTTGGCAGTAAGGTGAGTGTTTCCTTCTTCTTTTATGTTATGTGCAGCTATCGCGTGATCAAGGTCCTCCAAGGCCTGTCTGCCAATGTCTGTTGCCTCAAGTTGCTCTCGGGTAGCATGGCCACGATAATAATCTTGGATAATCTGCACATTCATGCCTTCTGGAATGGGAGGAACGGGTCCCCGTTTCAAAAGCAGCGGGCCGAGGAAGGCATGATGCCTATTCTCCAACACTTGAGCATTAGTCATCGTAGTGACTCATCTTCAAGGGGTTTAGAAGCAGACCATTTCAGTGTCCAATCCTCCAAAACCAACAATCGATGCAAAAACGTCAGTAAGAAGCAAGCTGATAGCAATGCCATGCCACCTGCAACACCGAGAATGCAAGCAACGATTCGTCCAGCTGACCAGTTATCCAGCTTGAGGCTAGGTGCTCCTTTCCATACCACCAACATCGTGAGTACACCAGAGGTGAGCGCGAAGTAAATAGGAACCATGTAGAATCCGGCACGGAGGGAATCTTTTCGCCGTAACACGCCATATTTGGTAACCAAAAAGAGACATACTGACAATGCACCTGCAATTGCCGGTGCAATTACCCAAGAGGCCAAAACCTGCGTAACCCCCTTTTTGCTCCAGCTCCAGTTGACTCCATCGATACCAAATACCGCAACACCAGTTCCAATGACAGCTCCCACAGTAGAATGACTAAGGAAGAGCGTTAGCTAATGCATGAATAGACCACTGGGATGGCACCAGATCGGGCTGAATGATAGTAGTTGCTATACTCACGTTGTGGAAACGGGCATGCCAAATTTTGTCGCAGTAGCAAGCCAAGTGCTACTTGCGACCAGAGCACACGCCATCCCCAACATTAGGACCTCTGGCTCAGATTTAAATTTGCTAATGGCAACTAATAAATCATAGATTAACGGCAAATTCAAGCATTCTATCGGGAGTCAACTAAACAGACCAATTTTGTTACGAATAGTGTCTGAAACCCGACTGCCAGCCAGCACTGCTCCCAGGAATTCACAAACGCTTGCAAGCAACATTGCTTGCACCATAGTGATTGACCGAGAGGAAACAGTTGTCGCGAATCTTAACGTTAATTAGTTCAAGTGAGACCTGGGATCATAAGGGTAAGCAACGTACGAATTTGCCACATCATTTGCTCCGATACCCCAGGCATCGAGAAACGAAAATAGCATAGCTATTGCAAAAATATAATCATACTGAGGTAACGCTGCCATATTGTGGGTAGTAGCACTCGAAAGGTACCAAAGGCAGGTGACTGGACGATCCTTCGGTGAAGGCTATCAAGTGAGATAGAAAACTGTCACAAATCGTTTCTGAGGCATCATATACAGCTGCTTTATAGGAAAATCTCTCTAGCTGGTGCTGCGAACCCCACACTTTCGGCGACACTACCTGTCAACTCAGACCTCTGATACACTTATGGTGCTTTTGCTGGGTCCATTAGGGAAAGGAATTGTCCTGTGTCCCAATATGACGGCACTAGTGGCAAAAATAAAGCCATAAAGGCAGTGATGGGTGTCACAACTCCAGTTACAAATGCTAGCTACGCCTTTTTTTTTTTTACATTACCTGTACACCGCCCTATGGGTTACCACGAGATTAACTAAAATAAATGCAAATAAGATGAGATAAAAATCACAGGAAACCAAACAAGATAACAACCACCTAAACTCCTCCGGCCACCCACTGCATCAACTCTACCCGGGGATTTGGTCCGTCCTCTTGACAGGTCGGTGGTCCTGTTGTCGCTCCCAATGCGCCGGCCTTCCACATATGTGGAAGCTCTCAGTACAGTAAATGACGCGGAACTGATTGCCATGGAGGATGCCCTCACAAGCCGATTCACTGAACTACTGATCATCACAGACTCCAAGACTGCAATAACCAAGCTACAAAGGATCGCCGAAGGGGAACCAACACACAAAGGGCCAGCACAGCGAGTAAGGGAGGCTTGGGACCGGAGTAACGAAAGGGGCGACCTTGAAATAGCGGTAATGTGGGTCAAAGGTCATAAAGGAATCCCAGGCAACACCGAAGCAGATCGAGCAGCCAAGGTTGGTACACAGCTGCCATATCAAAACGAGATTGTCACGGAGGACGGGATGAAACAAGAGGCCAAAGCAAGGAGAGCGGCCGAAAGAAACAGACTGCATATGTCATATAGGCCACTACGCAGACTAGGCAATAGGGTCGCAACGCTAGCTGGCATCCTTGGAGGCAAGGGCCTCTGGCGCTGGAAATTCAAGGTCGGCACAGCTGACAGCCCGGAATGCCGGTGGTGCGGCGAGGCTGAAGAAACGACCCTTCACATATTGTCTCAATGTAGAGCTTGGAAGCAGAGATGCCCAAGGGGTGAGGATGGATTGTGCAGACCCTTGGGTGACCAAGATGAAAGGAGGGCCTTCTTTTTTTTTTTTTTTTTTTTTTTTTTAAATCACATAACCCCGCTTGTAGCACTTGGCCATGGCAGGGTAAAGGAGGGCCTTCGGGGAGTGATAGGAATTTTGGAATGGGCGAGGGGTTAGCCCCGGGGGATTTACTTCTATTTTTCCGTACTTGTACTTTGTTTTGATGTAACTAGACCTCGCCATAGCCCATAGGGCGGCACGCGAGTATTGATATAAAAAAAAATAAAAAATGCGCCGGCCACTTCTTCCATACCTCGTCTGCCCCTCGTCTGCCTTGTTTGTTGTGATGGCGGAGAAGCAATGGAAGAAGCATGCTTCATGGAGCGTCTTGATCATACTCGGGCATGGAGGAGTACGTTTATCGCGATTGAGATTCCTTGTCGCAGTTATGTCATCGCTGATCTCTGGCTAGTCTACAAAATCACGTTTGAGGCGCTTGGACTTGTGCCTTCTTGTATACGCTCGCAAGACTCCATTGGACGGCATGTGAGAAATGACATGGTCTCGAATTCTTAGAACAACGCCAGCTGCTCTCGATTCTTGTTCTCCAGACACTTTCGCATCTCGCAGCAGGCCAAGGATCTGAGCCTTCTTTCCTTAGATATCCCAATCCGAGAAAGTGGATTCCCCAAGTATCTGTTGCGGGAAAATGTGCTTGAAGATCGGGATAAGTTTTTGTGTTTCGTTTTCTTTTTTAACTTCAGCCGAACTACGGTTGGCACCCTTTGACGTTGCTGCTTCAGGCACGTTCCCACTTTCTCGAACGTTATTGGTGGATTTTGGTGGTTCTTGCCAAGCAGGATGCAGACGAAATGCGGGATGTGCCGTATCACAAACTGATAAGGGATCCGATCGCCATTGCAGGGTGACACGTAATTTTGGAGGCTCTCGAAAACAATTGCAGGCTAAGTGTATGAACATCAATCGTCAACCGAAGTTAACACTGCAAAGCAAATAGGAATGAACATTATTAGAAATAGATCGCATTTGGAATGCATAGAAGTAGAATGTTAAAATGAACAGGCAATGGAGTCACAAGACATGCATCCGAGAGGACCCCTGCATAAGCAATATACAACTCAACCAATGTACTCTTATTAACTGTTGTTGGTAATGTTTCGAACAGTATTGAAAAACGAAATCCAAGGAGTGTCCCCTCGGATCCACATCTCTCTTTGCCTTGTATTGCATAGTTACAAAGGCTTTTGCTTATGCATTGTAAATATACAAAATATACCCATATCATGTAGTGTACGCAACGGGTCTTTTTTTTTTTTTATATCATTACTCGCGTGCCGCCCTGGGGGCTATGACGCAACGGGTCGGGTTGGCAATGTTACAACCGGCCTGTAACCTGACCCGACGTCCCGGTCCTTCTGGAGAACTGACTCAGCGAGTTGCCAGCTCGGGTTGCCAAGAACCTACTAAGACGGCCTTCATAAAAGCGAGATACAACATTTAAGAAAAATTAAAAAGGTAATTAAATAATTAGAAAATATTTAATTAACGTCTTTTTTATTAATAATAGAACCTATAAGAGGAATTATAGAGGTGTAATAGAGTAGTAGAATTAGTAGGTAACGGATGTGGTAAACGCACAGAGTTACGGATACCGTCCGCCCAAAAAGACACTTGATTAGTGATGCTCGCTAGTCCTCTGCGTAGCTCATATAGCACATACGCGACTGCGACGCCTGCGCCCGGCTGTCGCATATCGCCTACGTTGCATATGCGCATACTGCGCGCGTGCATCCACCGACCGCCCACCGTACGGTTGCGGTGAATCCGTAACATAGTAGTAATAGTTTCTTTCTTATTATTATTAGAGAATTTTTTATACTTTGAGTATTCAAGTTCTATTTCTGAAATTTCAATACTTAGTTGAACAAGAGATAAGTATTGACTGCTTGATGATTCTGAAATTGCTTAATTAGAATAGTGTTAATGCCATGTGAGAGGCCTGGCTGTATGAAGCATGCATACTGTGGTTCACCACTTTCCCGGACACATTTACCACCAAAACTGCGCAACTTTCGCACTCAATATCTCAACAACCACAACAGCATTTGTGAATACACTTTGTGTAGCTATTAGACAAAGTGTAATTCTTGCTATCTAGCACTTTTTCTTCATCAAAATTTCTGGGTGCAAAGGGATTATGGCTTGTCGCATTGACGTTGGAAGGCTTGGCATTTATTTGTATGAGATCTCCATACAAAATGTTTATCAGACTTGAATGTAGTTCTACTCTTCAACGCTAATTACAATAGCTATGATAGTATATGTCAAGAATCACCTGAAGAGGAATAGTAACATGCTGCATTTAGTTTACTTTCATTTGTTAAATTGTAGAGTTGGTGTACAGCTATCTACTTTTGGGCGTTGTTCTCATACAAATTGTCACGCGGCGGCAAGCTGGTGCTGCTAAGGGATACGGCCGGTTCAGGGTAACAGTAGTTTTGCAAGCGCTGAATGGCAGAGGCCTGACAAACTTGACAGGAGAGGTTTGACAGGAGCAGTTCAGCGGTTCCAGTTCAACGGCGATGGCAGGCTATGGTGAAAAGGCAGAGAAGACCAAGTACTGAATTGGATCTAGGGATTGACAAGAATAACAAGAACATATAGACTGCGAGGAACCATATGGGTCTATTAAGGAGACAAGACAACAGACAAGGAGAGAAGGAACTATTTACATGAGGGCAAGATAGAGCCTATATATACATGATAGGTTTATTACCTAAGAAGCATAATACAAAGGTAGAAGCAGCGACGAGGGCAGCAGTAAGAACAGAGTAGCGAAGGCAGAGTTTTCATGGCAGGCGGGCGATACTGGCAGGCGGGCGATACTGGCAGGCGGCGATACTAGCAGGCAGGCTGTACTGGTGAGCGGGCTATACTAGCAGGCGGGCTGTACTAGCAGGCGGGCTATACTAGCAGGCGGGCTATACTAGCCGGCGGGCTATACTAGCCGGCGGGTCGTACTGGCAGGCGGGCTATACTAGCAAGCGGACTATACTAGCAGGCGGGTTGTACTGGCAGGCAGGCTATACTAGCAGGCGGGCTATACTAGCAGGTGGATTATACTGGCAGGCGGGCTATACTGGCAGGCGGGCCATACTGGCAGGCGGGCCATACTGGCAGGCGGGCTATACTGGGAGGCGGGATACGGTCATGGCTTGCTGGTGGTCATGGCTTGCTGGCGGTCATGGCTTGCCGGCGGTCGTGGCTTGCCGGCGGTCGTGGCTTAGTGTACGGAGACTGTAGGGAGCGGGCCGTGACACAAATAGTTTCTATGGGAAATATGATTATTGTGAATAATTTTACAACCATTACAGGTATTACCTAACTATGTTGTTCATAGTTTCCGACTGAGTGATGCTATTGAATGTGAGTGTCTGAGCTTTTTTTATGAATTAATTGCAGGTGTAGCATGCAGAATTCGGGGGTGGTGACATTTGTATGGGGATCCCATACAAATAAATGCCAAGCCTTCCAACAAAAATGCGACAAGCCATAATCCGTTTGCAACCACAATTTTTGATGAAGAAAAAGTACTAGATAGTAAGAATTACACTGTGCCTAATAGCTACACAAAGTGCATTCACAAATGCTGTTGTGGTTGTTGAGATATTGAGTGCGAAAGTTGCGCAATTTAGGTGGTAAATGTGTCCGAGAAAGTGCGGTGTCCGGGAAAGTGGGGTGTCCGGGAAAGTGGTGAACCACAGTATTGTTCTCATCCCTGCAAGGCCTGTGACACTGCAAATACCCTAATGTGCTACTCTGATCGTTGCTCTTACCACATTGGGTGGGGCAGTCGTGGAAAAGAGTGGGCAGCACAGGATGGCTAAAATTACTTAAAAGGTTACCTGTGCTTAAACGAAGCATGCATCCGCGCAAGTGCTAATCTCAAACTAGACTACCTTTCTTGCCTGAACTAGCGCAGCTACAAAAGAGCTTCCGCTTACCGTAGGGTTTCAGGAAGGGATCATTCATTGCATCACCACAGGGAGATGAAGGATTGCAACCTTGTTCATCTAGGCATACTGGGTGGCATTGAGTTTACGATTTGAGCAAGTGGGCGAACACGCTACAGTGAACGACGCAGAGCTAATCGCGATAAGTGAGGCGATGGACAGGGTGGAAGGGGAACTATTGATTATAACGGACTCGAAGTACGCGATTAGTAGCATGGCATCAACGGCTTCGGGAGACCCAACACACGACGGGGCGACGAACCGGCTCCGGGAGGCATGGGAGAGGAGGATAGACCGGGGCGATTGGGACACGGCAGCGTTATGGGTCAAAGGACACAAGGGCATCCCCGGAAACGAGGCAGCGGACGAGGCGGCCAGAGTGGGCACGGCGCTACAGAATGAATCAGAGTTGATAACGGAAGTACCGATTGGTGGGATTGACGGTGGATTGGGAGCTTAAATACAACGAACACTTCGAGAAAAGGTTGAGACTGGGGAAAGCGGCCTGGAATATAGCCGCCAGGCTCACCAAGATACCCCCGAGCAAGAGAAGACAACTATACACCAGTGTAGCAAGGAATATAGCCACGTACGGGAGCTGGGCATGGAAGAACTACGCGAAGGGACCACCCGCGGAATCAAAGCTACGGACCCTCGAAAAGTGGCAGTACACGGTGGCAAGAGACATCTCCGGAGCCCCTTGGGGAACAAGAAGACCAATAGTAGAAGGGATAGTCAACTTGGAATCAATACACACGTTCGTCAAAGGAGAAGGGGAACGGGTGGAGGCACGTGCACTAAGATTCCCCGGGGAGATGACACTCGAAGACCAGGATACCCGGTACCTGAGGGGAGATCTACGACATAATGACCCCCTGCCGATCTACATACATCCGACACACCCGAGCGACCTGGACAGGGAAGAATGGGAGAAAATCCTGGAAAAGGAAATCGATGAAGGGTGGCAGGGAGTGTACACGGACGGGAGTAGAATCGAAGAAAGCACGGGCGCAGGAGTATACCACCAGACGGGTTCCACATCACTTTTCCTGGGTCGGAGGAGTACGGTGAACGACGGCGAGCTGATAGCAATAAGCGAAGCAATGGAACAACAAGGCGAATTGCTAATAATCACCGACTCACAAACGGCGATAGCGAGACTACGGAGAATAGGGAAAGGGGACCCCACGGTCGACGGAGCATCCACTCTGGTAAGGAAGAGGTGGGAGGACCGGATAGCGAAAGGGGACCTAGACCTGGCGGTAATATGGGTGAAAAGCCACAAGGGGGTGAAATGGAACACGGAGGCAGACTGGGCGGCTAAAGTCGGCACAGCGCTACAATACGAAGACGAAACCGTAACAGAAGCAGGTATAAGACAAGAGTATAAGGCACTGCGAGCCACGGAGAGAAAGCAGGCGGGTCTGAACTACCGACCTCTGCAAATCGCGGACCGAAGGCGATACCTCTCAACGCTGGCGGGGATCTTAGGAAATAAGGGACTGAAAGAATGGAGATACCACATAGGGAAAGCCGAATCACCGGAATGCCGATGGTGTGGGGAGGCCCCAGAGAATTGGGAACACGTACGGCAAGACTGCAAGGCATGGGCTAGGAAATGCGGGGGGGAATAAGACAGATTGACAAGGGGAGGAACGTGCGGGAAATTTTAGAGTGGGCAGGAGGGGAGTAACTCTGGAGCGGGGGGCGTGAATTTCGTATGAATTTCGTTATGTAACTAAACATCGCCATAGCCCTTAGGGCGGCATGCGATTAATGAAAAAAAAAAAAAAAAAATAACGGAAGCAGGACTGAGACAAAGGGGCAGGAGAGGGAGAGCCTGGGAGAGGAGCCGGTTGGAGTTATCATATAGACCCCTGGAGAAGCTCGGACACATGACGGGACGATTGGCGGGACTATTAGGGGGGGAAGGGGCTGCGGGCATGGAGATGGCATATAGGTGAAGTGGACGGCCCCGAATGTAGATGGTGCGGGGAGAAAGAGGAGACAACGAGACACGTACTAGACGAGTGTAGGGTGTGGAGACGGAGGTGGCCTGGGGGGGAAGAGCACGTCAGGAGGCTCCCCCGGGGCAAAGAGGGGGATTTTTTTTTTTTTTTTTTTTTTAATATCATTTATCGCTTACCGCCCTGTGGGCTATGGCGATGTGTTAGGTACATGTGATCAACAGGAACTAAATGAGATAGAGAAAATAAAATACTGGCACACTGAAATGTAACTGAAGTCACCCTCCGTCCTCTTCCATCATCTCCATCAGCCCCTGTAGTGGGTCACTCCCTGCACTTTGGGGGTTTTCTTATTGCTGCCATGCCCTCGGGCCATTTCTTCTGCCACACTCTGCACCCCTCCAGTAAATGTCCGGTGGTCTCCTCCGCCTCCCCGCACCACCTACACTCTGGGTCTGTCGCCTCCCCTATGTGATGTCTCCATGCGCGTAGTCCCTTCGCCCCCAACTGTCCCGCTAGTCTCGATACTCGCGCGCCGAGTCTCTCCAGAGGTCGGTATGTCAGACCCAGTCTATTCCTTTCTCGTGCTCTCTCTCGCTTTGCCTCCTGTCTTATCCCCGCTTCTGTCACCACCTCTGCCGCGCATTGTAGCGCTGTCCCTATTCTCGCTGCCTCATCTGCTGCTTCATTTCCTGGTATACTTTTGTGACTTTTCACCCACATCACAGCCATGTCTAGGTCTCCCCTATCCAGTCGCCTTTTCCAGGCTTCCCTGAGTCTCCTCGTCGCCCCGTCTGGTGTTGGGAGTCCCTTTGCTATTGCTGACATCCTGGATATCGCGAACTTGGAATCTGTGATGATGAGTAGCTCTCCTTCCATCCTTTCTGCAGCCTCGCTGATCGCATATATCTCCGCATCGTTGACAGTAGCCTGGGCTCCCAGATATATCGAATCCGTCTCTCCTCCGATTGATATACCTGCTGCGGCCTTCTCTCCGATCATGCTACCGTCTGTGTATGCTGTAATCCATCCTTCTTCCACTGTGTCATCTATGTGTCTTCTGCACTCTGCCACCTCCGCGTCTCTGGTCAAGGTCGGTAGGATCACTAAAGGCAATTTCCCCCCGTGTTGGAAGTTCCCTCTTAAGTACGTGCTCTCCAAGTCTTTTCTTCGTATCTCCTCTTCTTCGAACCGGAGTGCCCTTGCTTCTACCCGCTCAGCCTCAGCTCTCACGAAGGTCTAGGGTGCGGAGGACCCACTGAGGAAGTTGGTAGAGATGCTGGTGGAGTGAGAAGACTCGTTTCTTTGGTTTCAGCGTTATCTACTTTGTTGATTTTAACTGCAGTTACCTATCACATATTTCTATATCTAAGACATCGCCATAGCCCATAGGGCGGCAAGCGACTAATGATATTACAAAAAAAAAAAAAAAAAAAAAAAAAAAAAAGATTTGAGCAAGGGTTTATTGTAACCATATTTATAACTGCTGCCAATTTACTGGTGGCACGATAGATATACTGCACTGTTAACATTTCGCACCTGAACTGATACAACACCACGGACAACAAGGTAGCGATAGCACATCAGGCAAGAATCTGCTACGCCATGGAATGTCCTTCAGACCCTTGGTAGGAGTACTGTGTCATACATGAGAATCATTGTAAAGGAAACAACAAATAAGAAGTACGAAGCAGAAAGAGAAGTCACGTGTGCTGATCTATTTGTTTGATTTGATCTCACCGCTCACTCTAGTTTTCACCACTTCCGTTTTAGCAGTGGGAGGACGTGCGAGAGTTAAAGTTAAATATATCTAACTTCATCCCACTGACCCTGCATGGCAACGAAAAAGAATGTGCTCTCGTATAATAAGGTTGGTCCGTTCAGGTAGGAAACTCTTGATTTGGCTGCCGCTATGCTTCGCCTACCTGCACTACCCACCCTTCACACTTGCCGTCGCCAGTAGATCTGTTCCTCGGTTTTTTTTTTTGCTTTCTTTTCCTTGGTCACATAACCTAGCATGCAGGCTAGCGTATGGCAGGGAAGGGGGCCAGAAACATTCAGAATGGTAAAACATAGGAGCACAAGAGTGATTGCTATAAATTTAACGCAGCTCCCGCATTAGTTCTGCTGGCCAACTGCAAGAACACATACGCGCACCAGTCGAGACTCCTACGGTGCCAAGGGATGGAACAAGAGATCATTGAACGCCAAAGCATGATAGAGTGAACAAGATGATGATGTAGCACGACCAGAGCTTACTTAATACATCATAGCAACTAGAACCAGTTGTACACCATCTATTACGAGATAGTTACCAAGGTCTTGATAATGTTGCTTCGAGGGAGACCCAGGTCCGAATACCATGTACTTAAATTTCCTTTTCTCTTAGTGTGACTATATACATCGCCATAGCCCATAGGGCGGCACGCGATTAATGAAAAAAAAAAAAAAAAAAAAAAAAAAAGAGGGAGACCCAGAAGACATTATCAGCGACCGCTCCGTAGCTGCAACTAACAATCCTAAAGTTCGCACTACAAAAGTTATCCTGACTTCCCTCCGCATAAGAGGAAATGTGACGTGACTTTGGCACCTGCCCGTTCGCTAGGGCAGCCCCTGATTTCCTTTGATAGCCTCCCCTGCTGATTCCATTAGGTTTGTCGGTGATCCAGAGGCAGGTGCCGCAGGATCTCCTACCCCCAACGGCGAAAACGCCCCAGTTGTCTATTGTTCTACTTCTGCCTTTCCGCCTGTACACCGTCTCCGTCATTGGAGACCGATAGCTGCCACTGGCCCGTTGGTTCATTCACATTCATTTGCGGCACTAAAGTGGAAGCTGGAGGTGCCAGGGAATTTTTTTTTTTTTTTTTTTTGTCATTATCACGTAACCTCGCATATCCCTACTCGCTATGCCAGGGCAGGTGCCGGGCAATAATATGAATCTGTCTCTTCGGTGTGCTGATCGATGCAATCCGCATCTATAATGGACGTGAAAGCACAATGACCGACGCAAACTTGAAATTCCATTTCGTCACCCAACATCTGATTAAAATTTTAATAAAAATATGTATTATTTCGTCTGCTCTACAATCCTTCGCTTTCGAATTTAAAAATTTGAAGCTGTTGTGGAGAAATTTGAAATTGAGAATTCTATACTTTGTGTGAGAGGTCAGGAAATTGTTACACGCAGGTTGCTAGTGTTATTTGATTAGTATTAGTGTAGTGAGAGATTTACTATATACCGAAATGATCTTCCTATCTAACACTGATAACCTTTATATACATGTCCAGGACCAGTACCACAGACCACAACCTAGTGTCGTAACCAGTACACAACCATCTCTATATACCTCCATAGTCCGTAGACATTTATACAAAAAACATTAATCATTATATCAGAAACAGAATCTAGAGCCTGCGGGAATAATCTCAGTTGAAAGAAGTTGTAAGTAGAATATACTCATTGTCTGGAACTTAACTCAAGCTATCTGAAGTTGAGAAGCTGCTTTAATAAAGAGAATAATAGTCAGGTTCGCAGCTGACATTGAGCGGTGCAAAAATCAGGTACGTGCGGTGCGAAGAGTCAGCTTTGGAGCTGAGCAAGCGATGTGGAAGGGGGTGAACCTACACTACCTGCAGGCAATTTTTGATGTATTAGTAAGCACTCCACCATGTTCCACTGCTCCCGTCGCGCCTGCAGGCGGGAACGTGCCATGCAATTCCACTAAGCCTGAGTTTGGATCGTGCTCCCCCAGTTCCTGTGGTTGTTGGTAATATGAGCCACTATTATGTCCGATATACGCTGACGGTAGCTCAGCTAGCGGCTGCACGGTGGGGTACTTCGTGTCTAGCTCAGCATGGTGGGTGAATGGTGGCACGGAGCAGCCAGCAGCGGCGCGGCGACGGTGGATGCGACGGACGAAATAAAGTGCGGCCAGAAGAAGGAGGATGAACGCGAAAGCGGCCAGAGCTATACCAGCAATGACCCCATTGGAGAGGAGGTGAGGAGGTGAGCTGGAGAAATCTGCGTTATCAGAGTCTGGGCTATTGAAGTCTGGGCTGGTGGACGTAGGCTTGGGGAGGACGCTGAAAATCTCAGATAGGCGTTCGTGGACAAAACCCGCTTTCGGTGCAGTGACAGTTGCGCCGCCCTGTGCACTGTAGGATGAGAGCAACAGTGATATTAATTATGCCTGTTCCTTCACTAAAGCTTGCTGGATTGATACCTACTTCCCACCAATGATATTGTACAACTTCTCCGGCACTTCATAACCAACGTTACTGCCCTCCTCGCTCTCAACCTGCCTTTTCGGCTTATGCTTCTGGGCGTTCTCGGATATATTTGACTTTGCCACAGATTCCATCCTCCCAGTCCACTGCAGTCTCGTCAAATCCAGAATCTGGATCCCTCCTCGATTATCGCAACCAGCTTTACTCCCCCGCTTCCCCCTATAAGACACCATATACCTCTCATTTACCACTGCGCATTTTTGGCTAGAGCTCGGGAGCTCGGTTCCCGTACCAACGTACACCCAATGGAATGCGGGGAGCGTTAGAACGAACAGATCATCGAAAGGCTCCTGACCAAGATTTAAGCCCGCGTATAAGTAGATGTTGTGTGAAGAGTTATCAGGAGCAGAGACAACAACAGCGCAAGCTTCTTGCCGTTGGGGAGGGTAGATGCCTTTGTCGGCAGTCGCTGGTTGAGTAAACCAGGTTGAAGTGGCAATGTCGTAAACTTGAATCTCATTTAATGATCTCTTCACGAAAAATGAGTGAGCACACCTGCCAGGTAGATACATCGTTGATCTGTCTGCAATGATACTTACCATAGCATTAGATGACCTTCCACCAACCATCACTAACAATCCACTTTCCCCCACCCCCTCCACGAACAGTAAGTCTCCCATATCTGCTGTCCCAATTTGCTGTCCCCCACCTAACCTTTCGACCTTCCATGTCTGACTCATCTTTACCCCCGTTACTTTAGTAAAGCCCCTAAGCTCCTTCAATCTCTCAGCTGTGCCAGTTATATTATCCCCCACTATCCACTGTCCTGTTTCCACTGTTCCACCGTATATCCACCCTATCCCATTCCCCCCACGTCCTCCTTTGGGGTCCCACGCTAGCTGTGCCCTTCCCACCGTGTCTGCGCCCATTCCTGAGCTTGAGTCCTCAGTGTTCCACTCATCCTGCTTGATATTGTAAGTCCACAGCCTGTCTGTAATCGGAACACGCTCTCTGTAGCTTCGAGAGCCGTTAGTGTGGAAGGTGGGGTGAAACTCCTGCTCGCCGCCAAATAGCCGCAGCGTGTTATCCTCCACGAACATATTTGCCCACTTTAGCCGGGGGACATGATCTGGGAGGCGCACTACCTTGACGAAGACGGTGTAGTCGAGCGAAAGGTCGATTGGCGCAGTCAGGTCCATAATGTAAATATGCGAGCTAGCGAGATGCACGCCTGAGGTGGTATATTGGGCCCCACCAGCGATATAAAGTATGTTGCCATCCTGTGCAACTGCAGACATATCAGTGAGGTAGTATATAATGTCAGCCTTGTTTCGCGGGACAGTGAGATGTAGAAAGATTAGTATAGGGTTGATGAAGGGAAGCACGAGGACTGACTCATGTGATTGTATGCATAACAGACATCGTCTATCCAGTTGGCAGTAGCGAGCTCAGGGCGCTCAATTGTGGACCGAACATCGGTCTCCCCACCTCCAGACATTGTTCAGAAGTATTGTGGGTGGAGGGCGCTGAAGCGGAGCGGCAGGCTGGATGTAAGAAGAGCGGGCTCAACTACATTATATATCTGTAATATTTTTCGTAAGGGTATCCTTGTCACGGTAACAATGCCTGTGGCCGCATGCATAGACGTGTTTGTAGTTGGTATAACACTACAGGATCATTCATGCATCGATGGCCTCAAGCTTCTCCGCATGCTTGTGCAAATGTTCAGCTCCACATATTTAGGACGTGGGTCTAGGGCCAAAAGGGGAAGAGCTGCATGGCGAAGAGCTGCAAGCGGGGTGACGTGAAAATAAAAAAAAAAAAAAAAAAAAAAAGGGCCACAAGGGACTGGAGGGCAATGAAGGGGCGGAAAGGGCGGCCAAGATTAGCGCCCTCCTCCCTTCCCAGGAAGCCGTGGTCACGGAGGCAGGCATAGGGATGGTGGGAAAGGCTCTTCGGGCAAGAGAGAGGGCGCCGCTGGACCTAAATACAGGCTGCGCCAAAGACTATGTGGGCGGGTAGCCACCATGCAGGGCTATTGGGAGGGAGAGGCCTCCCAAGCTGGGCAAAGCGGACAACCCGGACCGCAGCTGGTGCGGGGAGGAAGAAGAGACCACGGAACACATTTGGAACAGATGCGCGACATAGAAGGGGAAGTGGTTTGGTGAGTTGAGGGCCAGTTAATTCCATTCAATTTTCCTCTATTTTATTATTTACTTTTCATTTAGTTTCTCATCTATTTATCTTAATGGTATTTTTTTTTTTTAAAAAAAATAAACATGTTTAGGACAGTGAGTAAAGTGAATAATGCTGACTTTGGTGGAAAGAACAATGATAGACGTTCAGCGACATTCCGAACCAAAATCTTTTTGGCGTAATATCAAGTGAAGCGGAAGGTAGAGGGTTCATGGATGGCGAGCGACGGAGGTATTGAAATGATAATGGACAAGTGAATGTGGACAGAACCTCACCGGAGGATGCGAAATCCAACCCTGATGGTCGTACTTCATGTTCCTCACACCCTGCCACATCAATCGGCACCGAAAATTTTGTGTAACGCAACCACGACATTGGACTCGCAATGGAAAATTGTCGCTGATAGAGCGAAATTAGGTTGTGGGGTGACAGGGTTTTAGTTTGGAATTGATGTAAGGTATGTGAAACGAGATGGGAATAACGAGGGGCGAATAGTCTGAAAATTATTCCCAGGAACGTTGGAATTATGTTGGACAAAGAGGAGGCCAGAGTGGAACAACGTGAGCAAATAGTAAAGAAGCTAAATCACTTGAGGTGTTGACAAGTCAGCAATTGACAGCATTCCCATTGGCCACAATTAATCCATTCACTTAGCGCTGGAAGCAGGCAAATACATCGTGCTCATATAATGGCATGGATACTTGTTTAGGAAGGTTTGGAGCTAAACGAATTGACAAGTGAGTGGAAGCACAAATTGCGATAGAAAAACTGTCAAAACTGCGAAATGTGGGTAAGGGAAAATGTGCATGAGGACGGTAACTTGAAAGGTACAAGATTCCAAACAGCGCCGGCTGTAACACCGCTTAATGACCCTAATACATCCAATTGCTAGATCCACTTAAGTTCGCATTTGCGGAAAATTAGAATATAGTACCCGCATAATCTGGCGAACAAGACCCCAGTTGGACTTTCCAGATTAAGCCGAATTCTAATCTCTTCTGTCCCTCTCTCGTGCCTCCATCTACATAAAGTTAACAGCCTTACGCACGCTACCGGAATATTGCGCACTACCGGGATATTGCGCACTTGGCATGGCGCTAGCAAACTAGTATGGTTATACTTAACAACACCGTAACAGCGGGGTACAGAAGCGCTTCAAATTCTTCCCGGAGATCTTTAGCACTCAACAATGAGAGTAGATAAAGAAAAGAAAATCCAGGAGGCAATTAAAGGGTTGTAGGAGAGTAAGTTTGTATCAGTTCGGAAGGCTGCTACATTTTATGAACTAGCTCTATCTATACTGAGATATAGATATAAGGGTAAGACTATTTCTTATACAAAAAGTTACTGTATAAGTGTTAGCAGCATCTAAAGAAAAAAGATAACAAAGTATTAGTAAGATACATTCAGCATGTAGATGATATAGAATTGTATATTAACAGGAATCGCGGCCACTCGTCGTAAGTACTGCTGGTTACGCCTCGCGCCGGATTGAACCCAGTCGCATTTAATAATAAATTGATATAGCTTGCGCCTAAGCTAATGGGCTGAAGTGCTAAGTAGTCCTGCAGTCTGAGCTTAACTTAACAAGTATGACAGGTCTCTCTCACCAGCATTGAATTTGATAGATATGACAGGCCCGGCCCGATGGCATGAGATGTAGCAGAACGAGTTGAATTTAATAGATATGGCAGGTCTGGCCCCGCGGCCTCAGGTGAGGAAGAATAAGCTCAATTTTACAGGCATAGCAGGCCCCACCTACCACCGTGAGATGAGGTAGAGTGAGCTGAATCTGACAGGTATGGAAGGGCCAACCCGACGGTGTGAGAAAGTTGACAGGTATGGCCGGCCTACGAGCCGAGGCAGAATAAGCTGAAATTGGCACGTATAGCCGGCCTGATCTGACAGCGGGAGATCAGGCACACTGAGCTGACTTTGACAGGTATGGCGGGCCCAACCTGCCGGCACGAGATGCGGCAGAATGAGCTGAACTTGGCAGGTTTGGCAGGCCCTATTCGATGGCGTGAGGTGAGCCAGAACGAGCTAAATTTCACACGAATTGGAGGCCCGGGCTGTCGGCACGAGGTGATGCAGAATGAGCCAAATTTGGCTCATATGGCCCACCGGAGGTGACGGTGCGAGACGCGGTAGAATGAGCTGAATTTGACAGGTATGGCCGGCCCGATCCTACGTTGCAAATATGAGATGAGTGTGAGATATATGGCAGCCCTCAGGCCAACCAGAGGCCTGGAATGGCCTGGACCGTGAAATTCTGGGCCTGGCCTGCCCTGATTGTTCAGGCCAGGCCGTGAGGGCCGGTCCAGGCCATTCAGGCCGGCCCAAGCCAACCAGGCCGGTCCAGACCATTTAAATACTCAAACAATCTGGTAAATGCTGGCCTCAATTGTCCTGGATAGCTGTGGAGTGATTCGTTTAATTGGCTTAAACCTGACTGAATGCCCTGGACCGGCCTGGTTGGGCTGGGCCGGCCTGTTGGATTCATTGATTGCAGGCCCAACGTGATGGCGTACAATGAGCTGAATTTGATAGGTATGGCAGATCTGAGCCGACGGCGTGAGGTGAGGTAGAATGAGCTCAACTTCAGACGAATTGCATGCCTGACTTGACGGCATGAGCTGAATTTGACACGTATAGCTGGCCCGACCCGATGGTGCAAGATGAGGTGGAATGAGCTGAATTTGACAGGCATGGCCGGCTCTAGCCATTTCAGTAGCCATTTCGGTAACCATTTCAGCAGCCATTTCAGCAGCCATTTCGGCGGCCATTTCGGTAGCCATTTTGGCAGCCATTACACCAGCCATTTCATCAGCCTTTTCGGTAGCCGCTTCAGTAGCCATTTCAACGACCATTTCAGTAGCCATTTCACCAGCCATTTCACCAGCCATGTCACCAGCCATTTCGGCAGCCGTTTTGGCAGCCATTACACCAGCCATTTCAACATCCATTTCAGTAGCCATTTCATCATCCATTTCGGTAGTAGCCATTTGAGTAGCCCTTTCACCCGCTATTTCAGCATCCATTTTGGCAGCCATTTCAGCAGCCATTTCGGCACGTGATACGTAGTGGCAGTTCCGACCCAAGGGCACGAGATGAGGTGCAATGAGCTGAATGTGACAGGAAGAGGAGGTACGGCCCGACGGCGAGGGATGAGGTGAATGTGACACATATGGCTGGCCCGATCCGAAGGCACGAGGTGATGCAGGATGAGCTGAATTTGACATGTATAGCCAGCCTGACCTGACGGCGCGAGATCATGCAGAATGAGCTGCATTTGACAGGTTTGGGAGGCCCTATCCGACGGCACAAGAGCAGGTATAATGAGCTGAACTTGACAGGTTTGGCAGGCCCTGTTCGACGGAATGAGATGAATCAGAATGAGTTGAATTTCACATGAATTGCAGGCCTGCCCTGACGGTACGAGATGATACAGAATGAGCTGAATTTGATAGATGTGGCAGCCCCGGCGTGCCGGCGCGGGATGAGGTGAAGTTGACAGGTATGGCCGGCGTGACCCGAGGCACTCAGTAGCCATTTTAGCAGCCATTTCGGCAGCCATTTCAATAGTCGTTTTGGTAGTCATTTCCATAGCCATTTCATTATCTCTTTTAGTAGCCATTTTAGTATTTTTTTTTTTTTTTCTTTTTATTTCATTACTCGCATGCCGCCCTGTGGGCTATGGCGAGGGTGTTAAATACAAAAACAAAAACAAAACGAACTAGATCCTTAACTACATGTGATTCCCGAGGTATTCAAAGTGATTCGGGTGGGGTGAGGAGATGCATCGAGCCTACTTCTTCCCTCTGTCCTGCTCGTACGTCTCCGAACGCAGCCATCTTCCTCCAAGCCTGACCTTCCCAACCTCCCTCTGTGTCTTTAGGTATAGCACCACCGAACTTGTCTTCTTTCCTTCGTCTATCAGGGTGGTCTTTTTCCGGAGCCACCTGATGCCCGTTGTCTCGCCTAACTCCTTATTGTCTGATTCCAGCCATTTCCTTACCTTGTCTAGGTCTTTTCTCAAGGCGACGCCGTGTATGACGAGGCCGTATGTCTTTGTCTGGAGTCGTTGAGGGCGTGGGCGGGGGCGTGGGCTAAGTCGGGGGAGGTTTGTGCTGGGTGTCGGGGCCGGGGTCGTGGTCGGCGTTGTGGGTGGGGCTGCGGAAGCCACCGGAGAGGAAGCTTGTGTTGTCTGGGACGCCGGCTTCTTTCCCTTCCTCTTCCTCCTTGGGGGGGCCGGTGGTGGTGGTGGCGGGGCCGCCGGTATTGTTTCCTCCGGTATGTCCAGGCACGTGACGGGGCTGAACTCCAGAGGCGGTGGTGTCGACGCCACGATGGCCGGGATGTCTATGGATATGATGGGGCTAAGCCCCAGTGGCTGAGTCGGTGGCTCTATCGCCTGGATGTCAATGGTCACGATGGGGCTGAGCCCCATTGGTGCTGGTGGTGGCGCCGCCCATTCGGGGGGTCTTTCACCCGGTTGTGTCCCGTGCACTACCAGGCTGTTTGCTCCGTCGAATCGGACAAACAATCGGGAGTCCTCCGCCGGAGGAGTCTGACTCCCGGAAGTTTCCATCCAAACCGATTTCAACATGTTGACGGGGTCTATTCCTGCTTTCCCCAGTATTTCTTTTATCTCCGACCACGTTGTACCGGGGGGAGACGAGGGGGGAGGCGAGGGAGAGGCGGGGGAACCGTCTTTGTCTTCTTGTTCTTTGGCATTTTGTCTGTATCGGATTGGTTGTCTACGGTGTTTCGCAACCTCCTATTGGGTCTTGGCGCGGGTTGGCAACGGCGGTGGTAAGCTGAAAATCTCCTCGAAGTTTCGCCCCGTGGGGAAACTTGTGGGTTATGGTTTTGGAGGAAAAAAATTAGATCAAAAGACTCAGTGAGCTGAGAGCTTTCGATCTATGTAGGTTTCGCTGGGGGGAGGACGTGGTTGTGGAGTCGCTTCCAAACGCTCGTCCTGTGTGGTGGTTGTTGCTTGGTGGCATCGGGTGTGAGCCATTTTAGTAGCCATTTCGGTAGCCATTTAAGCAGCCATTTCAGTAGCCATTTCAGTAGCCATTGAAGTGACTATCGCAGCGGCCATTTCAGCTGTCATTTCATCAGCTTTTTCGGTAGCCGTTTGAGTAACCCTTTCAGCAGCCATTTCGGCAGCCATTTCGGTGCCGACAGTTGTTCTGAGCCGACGTTGGGTCTTGGCATTTTCGTCTCATTGGGACGAAAAACACTGGGCAGCTTGTAACCAACCTTTTTTTTTTTTTTATATCACGTGACCCCGCTTGTAGCTGTTCGCCATGGCAGGGCGCTTGTAACCAACCCATACACTCCTCAGCAAGCTGAGTTCGCTCCTGGGCGAAAAAAAAGAGTTGAATTTGATAGATATGTTATCTCCGACCTAATGGTATGAGATGAGGTAGAGTGAGCTGAATTTGAAATATATAGCATGCCTGAACCATGGCACCAGAAGATACAGAATGAGCTGAATTTGATAGATGTAGAAGAACAAGATGAGGTAGAATCAGCTAAATTTAACAGGCATGGTAGGGCCCACTCAATACCGTGAGATTAGGAAGAATAAACTAAATTTGACAGGTATTGCAAGCAATAAATCCAACAGGCCAGGCCATTCAGGCCGGTCCAGAACATTCAGGCTGGCCCAGGCCAACCAGGCCACTCCAGACCATTTAAATACTCAAACAATCTGATAAATGCTGGCCTCAATTCACCTACATGTTACAGGTGTGAGGAGCTAGGCTCCGGTGGGCGCTGGAAGGCACTGGATGTTACGGCTACGGAGGTGCATATTCAGCAAGCCGGAGTTGCTACGGAAGTGTGTATACGGTGGGCCGGAGTCGCTATGGAGGTGTGTATACGGCGGGCCGGAATGGCTACAGAGGTGTGTATGCTGTGGGCCGAATTAGCTACGGAGGTATATATACGGTAGGCCAGATGGGCAGCTGTTCGGCATGGAGCGCGCAGCGGAATGAAGCGATTCACGGGCATAATGAGGAAACGATAGGTTTCAGAGTAATAGAGAACTTAGAACACTACTAGTGTCTTGATTCTTCTAACTATGCTATCACCAGCCGGCGCTTATATTGACTTCAGCGCAGTCATACATAGGTAGTCAACAAATGAATAAATGGCTAGCAATGTGGCGATTTCTTATCAGTGCCAATACCTGTGGTAATAGGCACACGTAACAGAAACATGCAAAGATAGTACAGACGCAAGATAATGATATGTACTAGTGCATGTGCGCATATATTAGCTTTTAATAAGCCGAGTGCATTTTTTTTTTTTTTTTTTTTTTTTTTTTTAATCGCATGCCGCCCTATGGGCAATGGCGATATAAGCCGAGTGCATGGCAGACCCGGAGGTCTTACCATAAACGTTTAACACACACTTCCTTAGCACTACCCTATTTGATAAATAAATGAATCTACTGCCAAGCCTAACAGGGGATCAGTCTGGTCTATCAGCATTGGTCTTATGTATCGATTGAGGGTAAGTGTTCCTCAACGCGGGTAAGTCTTACCATAGCCGTAACATTACCCCCCGTTCTAGGGCACTCGTTCTGAGTGACAATCACCGAAAAGCTGAGAGCTAACTGTGATTGTGAGCAATGTAATCGGACCCAAAAGGGTTAAAAAAGGCTACTGCATGTATCGGCGTACCTTATGCGCAAAGTCCCACACAGATTTTTGATCATCTGTGGCCGACAGTAAGGCTGGTGTATCTTCAAGCACTCATTCGTCGTCAGTGAGCCATTAAAAACCTTAACAGAGATTAAAACCCTGTGGGAAAAATCTCTTCGTAAGGAAAAGGTACTCACGTCAAAACATCATCCGAGTAGCTTGGCCGTAGCCATCGGTGCCTTATTGGACCATGGGGTCCCGAGGCTTCCTTGGATGTTAGTCGTGGAACTCTCTGACAGATTCCCATGATCTATTCAATTGGCTCCCCAGTATCATTATCTTCGCCTTTGCCATAGACCTGCCAACGGATTTAGTACTTCACTACGCTGTTAATATATTTCGAATCGACGACATGATCAACTTCAAAGAAGAACTCGTCGTCCTTATCGATCTGCCTTTCCTGGGGTTCAAGTCGCTCTCGGAAGGGCTTCAGAAGCGAGATATGGATGACCTTATGAAGTCGTATACTTTACGGCAAAGCTACCTTATATGCATAGTCATTGGTACCGTATTCACCCTGTCAAGCCAGTCTTCAGCTGCCGGTAGCGTAGGTGCTGTCGTCCAAGAGGTGTATAACTTTAGAATCGAATCCATATAAAGAGCGAAAGGGCCATGACAGTGGGTCGACATAGCAGTAGAGCTGTAAGTGAACTCGGCTAGAGGTAGCCAAGTTACCTATCGGTTCTATCGGTCATGGCAGCAGATGCGAAGATACTGTTTGGGAGTCCGTATTGCACGTTCAGAGAGTCTGTTGGTCTGGGGGTGGTACTGAGTAGGAGTTCTACATCGAGTTTCGATGTAGTTTCTTTCCGAAGGGCTGAGGCGAATTGTGATTCACGGTCAGAGGTAATATGCGGGGCAGACCAAATTGCGTGAAGACCTCATTAAAGGTGTTGGCAATGTCTCGAGTTGTCCACGTGTTTCTTGCCGGTGTATAGCGTTGCATTTCTGTAACAAACAGCGTTAAAGCCCTCGGATTCAAGTAGTTCTCCCATAAAGTCCATAGCTATCTCCTCCCAAGGCTTCCTAGTAGTAGGCATTGGCATGAGTCTAGTTTGCCTCGGATGTCGGTCAGCTTTGACCTTCAGACAGGCTGCACAACCGGCGACCTAATCAGCCACTTGGTCTTTCCAGTAGTGAGCGGCACGAGCTAGCTCGAGCCTGGATTGATTATATACATAATATTGACAAACTAAACTAAACTAAGCTAAATTTTCATCTTTCTCACTACTATCAGGTAAATTGTGCATTTCGAAGTTGTTGGTAGGTCAGAATGAGCTCCAAGTCTCTAATTATTACTATATTAGGTATTTACAGTTTATGAAACCTTGCACTGGCGAAGCATTTTAGCGAGCTGTCAAGAAAAACACTAGCATGATCTTGGCTCGTTTGAGCTCGAGTTGGCTCGAGCTCATCCCAGGCCAGCTCGAGCTCAAGATCAGTCGAGCTCGAGCTGGCTCGGCTTGTGCCGCTCACTACTCTCCAGTCGTCCTTGTAGAAGTTCCGAGAGAGGAGTTCTTGTATTCGATGCACACCCCAGTGTCAAGCCACATTACTGTCGTAGCATTGTCATTGTCGTAATACTTCCAGTCAATATCGTTCGGGTACTATAAAACCCGTCATCATTCCTTACCCATTCGTCACAGTTGACTCCAGGGATCTCAGTCCACATATCTTCTGCCTCACCTGCCTCTTCGTTATTCAGCATTGCTCATCCTTGAATAGTTGTTCGATGCTGCCAAAGGTGACATTGCCAGTTCATCGTGAGAGGGCGTCGGCTTTGCTATTAGGCTGACGTAATCGAATTCGGAAAGTTTCTGGCTCCAGTTGGATTGCTGGCTGTTGAGGCGTTGTTTGGTGATGAGGTACTATAGTGCGTGGTAGTCAGTGAGGACGGTGAACTTAATTTTCCAATAGCCATTTCTTGTACAGGCAATCGAAGATTGCCAGTAGTTCGTTATCGTGGATAGAGTAGTTTCGTTCGGCAGGGGTCAGTATTCGGGAGTGGTAATCGCATGAGTGAAGGATCATAGGTTTGGTAACGTCGTTCTTAGGCTCAAGACGCCAGCGAGTGCCTGGTCTGAGCAGTCGGTTCAGTCGGTTTCCACAATCGTAGGCAGGGATCGATCGAACTGTCGCAGTATGGGGCGCTTATGAACTTGTCTTTGGGTTCCGTAAAAGCAGCTTGCTGCTCTGCGCCGCCCAAGTAAAGGGTATGTTTCCGGTCAAGGCTTGTAAGCGGTCAAGTTGTAGCAGAGTAATTCAGAATAAATCGGTAGTAGTAGTTGGCAATGAGTTGGCGGTAGTAGTTGAGAATGAATCAGCGGTACAGTAGTAGTTTGCAACGCCTAGAAAGGCTTGCACCTTTCTTTATCGGCTGTGGCTAGTCGCGAATGGTAGAGAGTTTGGCCAGGTGCCTCTTAATCTCGAGGCTATCAATAAAATGACTGAGGAACATGGTTTCGTGCACATGGAACTCGCACTTTGGCCAGGTTGACCGTGAGCCCATGTTTGCTCAACTTGGCAAGCACTTTTCCACTATCCTTTTATGGTCTCATTCGGTCTTGCCTTCATAGATTAAGAGTACAGGTACCAAACAACTCCATCGATGCTAGTGAGGATCTCATCCATCATTTCTTCGAAGGAAGCGGATGCGCTAATGAGTCCGAAAGGTATGACTGTGTACTTCGAATAGGCCTTTGGATGTGTTTGATAGCCGTCTCTCATTTGTCACCGCCTTGAGTCTCTTGAGGAGTTCCGACATTAAGGGCAAAGAGTGTTTGTTCGGAATGCTCAGTTTGTTTAGTACCCTATAATCAACGCATGGTCAGAAGGACCCATCTTTCTTCCGAAAAAAAAAAAATCGGTGAAGCTGCTTTTCGACCTTGACCTTCGTATCTTCCCTGTTGGTGGGTGTTCGTCGATATACCTCTGAAGGGCCTCATCTTCTTCTCAGATACACTGGACCATGGGGAGGCTTCGCATTTGGGTTCTCAAAGGGATCTCGTGATCCCAACTTCGGTGAGCAGGTAAGCGGCATGCCTGTTCGTCAGAAAAAACATCAAAGTATCGCGAGTAGTGCTTCGCGTGCATCAATCAACAGAATATTACCCTCTTCGAAAGTGTCAATATCATCAGAAAGAACAGAAAGCATATCAACGCGAGTGCAAGGACCATCAAACATGCTATGCTTCAAAACGCCATTAACACAATCAATCGAAAAGTCATTAACCGGGACAAACCAATGATGCAATCGCCCTAGCCCGTAGGGCGGCCTGCGATCAATGATATATAAAAAAAAAAAAAAAAAACCAATGATGCATTCGCCGATATCTATAACTTCGGTGTCAAATCGAAAACAAATTCCTTTCCTGGAGGCGAGTTCAAAACAGAAGACGAAAGGAAATCAACAGAGACCTTATCAGACTGTCCTAGAACGCCAATAGAATGCACATTTTTTTTTTTTTTTTTTTTTTTAATATCAGTACTCGCATGCCGGCCTATGGGCTATGGCGAGGTAGAATGCACATAATCCAAAGCAGAGGAAACAGAATCGGGAACCGGAATGCCAGAAAATGAAAACGAGGTACTAACAACAGAAAATCATCACCTTGCTTGACCATCACAGGCCTCGCTTATTACATTAATGTCAACTCCTTTCTCAGTTTGCCAAAGAAACAATCGGCGCACAGAGGCCGCACAGTCCACAATAGCCCTGACGGTCTTCCCAGTTTTGAATCTTACCTCGCAACTGGGGAGATCGCTGTGACGGGGAGTCCTACACGCTGAGCAGGGTCTCCATGTACTCCAAGTCCTGTTAGGACTGAGGGTAGATTGGGAGTTGAAGTTCAATGAGCACCATACCCACAGACTGAGCCTAGGGAAAGCAGCGTGGGCGACGGCTGCACGCCTTGGATGGCACCGGCGAAACGGAGAAAGATATATACAAGTATCGCACGGAATATCGCAACCTGGGGGGCATGGGTATGGCATGATTACGCACACGGAGCGCCGAGGGAGAAGAAGCTGAGGGAGCTGGAGAAGTGGCAATACAAGGTGGCACGAGGAATCACGCACGCACCCTGGGGGACAAGGCGAGATGTGGTGGAGGGGCTGGCCAATTTGGAGTCTGTAGAGACATTCGTGAGGTGGGAGTCTACCCGGGTGGAGGCGAGGGCGGTGAGATTCGGAGGGGAGAGATTGAGGGAGGGGGAAAAGGGGACGGTATACTTGAGGGGTTCATTGACGCATGGCAGGGAATTACCGTTGGC
This sequence comes from Kalaharituber pfeilii, assembly GCA_015179045.1. Lineage (NCBI taxonomy): Eukaryota > Fungi > Ascomycota > Pezizomycetes > Pezizales > Pezizaceae > Kalaharituber > Kalaharituber pfeilii. Next base: position 14,708 of record WHUZ01000080.1, on the reverse strand, counting down.
TGTCATACCGACGCTACAAAGGGACGCAGAGCGGCAGGAGTGGGACAGACACATCGACGACATCAAGGATGAAGGGTGGATACCAGTTTACACCGACGGGAGCATGTTGGGGGGTCCAGCGGGGGTGGGGTGGGTCAGGGAGGGGGTGTCGAAGTCGGTATACTTAGGAGAGAATGCCACGGTGAACGACGCGGAGTTGATGGCGATTGGCGAGGCGATGGGGAGAGTGGAAGGGGAGCTACTTATAATAACAGACTCGAGGCATGCGATCAAAAGAATGACCGAGGTGGGGAGGGGGGATCTCACCCATGACGGAGCGACGAACCGGCTCAGGGAGGCTTGGGAGAAGAGAGTCGAGCGAGGGGAGCTGGAATGGCGGTTCTATGGGTTAAGGCTCATAGGGGCATCGCTGGGAACGAGGCGGCGGATGAGGCGGCAAGAGTGGGTACTGCATTGCAGCGCGCCCCGGAGGTTGTTACGGAAGCCGGTATGAGACAAGGAGGAAGGAGGGGGAGGGCGGGAGAGAGAAACCGGTTGGATTTGACGTATAGACCACTAGAGAGGTTGGGGCACCTGACGGGGAGGTTGGCGGGACTGTTGGGGGGCAACGGTCTACGTGCTTGGAGGTGGCAGATGGGGAGAGGGGATGGACCAGAGTGCAGGTGGTGCGGGGAGGGGAGGAGACAACGAGACATCTGCTAGGACAGTGCAGAGTGTGGCGGCGGAGGTGGCCAGGGGGGAGGATCACGTGAGGAGACCACCGAGGGTCAAAGGGGAGGGGGAGAAGACCCGCTGATGGGGCTGATGGAGATGCCCAGAGAGTGACTTTACATAGACATCAAGCAATTCCCTTTCCCTTTGTTTCCTGTTTTAGTTTACCATCTACTACTTATCATTTCATATAGCTAAACATTGCCATAGCTTATAGGGCGGCATGCGATTAATGATTTTAAAAAAAAAAAAGTACTTGAAGTCAGACAGTTCAGTAATCCTCTCAGATTCATCAATGGCCTATGAGGTAGCCAGAGTCTGTCTTCATCTGTCTTAGGCTAGGTGGAAAGTAGTATCATAATATTAAGATATTTTACTTTCTCTTTATCTTATTATTGTTCTTGTTATTTGGAGATAAAAGTGGCTATATTATAGAGTTGCTGCTAAAGGTGATATTTGTCATAATAGTAGTAGGTATAAAGTACTTATTCTGAGGCTGTCTTAAGATATCAGTAATAGAAACTTCTATACTAGATGGTTTTATAATTAATTGCTATTGAGTTTAAGGTTGAGTTTATATATACTAATTCACTTAGAGTTTGTATATACTAACTTACTTACTAGGTTCATATATACTAACTTACTTACTAAGTTTGCATATACTAAATATCCTCTAGTAAGTTCATATATGCCAACTGAGCTGGCAGTGAGTCCTCTAGTAAGTTTGTATATACTAACTTAGCCAGCACTAGGTCTTCTAATAAGTTCACATATACTAACTTAGCCAGTACTAGGTCCTCTAGTAAGTTTGTATATACTAACTTAGTTAATACTGGGTTCTTTAGCAAGTTTATATATATTAATTAAGTTGGTACTAGATACTCTAGTAAATTTGTATATACTAACTTAGCTACTATAAGGTCTTCTAATAAGTTAATATATATAATAAAAGAAGTAGTAGCTAAAGATATTTAGAAAAAGTAGTAGTTTAAGAGTAATAAAAGTAAGTAAGCTTAATAGAAGTAAAATAGACTTAAATATAAGTAAAAACTATTTGTATAATTAAAATATATAGTAAAAATTTATTTTTAGTACTTATAAGACTCTATATTATAATTTAAGGTATAGAAAATACTATACTATTATATTTTATTAGATTTTATATTATATTAAATATAATATAGTATATATTTTATTATATAAGATATATAAAAGCCTATAATATACTTATATATATTATATATTTATTTATAATATGTAAAGAATATTAAAACTTTCTAAAAATGAGAAAAAGTAAAAAAATTATTCAAATATAGAATAAAATAGAGATATTATAAATATCTTCAAAAGATATAAGAACTAGTATCTGTATATAGCTGGAAAAATAAAAGTATAGAAGGTATAAGTAATTGAATCTGTTTTGGCCTACTGACGAACATTTTCTGGTTTATGAACTAGCTAGCCGATTCATGAACTAGCTGGCCCCATGAAAAACATATGATATTTTTCATGGGGCCAGCCCAGCCATGAACACCTGGCCCAGTAGCAAATATAAATGTACCTTAATGTACCTATATATAAAATATATACTTGCTTATTTTTTTTTTTTTTTTATATCATTACTCGCATGCTGCCTTGCAGGCTATAGTGAGGGTTTAGATACATGAATGATAATCAATAGAAAAATAAGCAACAGATAAGGAGATAAAGTGATAATATGACTAGTTACTCCGCCGCCCAGTCCATCACTTCTACCAATATTCTCTCCCCCCTCCTATATACTTGCTTATGATTTAATGTAATAGTGATCTATCATACAGCCAGCTAAGCAATTTCCACAGTCTCCTATCCCCCTATGCAGTCATCTATGTACAAATAAGAGTACTTTTTTTTTTTTTATATCATTACTCGCATGCTACAGTATAGGCTATGGCGAGGTATTTATTAAAGAAAGAAAATTAACCATTACTAAATATATGTGGTTCCTGCAATACTCATACATGGTATGGGTAGAATATACACACTGGTCAATACAGCCTATTTCCTCTGTCTATCTGGCTTATATTGAGTAGTTCTCAACTATTTTCTACTTAACCTAACTCTGTCTATACTCATTGCTGCCTCCAAGTACAAATGACCGAGCTGGTCATTTTTCCTTCTTCCAGTAGCGAGGTCTTTTATCTTAGCTACCTTATCTCTATCTTGCCTAGCCTATCATTCCCAGACTCCAACCATTTCTAGACCTTCCCTAAATATATATTACTATATTCACTCTTATTCTCCTAATTGGTATATTGACCAGCATTGCTTTTATTATAAGAATAAGAACATTTAACCTTTTGACATATGCATGTACAATGAAGAGAAGAACAAGTACCTAGACAAAAATATGAAATTTTGTCTTGACAAGTTTTATTATAATGATGTTACTTAAAGTAGGTACTTGGCACTTGCAGGGCTCTTATTATCTACTCTTCTAGTAATACAACCAACAAACCTTTCATTCTTGGTATCAACGCAATCCCTGTTACTACCACAATATAATACCACAATAGTGGAGGATTCCGGAAATCTCTACCTATGAAGATAACACTCCAAAATTTCACTTAGAGTAAGAAAAATACTAGAAGCATATTTAGTAATTTTCTTCTAGTATTTCGGTTAACAATAATTAAGTTATGATTACAAATTAGTATTCTTAACTATAGCAGTTTAGAAGCATAGTGAATTATTTCTTAAACTGTCTGTATTATCTTCTAGTATATAGGTAAGAAGTAGCAACTTATTACTGACAGCAACTTATCACCAACAGTAACTTTCAAGTAACAACTTGTAGGTAGCAACTTATCAGTAGCAATAGGGCTGTGCTAGCACATAGTAACTGGCTTATCAATTAACGCTAGTAGCAGAATATTTCTCTATACTCAATCACTAGTAGTATGTAGAGGTACCTGGTGGTACTTATACTCAATTAGTCTTCGTCAGTGGGCTGGCCCATTCGCGAATCAGCCAGCCCACCGACAAATTGGCCGATTCGCGAATAGGCCTAGCTAGTTCGCAAATTGCAATGTTTGTCAGTAGGCCAGAACAAATCTATTATATATTTTTATATACTAAGTATATTCACTTTATACTATAATATATATTATAAAATATAAATTATAGTATACTATTTTTTATAGCTTCAATTATTATATAGAATTCTAGTACTATTAAAAATAAATCTTTACTCTATATTTTAGGTATAAGAACTCTTTTTATTTATATTTAAGCCTATTGTATCCTCTATTAGCTTACTTACTTCTATACTTACTGAATTACTACTATTTTGAAATATTTGCAGTAATATTCATATTAGTATAAGCTAAGTTGATATAAGCCTTAAGCAAAATTTTTCTAACCCTATTATAAACTTACTTAAGAACTGAGTAGTAGTTGTATATTATTATACTGACTCAGTTGTACTATACATATAACCTAACCTAGCTCACTCAATAGCTGAGTTAGGTATAGTATAATAGTATAATAAATTAGCTCAATATTATTACTTACCAACTCAATCTGACTTACTTAGGTGAGATATGAATACCAAATATATTAATTAGCATTATATATTAAATTTATATATAGACTACTCATATACTATAAAACTTAGTACCAACTCAATTCATACTTGGTGTAAAAACTACTTGGCTCATACTAGCTCACTACTAAGTAGTAGTTATATATTATTAAACTGACTATATATATAATTCATACTAGCTCACTTAGTAGCTGAGTCGAGTATATTTTCTAGTATAATAAACTAAACAGAAAATCAACTCACTTAGAAAAACTGACTTATAACTCATATTGAGTATAAAAGCTAATTTTTAATTTGTACTTCTGCTATAATACTCATATCAGTACTAAACTTAGTATATATAATTATGAGTATATATTAATATGTAATTAAGTATATTAATACTCTAGCTAGTCTATATTTAATTTTATAAACCAAAGTACTCTATTGCCTAATTAGGTATATCCTAGTATAGTATACTATACTATCCTCTAATAGATATAATCTGAAGTATAGAATATATTTCAAAATATATTAAAAATATTATTCTAAAGTTTTATAATACTAGTATATAAATTGCAGCTACTATTACAAAAATTTATATATTTCAAAAGTATACAAAATTCTAGTTATACATAATATTTTAATAGAATATAAGAATAATATCAAACATAAAAAAAAAAAAAACTAGAAAAAAAGCAAATCCCTACTATATATTAATATAAGATAATAATTACAAGATCAAATAATGTATAATTGTCTTCAGTCAAATTCTGCTTTTAAGGTACATTTAAATTATATCAAAATTGGTAAGATTTCAAATATACTAAAGTAAATGATAATATAGATACCCATAAATAGTAAAAATCCTATATATAATAAAATATAGCTTGCTAGCATACTATAAAGTTGGTTTTTAATATAGTAGGATATTCATACTATTGTTAGTATAGTCTAAACTTTAATACTACAAATATACTAGAGGCTCAATTACTATATAATATAGAATATAGTAAAGTCCTTTCTACAAAGTTTATTAAATAATTAAAGTATACTAAGAGATAAAAATTTTCTTATAATATCTATTTATATTTGACTAAGGAGCTTGTCTTGAAAGACAATTAAGGTCTCAATAAGATTAAAATACTTTTATGTAACAATCCAACCCAGACCCCTCACTCCAGACCCTTTAGCTCTTGTTCTATACTGGCAACCAATATACTACTCACTAGTACTCATACATATATAGCTAACTCTGATACTCTTGTAATTTGTCACACTTCTTCTAGTACTCTGATATGTATCTCTATACCTGTGAGTATACTTAAGTGACATGGCTACCAGCATTCCAGTTATTGCTTAACAACTCGAACTGAAGAACCTGTCAGAACCTACTAGAAGAACTTGGATCCCCAGAACTTGCCAGAAAGCTACAGAACCCACTAGAAAGTTATAGAATCTGCTGGAAGCTATAGACTCTGGAAGCCATAGACCCTACTAGAAAGCTATAGAATCTGCTGGAAACAGGTATTGCCGAGCTTATTTTTGAATATTCTTAATACTTTCTCCTGCTTCTAATCATTTTTTGGTCACTCATATACTTTTTGTCATCTCCTTTGTTTTACATATACTTCTAATCACTTCTTGATTTTTTATGTACTTTATTTATTTGCTTGTTTGCTTGTTTACTTGTTTGCCTAGATTTTCCATTGAGGGTTTTCTATAAAGAGGTCCTCCTCTCTCCTCCCTCTTACTTCTTTACGCAACAACTTATTTTCTACCCAAATTATATATTTAGCCTTTTAATACATCTATATCTCGATATCTCAGCTATAGTCCTGATCATCTCTGTTATAGCTAAGGTAAGACTTATAGAGTCGGTTCCAGAAGTACTACTAGAGACATATACTAAAGATGTGATTGATCACTATTAGGTAATATCTACTAATAAATGGTAGTTGCCTACTGAAATATATATTGAAGTTGCATATAGTCTACCAATATATGTATATACATCACAGACCTTACTTATATATGTTTCTATTACGTTGACACTATTCTAGCTACTGTAGACCTTCCTAATATATACCTCCATTACATTCATGCCTTTCCAGGTATCGCAGACCTTCCTAACATATGCATCTATTACCTTCACATCTTTCCAGCTACTTCAGACCTTCCTAATACATACTTCTATTATGTTCATGCCTTTTCTACTATTATGAACCTTCCTAATACGTGTTTTCTATTATGTTTCTCTGCCTATATGCTTTAGCATATTTATTATCACATTACTATCAATTTATTAGTCATCTATGATAGCCAGAAGTCTATATAAATGAGCTGAATAGTTAGCTAGAAGGAAATTAAGATACAAGTAGTATTCTAAGTTAAACTCTTACTTAATGCTCTTGTGTAATCTTTTATTATTCGCTTCACTATCTTTGTAAACCCAGAGTCACTCTCATGAGTTCAGTGATGTCTATGCTAATATTACACTACTCATATCTTTATTTTTTTTCTTTTCTCATACTTATTGCTAATGGAGCCCCATCAATCTCTCTTCTACCTCTTTTAGTACTACAACTACTCCTGGCCTGTTCTCTAGGAGTCCAGAAATGTCTCAGAAGAGATGTTATAATATCAGATAACCAACCCTATTAGATCGAATCATCAGATGACTAGCTCAAATTGTCAGATGATCAACTTCATGACTGATTCAAGACAGAAGCCAAAACCAACCGCCACCACTGAATAATTGTAGTTGGAGACTCTCAAATAGCCATTCGGAGTCCCACTGCTATACAGAGACCCGCCGTCGAGAGTGTAATTTTTTGTTATCCACTTCACTGCCATCATAAATCCAGAGTCACTTTCATAAGTCCAGCGATGCTTACACTAATAGTCTCTGCCTTTGCCTCCACTATGACTTTACCTTGGTACTGTCATGACGGTATGACATGGCGGTATGCGAGCGTACCCAGAGCAGGGCTAAAATGCAGTGAGCTACGAGGTCATGTGACCGGCCCACCCCTGCTATGCCTGAAGACCTGGCACGAACCGGTACCAAGAGCCTATATGCATGGATACTCCTATATATCCCGACCGTACTATCATGGGTCACCGGTAGTTCTACCTTTTGGTGCAACGGTTTGTAAGACGGTCGGTTGCAACCCATAACAGTACTACCGGTGGAGTCGCTAGTTCAAACCTTATATGTAGCGAACGTGAGATACTGCATGCAACCTTTGGATTTGTACGGCTTACAGCTACAGGCCGGTCGCTGGTTATAAAGTAGTGTAGTGGCACATGAAATTAAAGCCCTAAGGCGGTAACGGGTAGCTAGGAGTTAATATATAGAGAGTTCGGGATGTACTCTACCAAGAGGGAAGTAATGTCATGACAGTATAACATGGCAGTATGCGAGCATACCCAGAGCAGGGCTAAAATGCAGTGAGCTACGAGGTCATATGACCAGCTCACTCCTGCTATGCCTAAAGACCTAGCGCGAATCGGTACCAAGAGCCCATATACATGGATACTCCTATATATCCCGACCATACTACCAGGAGTTACCGGTAGTTCTACCTTTTGGTACAACAGTTTACAAGACGGTCGGTTGCAACCCATAATAGGTACCTGCCACCTACTTCATATCCAGATCCTGTATCCTGACCTAAATCTATTTATTATACTTTATTGTATCACCCAATTAGTTGTAGCTATGAGAGACTCTGCTAGTACCAGCACTAGTGCTAGTACTAGTACTGATCTAATTAAAGTATAAAAAATAGTCTAAAGGATACTGTATACTACCTTCACCTTAATACCTCTTAGCTCTGCTAGAAAACCTACTATTCTAGTCAACACCCCTAGAGAATTTGGTACCTTTATCTTGTTATGGGCATGAGGTGCTCGGCTTCGCCGTGTACTAGAAGTGGATGTTATGGCTATGAGATATAAATACAGTAGACCAGAAGGGCAGCTACTCAGCATGGGGCATGCAGCGGAACGAAGCAATTCAAAGGCATAGTGAGGGAATAATAGGTTCAGAGTTATAGAGAATTTAGAATACCGCTAGTATCTTCATTCTTTTAACTATGCTATTACTAGCCATTGCTTATATAGACTTTAGCGCAGTCATACATAATTAGTCAATAAATAAATAAATGATTGGTAATATAGCAATTCCTTATCAATGCCAATACTGGTAGTAATAGGCACATGTAATAGCAATATATGAAAATAGTATAGATGCAAGATAATGCTATATACTAGTACATGTGCATATATATTAGCTTTTAATCAACTGAGTGCATACAGGGTACATGGGTAATCTAGAGATTATACTATTAATCGACGACACATACTTCCTTAACACTTCCCTATTCGGGTAAAAATAAATTTCAAGCCTAACAGGTAATCAGTTTGCTCAATCAGCATTAGTATTTAGGGTAAGTATTCCGCAAGTCGCGTAAGTCTAGCGTTCGCATCGGTGTGAGCTAAGTCAGTGTAAGCCTTTAAAAAAATTCCTCCAACCCTACTATGAACTCACTCAGGAAGTTGTACATTATTACACCAACTCAGTTGCGCCGCACATACAACCCGACCCAGCTCACTCGGCGGCCGAGTCGGGTACGGCGTAATGGCATAACAAACCGGCTCGACCTTATTACTTACTGACTCAACCCGACTCGCATGTGAATGCTATATGCATTGATTGGCATTGTACATCAAATTTGTACATAGGCCGTTTATATGCTACGAAACTCTGCACCGACTTGACTCACACTCGGTGCGAAAACTACTCAGCTCATACCGACTCACTGCCGAGTAGTAGTTGTATATTATCACACCGACTCAGTCACACCGTACATACAACTCATACCGACTCACTCGGCAGCCGAGTCGGATACGTTTGCCGGCATGACAAACCGACCCGAAAACCGACTCACTCAGAAAAACCGACTCACAACTCACACTGAGTGCGAACACTACGTAAGTCTCACCTTAGCCATAACATATCTTTGCTACCTATAACAGTAGAATGATTTTGACTTTATAAGAAACCTAGGCTAACTTTAATATCCTTGAGTATAATACAACCAAAACTGTAGAAGTCCTATGAGATTACTATTACCAAGGTTTCTATTACTGTTTACACTAGAAACTTACTGCAATATCCTCTTAGATAATTATACAGAATGGTGCTTAAACTTAGGAAGAATTTCAAGTATCTAAGGTCATTGACTCAGCCCTATTCAATAGAATTAAGGAAAAATTTAAGGACTTTGTTACTCAACTACATCTTTATTTTTTTTTTTTTTTATTTTATTTATTGTATGCTTCTGCATAGCCAAAGGGTAGGGTTAGGTAGCGAAAGTTGGGCTTTTTCATGGCCCGGTAAGACATACAACTTCGTATCCCCGCCCCAACAAGCAATTTTGCTCCGATTATCTTCAAACCGGCCTCAAATGAAAGCCCTACGTCTGCTCTATATTTCCATGTAAAAAAATAATACATTTCATACTCTAAATCTTACTGTATTTACAGTTAAAGATAGCGACTTTTGAGTAAATTTTCGTACTAGTAGGCTATCCCTGTCATATCCTTGCCATGGTACAGCTTGGCAGCAACAGCCAAAAAACTCCATAGAAAATAGACTCAGTAGTTTTCAGAATAGTCTATGCCAAAAAGACATGACTTTTCGTTGACAACCTATCCCAATTCAGGGGACTTTTCGTCGACAGCTCATACAAATTTTTACCCTAATGTTACACACCACTGTACTTCTCATCACAAACCTCCGGCAACTACAACTACTCTAACTACCTTATTAAGCAATAATCCCAATTAGCAATACACATTTTCAACACATTTAACGTGCCGAAAATGACCCATTTTCTCATATGTGAAGTGGTCATTTCCAACGAATTCAACATGCTAAAAAGAACCTATTTTCCACATCTGCAAAGAGCCTATGTGTAGCGTAGTTAACATCTGGAAAATGACCCATTTTCTCCATGGGGATGAGACTATTTAACATGCATAAAATGGTCTATTTTCCACATGCGCCATGAGAGCTTTTGTAATGTATTTGCTGTTATGGATTCACTACAACTGTAGGGCGGGCGGTTGATGGATGTGCATATAGTATACGCATATACGACGTAGTCGATATGCGACAGCCTGGCGCCGGCATCGCAGTTATAAAATGTGCTATATGAGCCACGCAGAGGACTAGCGAGTATCACTGGTTAAGTGTTTTTTTGGCCTGGTGGATGGTAACTCTCTGCGTTTACTATCATCCGTTACATTTGCCATATGCAAAATAGTTTATTTTATACATGTACGAGGAGCCCATTTAATGTGTGCAAAATGACCTATTTTCTACATATGCGACGAGGACATTTTCGATGTATTTACTATGCGCAAGATGGTCTCTTTTCCACATGCGTGGCGAGGGCATGCCAACATATTTACTATGTGCAAAACGGTCTGTTTTTCACATGTGCGGCGAGAGCATTTCCAACAGTCTGTTTTCCACATGCGCGGCGAGGGCATTTCCAATGTATTTACTATGTACAAAACGGACTATTTTCCCCAAGCGCGGCGAGGGCATTTCCAACTATGTGCAAAACGGTTTGTTTTCTACATGCACGGTGAGGGCATTTCCAACGTATTTACTATGTGCAAAACGGTCTACTTTCCACATGCACGGCGAGGGCATTTCCGACGTATTTACTATATGCAAAACGGTCTCCTTTCCACAAGTGCGGCGAAGGCATTTCTAATGTATTTACTATATGCAAAATGGTCTGTTTTCCACATACGTGGCGAGGGCATTTCAGACGTACTTACTATGTGCAAAACGGTCTACTTTCCACATGCACGGTGAGGGCATTTCCAACATATTTACTATGCACAAAATGGTTTATTTTCCAAAATGGTCTATGATGAGGGCATTTGTGACGTATTTACTATCTCTGTTTTCAACATGCGCGACGAGGGCATTTGCGACGTATTTGCCACGCATGCTATTTTACCTACCCTTGGCAAACTGGGGCCGGCTTCTTACCTGACATCATACAGATGCAGTAAGCCAGTTCTTTAGCTAGGTAGAAATCACATTGCAGCCCTTGTATCATGGGTAAGGGTATCAAAAATGCCTTCATAGCACATGTATGGAATAGACCACTTTGTATGTATTCAATATGTCGAAAATTGGCTCCTCACGAATGTAGAAACATCAGGAAAAAGGGGAGTTTGCACCCTCAATGCCATGAGCGCGAGGGCACTGGGGCGCTGGGGCACTGCTATTACACTGCGAAAGTGTGCTGCCATTGCGGTACTTCCCATACTAGACATGCATCTCATCATGCCAAGAAACTATGGAGCTATAGTCGGTCCATGGTTTCTTGGCATAGGTGCTACTTCATCAGCAAAAAAGAGGTTGCATCAGCAGCGTCACGACGAGGCAGCAAGCGTCACGACACACGATGCATTTCTGGCTTCCTGACTCTCTGGCTTGGCATGCCTATCGTATCACAAAAGGTAGTTTACGCTCTCAGCACCTATAAGGCAAGTAATCCTGCTGCCCGCGTCGCGACATGCTCAACGTGCTCAAAATGTCCTCATTGCACCCACAACGCAAGTAATCCTGCTGCTGGCGCCGCAACGTACTTAACGTGCTCAAAATGTACTCTATTTGTCCATAATGCAAGTAATTCTGCCACTGGTGTTGTAAAATACTCATTGCTCAACATGCTCAAAATGTCCTCCATTGCACCTGCAATGCAAGTAATCCTGCCGCCAGCATCAGAATGTGCTCAACGTGCTCAACATGAGCAATGTGCCCAATATGTTTTACATTTCATGTACATGCTCAACATACTCGACATTCTTAATGTGCCCAATGTGTTCTACATCTCATGTGCGCACACTCACTATCCTTAATATGCTCAATATACCTACATCTCATAAGCGCACTCAACGTGCTCAAATACTTAATGTGCTCAACATGCTTAACATACTCAACATGCTCCATGTATTCTACAATTCCAAGTCTCATACGTGCGCCCAATATGCCCAATGGCATAAAGATAGTCAATTAACTCAATTTGGCAATATCGCAGCATGTCTGAACTACCATGGTTAGTACATTATAGAATTGAGATTAAGTTTATGGTGTTGAAAAGGGGCGGAGCCAGATACGTACTGGGCTCTCCCTTGGGTTACTGAATTGAGTGCTGGTGAGGTCGCTTGGGCCCCCGTTGGGTCTCGTATAAATTGCTAAATTCGGAGCTGATTCTACAGAGTGAGGGGTTAGAGGGTCGCCCATACCAAATTTCAGTCGCAGGTCAGGTGTATGCCAGGGGTATTTTCTTTCAAACTTTGGCATGCGACATGAATTAAACTCAAGTTGGCCGCTTTTTTTCTATGCTAGCATGGGCATATCTGATGGTAGCCACAAATGGATTTTTTTTTTTGCGACGCTGGCCAAAAGTGCTTTGACGCTAGCCTAAATGAAAATCACTAGGGTGCACATTATACATATTTTACTTTTTATCATATTATGGCCGTTGCTTTATGCCTGTGCACATTTTGCCCATACGAAATATTCTGAAACTGGCTCATCGTGAGTGGTTGTAAAGTTCGTTGAAAAATAGACTCCTCGTGTCTATAGAAAATAGCCCATTTCGTATATGTCAAATACGTCTGAAAACTGCTTTCTCGCACCTGAGTTGAATGGGCCAGTTTGCGCATATTAAATACGTTGAAAATTGGGCTCTTGCGCACGTAGAAAATAGCCTATTTTGCGCATGCTAAATGCGTCGAAAATGCCCTCATTGCACATGTGTAGAATAGGCAAGTTAAATATGTCGCAAGTTACCTCCTCGCGCATATAGAACATAGACCATTTTGTATATACTATATGCATCAAAAATGCCCTCATCACACATGTGTGGAATTGGGCGTTTTACACATGTTAAATACATTGAAAATTTACTCCTCATACATGTAGGAAATAGGCCATTTTCTATAGCTCTAATATGTCCGAAAATTGGCATGGCGTTTATGTATGAAATAGGCTATTTTCTGCATGTTCATGAAGCCTAGAGTATTTGGTTAGTATAGTAGTACTAGTACACCCATTCTTTACTGCCAAGCATACGAAAATATGCTAGTTTCTGCCAAATACCAAATAGCGCATAATATGCATTATCCCCTGTCCAAATACTTATTTTTCTGTCTAGTAAAATAGGCATTTTGTGCACATTAAGTGGGTTAACCTGGTGCTGAGTTATACATGAACTGAGTCATTCTTGTCCTAGAGTTTGCTGGCTTAGGCTTCGCTTTCTCCTCTCTCATCTCCGTACTCCGTAGAAAACAACGCCGCAGCCCCATCATGATAGCAGCCTTTCTATTCCAGCGAAACACATCTTGCAAACCCGCAAATACGCAGCATCTTGCCTTCACAGTATCCCCCCTTCGCAGCAACTGCCTTCCCCTCCTAGCTCTCAGCAGCTCCTCAGGTACGCCATGCAATACCCCCCTCACAGTCTCCCCCCGCAGTAAGAGCATCTTACTCAAACTTTTTTACAGAACTCCTTGTCGCGCATGAATTTACGCGCACTGAATTTACGCGTGGTGAGTTCACGCGCCGCAGAAGAACTCATACGCCGCAGAACTCGCGCCGATTTTACGCATGCTGAATTCCTGAGGTGTACTCACGCCTAACTTACCTACTGGCCGACTTGCCAGCCTAACACCTTCACATTTTCACTTGCTTGTTGCTTCTTCACTTCTCCTTTCACTTTTTGCTAGACTATTCACTGTGTAAAACATTTTGTGCGTAGTGCCTGAATTTTTACAAAGTTAGCACCTTAATTATTGTGCGCAATGCCTAATAATTTTGGTGGAAAATGTCGACGCAGAAGGAGAAAGGAGATTTGAGAGAGTTCGAGAGGTGAATGCTGAGGTGGAGGCAATAATGCCCATTGGAAGCCCGGGAGTATGCTGAAGTCTTCCACAGGCATATCCGGAGCTTGGTGAATTCATTTAATAAGCTTCCAATTATTTCAACTACCGTTTCCTTTCAAGCCTTAATGGCTGATCAAAACAAAAAATTAAGCGCTCTGATGTAGAGCACGATCAACTTTTTGAACAGGCCACGTTAACGGAAGTGAGTGGAAGGTGGATGTCTTCGGAAGGTAGTGAATTACTGGTTTTTTGGAAGGGGGGATTAAATGTAAGTATGCGTTTTTTTTTGGGGGGGGTTATATAACAGGCTATGACCCTATGGCAAAAATCTATATACCTGATCCGGCTGCCCTACGTCCTCCTGCTTTCACTCCGGTTACCCGCCGGCTGCCCTCCACGTCCTCCTGCTTTCACCCTGGTTACCCTCCGGCCACCCCCACGTCCTCCTGCT
>WHUZ01000008.1:1557500-1625023 GCA_015179045.1 Kalaharituber pfeilii | reverse complement strand
TCGCCCTCTATAAGTTCAGCAAAAAACACTGTACATTTCCAATACTATACCAGTAACAAATCGCTAGTTACAGAAACGACCAATTCTTCAAGCAGTTACAAATTGCCCTCTTTCTCTGTTCTCCTTTTTCAAGCAGAGCTACTAAATCTGCCATGACCTAGTCTCGTAACCAGGCCTTGACCCACCTATCTCATTTTATTGTAAATAGTAGATTGTATTCATGCATTGATGAGTTCCATCCGATCAATAGGCTGCTAAGCGACCCCATCAGGTTGTATAGGCAGGTCCTGTTGCCCTTGATCTACCCCAATTGAAGCCCCTCATCGACGTGATGCAACCCCTTACTCACCTCTCTTGACCTTAATTTCCTACACCTCCCCCATATGCTCCATCGTTCTCCACCTCAATATGGCCACTCTTCCTCCCCTCTCTCACAACTCACACCCTTCCTTTACCCCTATACTGGCCTCAACTCAGCGCAAACACATCCCTTTACCCATGACCATGCCTTGTGCTTCTCCTTTCTGGCATCCTTATTATCACTCCCCATGCCATGCTCTGTACCTGCTCCTGCCACAATAACAGCTGCCTGCACAGCCTTACTCATCCTCTTCCTATCCTTCATCAGTCCCGCCATCTGTACCGCATCCCCCCATTGCCCTCCTCAAAAACACATCCCTTCTAAAGTCCAACCTCGATGTCCCCTCCCCTCTTGCACAACTCAAATATTAGACCCTGTCGCGGAACTAACAGAATCGAATAGACTCACATTGTAGTCTCCAGTTGATCCTCTCGGGCTGTTCCTGCAACCACTACCTACATCTCGAGCCCTATCCTCATTGGTATCCACATTCTGTAAATTCTCTGCCGATAATCTTGGCAGCCTATGACGCTGGGATGGGAGCGGTGGTGGCGGTATCAGTTGTGCCATCCGACCGGACACCGCACCATCTACCGCCCCTTCCCCTCTCATTTGCATATTCATCCCCTCTTCGTTCAATTTCTGGTAACCACTCAGCGTCACCCCCCGCAGCCTCGATCCCAGCGCGGGTCCATGTGCCACCCGTGACGACCCAGCTGAGTCAGGTGACAGCACCCTACTCAGCCACGATCCTCCCTTCATACTGCCCATCAGGCCATCCAAAAACACCCTCCCCGCCGACTTCCCGTACTTTCTAACATAATCCCGGTCCGTCTCAATCCATTTTTCTTGCACATCCTTCCATCTACACGTGGACTCTTCATCGCAAAGCTTGTCCGTGTTAGGAGACATTAGGTATTCCTTTTCCACATATTCATCATGGCCTGTTCCAGACTTAGCTTCAGGCCAAATCACGTATCCAGAGTCTTCTACATAATTAGGTAAGGCTGAATCTCCCTTGATCCACCCCTCCAATAACCCTTTTCTGACGCGGCTCTTACTGAACTTTCTTTGCCCATAGGGAGCCCTTGCAGGAGTACTGCTCTTCCCATATATGGATATTTTTGAATGCATGTACCGTCGCCGCACATATCTAACAATGTGAGCTGCGCAGAAAACCCACAACAACACTGCCATGGCACAGAGCATAATCCCACTAAGTGAAATTAGGGTTCTCGTGCTTGCATAGTCACCTCTAGAGTACGAATCATAGTTTCCATTAATCGAGTCTACGTACTGGTCCATGGTACTCTGAAACTGCTCCTGTGAGAGGCAATGATGCACCCACTCTTTCCCAGCACTTGGGGGTGGCGGGCAAGAGCTGTCAGTTTCAATGAACCTGTCCCGGACATCACGGCTGTAGGGCGGAGGTTCTTTGTAGCCTTGCCTGGAGGAGGATTTTGCTTCTACGACTTGCTGGGAAGTATCCTTCGAGTAAACATATCTTCCAGGTGAGTGACCACCCATTTCTGAGCTTGTGATCCTTCCATCTCTCGAGTTCATTTTGTCAGGGGCATCTGGAAGCACAATCCCGCTCTTTGACCTCCATAGGCTTTTGTCCTTATTTTGCTTTGCAAAACCATTTTCATTTTGGTTTGTCCTTCCCTTCTCCGGAGGTGCTGCTGCAGGCGGGAAACTCAAAAGCGGCGATGCTGCACCTACAGAAGATGGCACATCTAATTCTGGCACAGGATTCCCTGGCACGCCTCCTGAGGCAACTCTGCCCCCCGGCTGAGCTGCCCTAACGCCAGGCTCTCCTTCACTCCCAGCCTCCCTGCGAGCCCTAAGCTCCTCTTTCCACCTTCTGATAACTGACTCCAGAAATGCCAAAGTAGCATCACCCCTAACCCCCCTTCTCTCCGGCTGAGCACTCGGGATGACGCGGTCCGCTGTAGAAGCCTCTGAGATCTGGACTGCAGGCATGCTGGTTTACCGGTTTATTGTTTGGCTGCACCCCTTGAAGATATTCTTCTCACAGAAGTGCTGACAGGCCTGCTGTACTCGCTGACGTATGCTCGTTTCGCCTCCTTGTTACTATATTCCAGCTGGCAAAGAGACTTTTTGCTCAACTGTCCTGTAGCTACCAAGAAACTAGACCACGTTCGACTGCAAAATACCAGAGATGATTTTGTGAAAAAGAATAGAGAGAGAATGAACAGCAAAAGATCCTCAGCTATCCGTATCTCCGAGCCAATAGATAGAAAAAGTGCTTTGTAGCTAAAGTATTGGGTCAAGCAAAGCGTGAATGTGGGGTCTTTGGAATAGCCCGCAGCCTGGTGTAGTTGTGGATTTATCTCGTTTAATCTCCTTTCCGAAATAGGCAATACTGCAGGCTTAGGATAGAGTCCTAGTGAGCGGCACGAGCCGAGCCAGCTCGAGCTCTGGTTCGAGCTTAAGACAGCAAAGATCACGCTAGTATTTCTCTTGGCAGCTCGCTAAAATGCTCAGCCAGCGCAGGGTTTCCTCAATGTTGATGCTGAATGTAGAAGAAATACCGAATTTAGTGGATAGCGGCGAGGAGGGTAAAGCTGTTAGATTAGTTATCAGTATCATGTAATCAAGGCTCGCTGGCTCGAGCCCACCTTCTATTTGACGAGCTCACTTACCCACGAGCTGGCTCGAGCTCACCCTCCAGCTCGGCTCGAGCTAGCTCGTGCCGCTCACTAGTCCGATAGACTCTCGATGATGACACCCAAAATCAAACCAGAAACAAACACAAACGGAAATTCTAAAATCTACAGCGCCGAGAACATCCATGTGGTCACACCATGTCACCCCATGCAGTTTCCCCATGCTGGGCAAAAGATGATCGATCGCTAGTGGGCTAAGCTTGGTATGATAAACCTCAAGCGGCAAGTTGTCTTCCCCTGGTTTATCGGATGGATGTAACTACCTACCTGCCTTGACTAGATAAGCTGACTTTTAGAAGTCGAATAACAGACAGCTTTTAGTGAGCGGCACGAGCCGAGCCAGCTCGAGCTCAAACGAGCCAAGATCATGCTAGTGTTTTTCTTGACAGCTCGCTAAAATGCTTAGCCAGTGCAAGGTTTCATAAACTGTAAATACCTAATATAGTAATAATTAGAGACTTGGAGC
Organism: Kalaharituber pfeilii; assembly: GCA_015179045.1. Classification (NCBI taxonomy): domain Eukaryota; kingdom Fungi; phylum Ascomycota; class Pezizomycetes; order Pezizales; family Pezizaceae; genus Kalaharituber; species Kalaharituber pfeilii. The sequence goes on along the minus strand of WHUZ01000008.1, from coordinate 1,621,506 downwards.
TCATTCTGACCAACCAACAACTTCGAAATGCATAATTTACCTGATAGTAGTGAGAAAGATGAAAATTTAGCTTAGTTTAGTTTAGTTTGTCAATATTATGTATATAATCAATCCAGGCTCGAGCCGAGCTCACTTACTCACGAGCTGGCTTGAGCTCACCCTCCACCTCGGCTCGAGCTAGCTCGTGCCGCTCACTAACATTGTCAGCTTTCAATCTCAAGTCATTTAATGCATGACTTTTGCTCGGCAATTAAGTTCAAGACCACACCCTGCCTTGGCGAACAGCTGCATGCGGGGTTACGTGACAAAAAAAAAAAAAAAAAAAAAAAAAAAAAAGTTCAAGACCACCACCGGAGTACATTGAAAGGTGCTTGTCCTAGGGTCTGTATTCCCAGTGAAAACGGTATATGAAAACGATACTCCATCTTATGTCTTTCTTGTATTATTACGCATACTGTGTGTCTGCTGCTGGCGTCACGACAATACATGTAAGTACTTCAGTTCTTGAGTGGGAACGAATATTGCCCCAGGAAAATTTCACTCTTTAATTTTACAAAGTAAGAAATGGTTCAAAGATGCCACATAGGCCGCCAAGGCATCCTGAAGCTTTGGACTATCGACAGTCTTATTGCGAAGCAAAATACAATTATGCAATCTTTCCAAGGTATTTTTTACCAGTTACTCAAGCTCAGATTCCAAAACTTGATTTTTTTTTAGATGAAATGAAGCGCAATATGTCATACATATCTTTGAAATATACTGGAAGCAGGCTTCGTTTGTGCCCGTGTGTGTCACGGGCCTGGACTTGACCCGTAAGGCTGTTAGTGACCATTCAGCCTGATCATCAATCATCAGCCTATAGCAGCGTATCACAAGACGAGTCACATGGTTGATAGATAGTGTTGCGCCAGTGACTGGTAAGAGCATGGCTTGTTAAGCATGATATTGTTTCCCAAGTATTGAGTTATCAAGCATAGATAGCATAAACAAATGAACAGACAGCTGCCGCACTTGGGGAGCTGAATTACATAAAGAGGCCTCCCGGCCTCGAAGAACGGGGTCCAACTTCAATCGTTGTCCTAAGTTACACACTCGTTTTAGCTACTTTATCGTAGTATCCGTAACAGTGTGCTTCTGCGAGCCACTATTCCACCCAAATAGTCTTACCCAGCTACTAGTGCCTTGGGTACGTCCAATGTGACCTGTAGGCGGCAATTCAGATGTGTCATAGCACCCCTTATCTGGACCAAAACCCACTATGTATGCTACGTCTGTATATTTAGCTTTTTTTTTTTTTTTTTTTTTTTTTTTTTTGTTTTGTTTTGTGTTGCATTGTCATTTTTGCAACCAAGTCTGATTTTACTACAACGGAATACAAAGATAAATCAAAACAAAAACAAAGCTTAAGCTTGACTGATCGCCGATATACATTCTTCTGGTCCCTTCGGGAATACCTGGGAGCGAACTGGTCCACTCCAGAGAGGCCTGAACTCCCGACAAGACCACAACATATTCCTCCCTCTTCTATTCCCTAGCCACGAATCAGTATTGGACCTCAATATTCTGTGAATACTAGTTATAGCATGTTGTACTATTTGCCCGTTAAAGGGCAGGTGTCAAATTAGACTTACATTGCTAGATCTCGTCATAACTAGCGTGACCGCCTACGAGTAGAAAATTTGTCACCTGTTTCGTTACCCTGAACGGATGAGTAGATATCACGTGAGCGCAGCTGGATTGAGGGTAAGCATTCCCTATTCAAGATCTGGAGAGCGAAGACTCGAGTAAAAAGAAAGAAAATTGGCTTTCAGCAGATTGTAGAGCACCAGAATCGTTGACCGAAAGGCACCTCCTTGGGCTGCGGGCTCTCTCTGTCAAAAAGAATCCAGACCTCCCCGCCTCCACCCACCACCACCACCACCGGCGCCGCAGCGCTGCTCATCCGCTCCATCGTGCTGGCCCCCCCTCACTCCAGCACGACTGGACGCCCCCCGCCTGCACCCCACATCTCTTCTCGTCGTCTCCCCTGTCGAGCGCGCGGCAATGTGGCTGAAGAGATCGTGATTTCGACAAGGCGAGAAGAGCAGTCTGCTTTTGGCTCTAATCTCAGCTCCCCCCCTCACCCCGGGTCCGCAACCCAAGCGCGCATCTCAACTCTCCCATCCCCTCCTCTCCTTACCTATGCCCCTTGCAACACCTCGCATCTCCTCGGCTCATTCCACCCTTCCCTGTTACCCCACCCCAGCCTCCGTGCCCCCACCCCATCGGCCTAAACTTTGCTCCGACTCCGACACCCATACCTCTACTACTCAAATCTCCCCCTTGTCCTCCATCACCCAATCACCTTCCCCCAGATTCCAATCCGGCACACTCCTGATTGGTTTTTAAACCCACCCCTGCCCGGCCTCCACCGGAACGGAGCAACAACGTTCGCTCACGGAGCCTTTTCTCTCCAATGCCGCACTCGCCGGGGGTCTTCTCATGCTGCACGGAGGTAAAAAAATCTAAATGAACCTGAGTAACCTAACGAATCCGAATAAATTGCAGTGCATGTGCGCGTGTAACATATTGCTGCGTTGTGGTACCTCCCCACCTTTGAGATGGTTAAGAAAAACAAGGGTTTCTGGTTTTCTTTTAAGATGTGGCAGGCATGTCCCTATATGCGCGCTCACATATGGGGTTTACATCACCGCCCGCCCGCTGCATGGTGATCAGCCGGCAGGGATGATACCTGGTGCCTGCATGTCTATAGCTATGTAAGCCTCAAACTCCATGCGGGTATGGGTCACGGCGTTTCTGGATCGGGAAACCCTTGGAACCTTAACGTTTTTTTTAAGAAAGATGTCCAGTGAACCGCATCAATAAAATAGGATTTTTTAACAGGTAAAAGAAAAACTGACCAATCAGAAAGCCTCAAAGGAACCACATACCAGATGTTGAATGTTGCCGCGGAACAATCCGTCGTTTGCCGGGTATTATAATCACAACAGTAAGAATTATCTGTTCGGGCATAACACCGATCAGTCCGAGTGATTGCTGATCTTGTAAGCAGCTCCACTTGCTATGCATATTAGGTCAACAAAAAATATCCATGATTTATTCTTTTTTCCTTCTTGCAAAAATAGTGATCGGAAAAAAAATTGGCAAAGGTACTACCAGAGTACTGCCTCCGTATTCTCTCCATTCAGCGGTAAAAAAAAATAGACACAGTTTCCATTATCAATATCTAACATTCCACAAGCTTGAAACCTCGCGGAGCAAATTCGGTGCACGCGGAAGTTTTTTCCCGTCGAAATAATCCCAGTCAAATTTCTCGCAGACTCATAACACCTTTCTTGATACCTCACGGAGAAAGCCGTGCCAACATTCAGTAATATGCCGAATTTTGAAACAGATAAGATACCCCATTACATTAACCTAAGTTCCATTAACTTGCATAATTCCTTACCCCCCCCCAAAAAAAAAAAATCCAGTGTAGTAATCCCATCGAAACTCATGCACCTGACACAGAAACGAAATTCCATAGACGGAAAAAAAACGACCGCAAGGTATTAAAGTATATGGGCATGAAAGCGTGTGCAGCGAGAAAAGTCCGTAAACAACCCAACACAAAGCCAATGAGAAGATGGAGGGAAGAACGAATACTATGAGAGCTGAGTTAGAATTATCACCAGCCGGCGCTACCAGCGAGATAGAGATATCATAACTGAAAAAGACACACAAAGAAACGAAACCTAAAACCAGTATAAGAAGCCAGGGCCGTAATATCCAATAGAACCAATCAATCTTCGGACATCAAAAAAGGAAAATTCCTAACATGAAGGGGTATGAATCTAGCAAAAGTCATCCAACAACTGTATATACATTAAGTCATTATATTCTACTCTCTTGTATATGCTTCGACTTTACCACCATCAAAGCATACAAGCTTCCTCAACACCCTTTAACTCCGCACCAAATCATGCCTTAAAACTCAAACAGCTGCATCCCATTTCCGCCAGCATTCATGAGAGCTATCCAATCCTCATCACCTAAATTCCAACCGCCGAGTGATAATTCTTCTAATGTTCCCGGGAATAAAGAGGTTCCTCCTATGACGCTTTCTGGGGGTGATAAATGATCCTGACCGTTTTGAAAGCTTGATACTGTAGAGGGATTAACTGGAGTGAAGCTCGGAGTTGCGTAACTGCTCGGAGTTGCCTCGTGTGACACATATGCTGAAGCCGACGAGGATGGATCAGGGGTTACCGGGGCACCACTGTTCCCAAATAGCCCACTCCCTATGACTTTAGAACATTCTCCGATATCTCCACCACATCCTTTGCTCTGTCGCTCCCACCAATTTTTCATGTTTTTGAACAGTCTTCCCAAACAGGACTTGGGCGCAGCACAGAATCCTTTCTTAGGAAGCTCCCGACCAAAGGCTGCGAGCACTTTCTCCAAATAATAGCCAAGCTTGATTTCCTCCACAAGCTTGTCGTTTGGCCCCTTTTCCGCCGAAAGCATCCGCTCAACCTTTACCAAGACCAGAATAGCATAACATATCCTTCCAAACGCTACATGGGGTAAAACGTCAATCGTACTTTTGCCGAGCGCGAGAAAGGTGTCTAGTAGAGAATGTGCGGACTGAATAATGACAGGCATATAGCTAGCCGTCAAAGCCGGGGGTAACTTCCAAGGTGGCACAGCACCAAGTCGAGCTCGGATAACCGCATCAGCAAATCCATGACGGGGAGGTTCGGACGAGTGATTGTTTGCTGATGGGCACTCTGACGTATGTAGACAGAATTCATGAATGTGGATTTTGAGAACGTAATATGTCAAGGAGATCGAATCTATAGAAGTTTAAGAACATGCTACCTGGATATCAACAATCAAGGAATACTTACTGTGATATTTCACGTTATCTGGTACCCCATTCCACCACTCCTCAACCTGCTTCTCCAATGCGGTAGTCATGAATTTGACTCTAGCGGCTTTTAAACTTGCCCCACCTACGAGATCCTGGGTGTTGTCAAAACATCCAGTCATTCCAGAGTCTTCAACTATTCTGGCTGCCTTTATCATTTCCGTCAATACCTTGTCACTACCTGCTGCACCTTTTCCAGCGCCATCTGCGACTTTCACTAGCGTTTCTAAACAGTCATTCAACGCAGGGCACCACTTCATGAGGTGCGGCCGTTTCAAAATCATGCAGATGTTGACTGACAGCCAGTAGCATCCCATCACTGCCCGCCTTCCCTCTGTCTCGTCTATACTGTATTGCTGTGCATTAGACTTCGAGGACTGGTTTACATGAGACATACATCGTAGGAGCCCTGATGCACCCGGCCTTGCCAGCCCCAAGTCATACGAAATAGATATTGCTTGTGTCAGCCACATGAAACCTTTGTGCTTCTCCATTATGCTGAGGAACCCTTGATCTGCAGGCGTCGTATACCAACTACAGGCCACAAGCAAGGCCTGCACGAGATCCAAGCTCTTTTCACCCTTGTATGATATTCTTTCAGCAAACATCCAGTGCAGCTCATCAATCAGAGCGCTTCCATTCGCCTCGCTGATCTCGGTTGCAGATGACGGCAGCCTGTGGAGCGTGGCGACCAATATAGCGAGAAAGAGAGCTGGCCTTGTTGTTCGGCATGTACTTGCTGTGAAGAAAGGGGGGAGGACAATAAATGGTGTATGAGGGAGCAGCTCTACTGTGAAATGGTTGTAAAGAAGAGTGGCCAGAGAGAGCGAGATGAAGCCTTTGTCAATGACATCCTGGAACTCATTCTGGTTTCGTCTGTTTACGGCGGGCGCATCCTGCGCAGAGCGTAATGGATCGTATGATGGGCATCCAGATTGGAAAGGCGATTGATGTGAGTTTGGTGGCGAGAGAGGAGAGGAGCATGCTTTTTGAGAGGAGGGCGGATACTGTGGGCATGATTCCAAAGTCGGTCCATCGTTGCATGGATCCTGTTGAGGCGGTAGCGCACCAAGATCAGATGCAATCCTGCACCGCTTGGCTGCTGGCTCTCGGCTGTCCAGGTCGTCGACTCTTTCGAGTGGGCTATTGAGTACGTCCTGGATCCTGGAACGTTGTTCCACCACACGCCCTTTGTCCAGCTCTTTCGGCTCAACGCTTCCATTCACCCTGCTCCGCGCAATGCCATCAACCCTAGTGATTCCGTTCACTAATCCCACAGCCATCAAATTCTCAATTCTACGCTCCAACTCTTCAACCCTTTGGTCAGTTGCACCACCTAGCCCAGCACTACTGTCCCTCCGCTTCCTTCTCCTCGTCTTGCTCCGTTCAGCGAACACACATTCCCTGTCCGTCTTCACGCACCGCTTGCATGGGCCTGCAGCCGGTGGTGCATTGCTATCCCCCGAGCCCGAGAGTGGTTCGCATTTCGCTTTGGCGACGCGACACGGTTCGCAAGCATGGCGCTGAGGATTTGACGGGGTTGCTGGTGGATTTGGCGCTTCCGGTTGCAGTGAAGGCCGCGATGGTACAGGGTCGTGCGTTAACAGATCCTGGATTAACTGAGGAGCGGAGCTGGGGGGGCGATTCAGTAACGGCACAGGCTGCGTCGATGGTTGCAGTTGTGGGCTATGCGTTGTGCTTCTGTTCAGCGCGGGGGGGGTGCTGCTGCTGTTGTCGCGGTCCATGATTTGCTCACACTCGTCGGGGAGGATAGGGCTGGGGGCTGGGGGCTGGCAGAGTTGGCGGAGAATCGGAGGATGCGGAGGATATGGTGCTATATAGTGCGACGGCTGTGCTGCGGCGGGGCTGGCGCAGCTGGCGCAGCTGGAGCGCAGAGGCGGCAGCGGAGAAAGACGGAGCATTCGCCGCTCTCACCGATGCGGGACGGCGAGATTCCGATCCGCCAAGGGGCATTGCGGGCTTGGCGCCTGGATGGAGCAAAGCGGAAGTCTGGCAAGCTGCGCCTGATCGCCGCCGCATGCCGCCCAACCAGGCGCACGCCCACGCACAGCAACGCGTGTTTCGGGCAAGCCTGCGTGCGCGCACCCGCAAAGGATCGCTCGAAACACCAGGCGCCTTCCGCTTTATGCTGCTTCGTCCTCAATACCTGCTCTGAGGATGTCTGCTCTCAAGTTGCATGACACTGGCCCTCTCATCAGCTGAGATGGCTGCATGCATGAGCTGACAAACTGTGCTGTCTGTGAGTTCTTCGCCACTAGTAACTGCTCCGCCTGTTGGGAACGGAGTTAACGATATTTCGAAATTCAATGAGGTAGGAATCGTCCGGTATTTCGTGCGCACAGACACTGTGAGGGTAAGTCTGCCCTCGACAAGGGTGGGCATGCAAGCGGTAAAGTAGATGGGTGTGAAATGAGCACACTCTCATGCCCCCCCGTCCACGATCATCGGCGCATGATGAAATAATTCATAAGAGAAAACCCGTGCCACTGATCCCACTGCTCCACGGGACTATGGTAGCGCAGCGCAGGCTGTCCTATTGGATTTGACCTAATAATAAAAGCCCTCATAACCTCCTAGACTCGTAATATGAAGCAAGCACCTGCCTCGGACCACCTGAAACCTGTCACGGGATGACAGTCAAGAGTGATTCACAATTCGAATTCCATAGGCTTTCAAGTGACTTTCAAAACAGTCGCAGGAACACCTAATCGGTATGGATAAATATTTATCGCGTCACTGTTTCTGACTTCTCCAATGTCTTCAGCTGACCGTGGGGCCATAACAAGGGTCTGCTAATTAATAGCAATGCGCAGGTGACCCATATGCAAATGAAAGCAAGTCGGGCCCCTCACTCCCAGGGTGGATACATCGCATATTATAGGAGATACTTAATCAAGCCACTTTAGCAGACCCATAGCCAGAAATTCCTAGTTCAAGCTAGCGATTGATGGCACCACCGAAGACGTTCTCTCCCTACTTCCTAGCAGGGTCTTTGTCAGGGTCTACCCGCGCGAAGGGGATATCCACCCATATTGACCTGTAAAGCTGCTAGTGACAATTCGGCCTGATCAACCGATAGCTACAGTCTGGCAATGAAAGCACGGGTGTGTATCACGAGAAATACCGGCATGGTCAGAGCGTTGAGACAGTGGCTCAAGCACGGACCGGAATTGTCGGAGAAACAGCCACACCTCGGAGAAACAGTCAAGGCCGGAGTTACAAGGGAGAGTTATGTTGCGCCGGAGCTATGGAGATAGCTATGGATGGAGTTATGTGACTGCCGAAGCTATTGAGGATCTGTTAAGCTAGCATAGATACTTGATAGCAATTAGAAGGTACGCAGGGTTGACTATAAGAAGGGCTAGTCTGGTTGCAAAAGAAGGGCCAGCAAGAGCTTCCCTCTCAAAGGCCAAGCGCCAAGCGTTGTCCTAAGTTACACCCGCTATTCACTACAACCGTAACAGTCTTCAAGTGCTATAGTCCTATGAGCTGCAGGACAAGCAATTGTCTAGTATAAATTCTGTCAACGGGCTACTTGATTTCAGCAGATACTATAGCTTTCAAGAGGAACTTTTTTTTTTATTTCACGTAACCCCGCTTGCAGCTGTCCGCCATGGCAGGGCCTCAAGAGGAACAAACCATCGCCAGGTGGGTGATACCTGCAGCTGCTTTTTGATTGTAATTTGAGGCATATGGGAACGTTATGGTTTATATGATTATACAGCGCAACTCGATCCGCTTTTCATCCGAGGCCCCGTGGCGGACTTCATCATATGTCTCGCCATCAAATTTTTGTCTCGAGGTAGGTGCTTTGCGGGTAGGACGGCAACGTACTAAGCAGCCGAGGTATGTTGTCCCTGGCGCAGTAAGAAATTTAATCCACTGCTTAGATCATGAGGCCTTACCCACAGCAAAGCTGCTGTTGGAGGAAAAATCAGTTGCGGTTGAGTGAATCCGGGGTCACGGCCTTAGATTAAGTCGGAATGGCTGCAAGAACTTATAGAACTACTCAGAAGAAATTTTCATATCGTACATTTCTTCTTGCATGTAGCATTGCATCAGTTGAATGAGAGCTAATCCTCTATACTATCAACGTCATGAAACAAATATAGGTAGCTGCCTTTTTCATTGTCAACCTGCAAATATAATCGTCGATTTATTTCCTGGAACTCCAAGGCTTCGTGCTCAATCAAAAGCCAAAATCCTGCCCGCGCTTATCATATTAGCAACTGATGCCCAAACAGGTGTCACAAATGGCTACAAAGGTTTGAACCTATGCTCATTCGCTTGAAACTTGAGCATTAAGAATCAAGCATCCACTAATGTAAGTTTATCCAATTCGGCGATGATATCCTGAACGACAGAAGTAAAGAGTCCTCTAATACCAGACAATAACTATGTTCATTAGCGTCTGCAAGGATCCAAAAAAGAGAATGATCCCAAAACTTCCGTATGTGCCAGACTACTTTTCTTGGTGTCGTACGCACAATCCCGCGCAGCACTGCAGGCTCATATCACCTGCGTCGTAGATGGAGTGCCTATCTCGTGTTTGACCAGGGCTGGATGCCGTTACACAGAGAGGGAGTCGATAGGAACGTCTTACAAAATATAATAAAACCTGCCACGTCAACTGAAAATTGTCCTGCAAATGGGATAGACTGATTAGGAGTGTGAGTGGTAAGTGAATATGTTAGCGGACGGCCTCACAAAGACATTCTCATGCACTACGTCACAGAAGAGTATCGAGACTAGGAAGGGTAAGTGTAAGGAGTTGTTACTACTGCTTCTAGCTGGAATAAGCAAGTACTTCATAAAGGTTGTAGGTCCCAGATAGTGCCGTAAGCATCGTCTCGTGATCCCTAGGCAAGCAATTGCTGAGCTACTTGATTGTCCCCATGCCCAGGCAAGCCCCTCCACGATAGATAGAAGTACACATAACTCTAGAACACCTGTGTTCACCGTAAATAAGAATGTCAATTTTTACATGAGAACGCCCAAGCTCAGTGCGGTTTTATAATTGCTCATGGTCGTGTTGAGACGCTGCATAAGGTGTCTTCTAGTATTTGGATACTTAATCCTGATACAGTAAGACTGGTACCATGGTCTGCACTGGGAACTTGAGCCTGGCAGCAGAGCACTTTCCTTGCAAGCATCTACACAGGGCACAGGACACATTGAGCAGCTCGAGTTGAAAAGTCGGCAATATGCCACGGAAAAGAAATACATTATTCCCCACCAGTCATTTAATGATTGAATTCTGCCTCGATTTCTTGAAACTTACTATACCACACTAGTGTTTATCAGGTTCTTTGAGCTCTAAAGGATGTATACAGTTCCTGGCACAGATACATTTGATGTACATTAAAGGATTCACATTCCTGGGGCAATCACGGGACTACAGATCTCTGAACTGCGAAAAATACATGTAGATCCAGATGAGGTGTGGAGAAATCACGTGCTGGTGCTGGTGCTAATAAAGCTGCAGAAAACAGACTAATGCAACTGGGTCCATCGGCACTCTGACTCCGATAATCCCGGAGGTAACTAACCCCCCTGATTCTCGCTTAGGAGTACTGGCTCCGATGATCCGGAGCTTCCTGGTAATTACCAGCTGCTGATCTGATAGTAAGTCAGCAATTATAGCAGAGAATGTGGGCACTTATACGTACAAAGCTAGTTTACATTATTAACAACTTAGTGTTCTACTAGATCTTGCCAATGGCCAACGATGAGAAGGTATGATAAAGGAGGTACGTGAGGTGCCTTACCAGGTCGCCGCTCACTTCCCGTCACATTTGCAACCTCTCACTCACCATAGGCGGTGCGTCCAGGCGACGCCCCGCCAAGCCTCAAAAGTGCGAGCTTAGCCCCGAGCTAACGCACGGTCAAAGTTTTTCTGCAAATATGAAACAAAAAGCTGCACATTCACGCAAAGAACGGAAACGATGCCGTACAGTACCGGTAGTTGTTCACCAGCAGACGTGGCCATCAAAGGGGCTGGCATGTTGACTGGTAGCTCATGCGGAGAATTCATGTGCATGCGGCTCTTGTGATCCATCAAACGTGACACTGAAAGCCAGTGCAGCAAACTTGTAAGACCAAGCTCGTGCCCAGCCGCTCTTGCAAGGTACTGTATCTCCATCCATCCGATTTATCCGAGGGTACGATTCTCCAATATACTCACTGATTCGGAAAGTATTGGAATGCTGCATAAAGCATATGCCTTTTGAAATATTTCTTATGCAGCGTTCCAATACTTTCCGAATCAGCGAGTATGCAATGTACTGTACCTAAATCTCTTGCTTGCATATGGTATCACATATTCTTGCTGCGCACCACCCCAATATATAGATATCAGCCTATCGATGGTATCCTAGCTGCAAAGCAGCCATGGACTGAGGGACTTCTATAATAATCTAGTGAGAAGACATTATGTTAATCTTGTGTTGCCAGCTGGAATTTTGGAGGTTTCGTAGAAACTGGAGGCACGGAGACGTAGTAGATTGAATTGGTACCGGCAATTGGAATGCAGTGTGGCATCTATCATTGTAGTATTGTATATCCATCATTCCAAAAGTAGGTTTGTGGGGACCTGTGAATACTCCAAATCCGCTTTATAAATTTGATCTTTATCATTATTTTACAACGTTGAAATTTTTTTCTTTTTCGCTTTTGCCAGTTGCAGCATTATGATTACGTACATGTTCTTTTTTTTAGAGCCAGTAATCCTTTGACCCTTGATCCCGTCGGTGACGGCACCGGGCGCCGGCGCTGGGAATTCGAATGTTTCTTTTATTTCATAACCATGACTAACGTGGTAAATGTTAGCCTCGTTCCCAGTGAGATGTTGATCGTTAAGCATTATGCAAGCTGGCACTACTACCTCCAAGGGTAATCCCGAAACGTCTTCAACAATAGGTTACAAGTAACTATGCTCAATTGCTCGAGCTACTCAAGCAATGTATGTACTTGTATATATGATATGCCAGTATGTTGAGGGTAAGCCATACCCCCCATCCCAATTTCATTTTCGTTCGCAACTTTCTTGGCCTTTGGCTTCTCCCCTTCCAATTTGACTTGACTTTAATGAGACTAAACCAGACTAGGCTTGGTCAACTACAAGGGCTATTATCCATGTAGAGTAGAGTAGAGTGCGGTACGTACGGTACTGCAGCGTTCCTTGATGGTTGTGATGTTAGGGTTATGGCACCTCGCACCCGGCTGTGCGGAAAGTTAGGGTTCCGTGAAACTTGTGTAGTGAGGGTGTTTGATGTAACTTGGTAAAATTTGGGTAATGCAATTTGGATGGTTCAGGAGCTCGGAAAGTGAAAGTCCCGGGAAGAGTTAGTGTCGGGATGAAGCTTGGCTTGCGCTGAGAAGCTCATAAGATGATTGATGGATGGGGACTACAGCCTATTTTGAGGAAAAGCGGAGGTCATAAAGAGAACAAATGGAGACTAGGGGACGATAGAGTCTACGCACGAGAACAGGGGGTGATCGAGAATTACCACAACATAGTCGTAGTCATTTAATGATATACATCAATGCATCCACCTCAATCCAATCCCAAGCACCAAAACTCATAGATTCAAGTTGTATCCAATACTCACTCATAGTTTTGGATTACATATTGGTGCTTTTTTTCGGTTTTGCCGCGCGGCTCTCGTTCTCGTTCCAGTTCTTGTGTTACATTTTAACTTCCACGCTTTGATTTAATTCCGGAGCCGGAGAAGAATCAGCGAATCTTCAAATTATGAAATTTTGTACCGTCTATGCTAGAACAAGCAGAATTGGTAGCTGGTGAGGAGTTAATCTGTTTGATCAATCTGCGTGCTGTTCAACGATTATGATGGTATACATATGTGCAGCATTTAACAGTAGGAGAATGCATACTAACTTGAATAACTCGTAGAGTACAGCCTCTCCATGATAGGCTAGCAAATCTTCTCATCATCCAGTGCATGCACATACCTTGCCATATGACTCCATTTCCCACTTTATGGTCACCATACGACTGTCCTACCCACCTGTGCCTTGAACATACTCTAAATTTCCAAGAATTGAACTTCTTAGGCACTTTTCCCATCAAGTAATAGCTGCTTCTGACTATAGTGGCCAAGAAATGTTGATCGAGGCGGCGGGAGCGAGGGCAGAATGGGAGGAGGATGAGGATCATGGGAACCGGCGACATAACCGCCATAGGTAGTGTGACTGTTGTGAGGAAGCAAAAGGGAAATAGAGATGGTCGGATATGCGGTCCCGAAGTCCGAGCGGTGATGCGAGAATCTGATAAGGCTTCCTAGAGAAGTGAAGCAGGCAATGGGGGGGAAATATTAATAGCAAGAAAGTCATAAGAGTAGCGATGGCTTGAAGAGCAATATACTACAGACGATGGTGTATCATGCTGGTTTGTACTTGCCTATATAAATTTTGCAAGCTCCTGTCAGCTGTAGAACTTTGAATGTGCATGAGTGAGCTGTCCGACAGGAGGGCAATATGTATTTTTTTTTTTTTTTTTAATTTCACGTAACCCCGCTTGCAGCTGTTCGCCATGGCAGGGTGGGCAATATGTATGAAAACTGAGAGCAGTAGGGTCAAATTGCAATATTGTCCTTATGTATGAACGTGAACGCAAACCTGCTGATATTAAAGTATTTTTTTTTTTTTTATTTTTTTTTTTTTTTTTTATATCATTACTCGCATGCCGCCCTATGGGCTATGGCGAGTGATATTACAGTACCATTGGGGAAAAGAATGTGTAGGAATGAGGAACTTGTTCGCTAGCGCTACTTTAAATTGCACGTCTGTACCTTTTGGTCTCGTAACTAGTTATGAGACTTGCATGCACCGTTGTTGCTTTCTCAGGCTTCGATTGCGTCTGGTCAGTGCAATGATACTGGCAGAATGGTAGTAGCATAAAACTGGTAGTCTTGCAAGGCCGAGAAAATTTGGGGCGGCATTTAGAAGTCGAAAGAAGAATCAATCAAGATTCGATATATAAAAAACGCAACGGAGTTGTCATATGGAGGACTTCAAAAATAATCAGAAAAAATACATATAATGACGAGGAAATCAATATATTATATGCTATAGATGAGTGTGAGCGAGGGCAGTTAGGTAAACAATATTCCGCACACAATAACCAATTCAAAACCCAGGGTGCTTATCTTCGAGAGCAAAGCATTATATGTTACTCTATCTTATTAGAATTTGTCGAGAACTACAATGCAAAGAAAAGATCTGACTGTCAATGAAAGGAATATGAGTCACTTGCCACGGATTTGGAGGAACAACTGCGCTTGCCGCTCAATAATCTCATAACTCGGTTATAAGAAATCATTATATCTGGAAGACCCTGAATCGTGGGCGAAATATGTGTATCTCACACGGGAGTAGGAAGTCTTTTTTTTTTTTTTTTTTTTTTTTTCCACGTGACCTTTTTTTTTTCTTTTGCCCACGTAACCCCGCTTGCCGCTGTTCGCCATGACAGGGCACTAATATATGGTGGTACTTGATTCCATAAGTGGTCCTAACCTATTCAATAACAGCACTCACCCTTTAATATTTTTTAATGAGAAAAGAAAGAGTGAATGAATGAAAGGAAATTTGAAATGAGGAAAAACGAAAAGTAGCCGTACCGTGTGTTTAACGCTAAGAGCGAATGGAATTGTCTTTACAGCGGAGTAACGGTTACCCTGAGAGACTTACTGATTACCAGCGGCAACTCGACTAGTTGCGTACTTCTGTCGATCTCTTGTTCAATGCAAGTGGTGGAACATGAATGTACCTCCAGCTTTTGTTTTTGCTGCTGTCCGACCTACTTAACAGCATGCATCATCGATGTCGCACATCGCAATCACCCCAGAACTAGCGTAGTGCACATTTTTCATTACCGTTTGTCAACTCGTTCGTAGTGTAATTATTTGCAACCAGACTATCGAAGAGTGGAGCAAGCTGTATTCCTGTTTCCGACATCTGCAGCACCATGCAATGGAATTATGTTTCTACCCTGAACATTTGGTCGCCTGCCGTAGTGAGCGGCACGAGCTAGCTCGAGCCGAGCTGGAGGGTGAGCTCGAGCCTGGATTGATTATATACATAATATTGACAAACTAAACTAAACTAAGCTAAATTTTCATCTTTCTCACTACTATCAGCTAAGTTGTGCATTTCGAAGTTGTTGGTAGGTCAGAATGAGCTCCAAGTCTCTAATTATTACTATAGTAGGTATTTACAGTTTATGAAACCTTGCACTGGCTAAGCATTTTAGCGAACTGTCAAGAAAAACACAAGCATGATCTTGGCTCGTTTGCCAGCTCGAGCTCAAGATCAGTCGAGCTCGAGCTGGCTCGGCTCGTGCCGCTCACTACTTCTGCATCATTAACCGTGGCTCTCCTTCCTAGATGGAATGATCTTGACCTATGCCCATCCCAACAGCCTGCTCCCGCCTTCCCGTCCAACCCCTCCCCCCACCCCCCTTTTTTTTTTTTTTTTTTTTTAATATCATCACTCGCATACCGCCCTGAGGGCTACAGCGATCTAACCCACTTGTATATCCTTATCTTTTTAGTGGTGATTGATAATAGCTTTATGAATAGATATCATGAAGAGAGGTTCTGTGCGTCGTAGATCTCTAAGTGACCAAAACCTCCAGTCATCTGTTTGATTAGCAGGAGGTCATTCCCCGAACAAGCTTCAACCTAACAGGATGTAGAAAGAGGTCTAGTGAGTCACCGTCCACAGTTATGTTAGCAACCAAGAAAAAAGATGAAGAACTCAGGTTCCATCTACTGTCGTACCCCACTTCCTCCGTGCAAAAAAAGAGAAACAAACTCTGCTGCCACTGCGCCAAGTCCTACTGGCAACTCTCAGTTCTGCTCACAAGATAATATTGGTACAGCCAACCCCTATTATAAGCCTGTAGTCCGAACTCGGAGGGAAATGAGGGGATGTTTAGAATGGATATTTGCTTATATTAAGAGAGTGCCTATATACAGATTAAAATAAAAACTAAATGATATATATTTCTATAGGGGAGCGGTATGAGAACTTCGGAATGTGCAGAAGATGATCCTAGTAAAATTTATGATCCTCCGCTGTGTATGTTAGGCCCTCTCTTAGACCTGAACTGCGTCAATTGTTTTCTCTCTTATGACGTTCTCCCAGCATAGGTGTAGAGCCTTCAAGGCTGCCAAAGAAGCAGAATAATTGCAGGTGGTGGTGGTGGTGGTGGTCACAGGTGGTGGAGCTCGAGGGCCACAAACCCCGTAGTGGACAGAGATGAGGACAGGAGCGATACCGAGAAAGGGGGAAAAGACAGAGTTCGAAATTTCATAGCAGCGGTGGAGAAGGCACTGAGAAGAGTGTATCGAGAGAGGGGTGTACTGTATGATGTTTCTTCACCCACGTTAGCATTATCTCGCCATAAGGCATAGTCCCGCAGTGCTGCAGACGGATACTGAACCAAAAAATAAAATGAAAAGTGTACTACTCAATCACCCCTTCTTACTGGACCACGAGGTTATTGGGATGAGCCCTCTTTTCATACACTCTTTTTATTATATGGTTCGTGATTTCCTAGGGCGTTCACATTCTCTCTACTGCTTTAGTCTCGTAACCAGCTATTTCCTGTAAGGCATATGCAGTCCAGCTATTGCAGTTGACAAATTTCGCTGCGAGTTTATTCTGAAGCTGGTAATGCTAGCACCGCAGATTGCGTGAACTGATCCAAGCTTTTCACACCGCTCCCACGCGCCGTTTGCCTTTGTATCTCAAATTTTTATAGGCCGGGTTACTGTTAAAATGTCCACATACTGCTCTAACTGTTCTCGTACCCAGACGGGCCGTGAAGGCCGAAAATAATAGTGTGGGCACGAGAACATGCTTGAACACGAATTGGGTCCGCCCGGGCGACTTTCCCAACTCCAAAGTCTGGGCATGAAGGATAGTAGCTTGTCTGGAACTAGAGGCCCTGTGCATATATCAATGCATGGGTATATGCCAAGCACATACACCCAAATACTCAGCATTTTCGTACCTTGTAAGTTAAATCAAAGTGAAGGCAATACAATACAAGTACATAAATCGGCAAGCGAAAGCGCTTCCCTTCAAATAAGTTACTTAATTAGGGAGCCAAGCTAACCAAATTTGTCCTGGCCCGCTGCTCGAACCGTACTGGCCCACAAGCTCGAACGGCCTGCTTTGGGTGTTTTTATGCTGATGCCATAGGGCATCTCCAGTTCATCATAATCAAGTCTCAACTATCCTCTAAAGACCACTAGTTCCAACCTTGTGATACCTACCCAGCTATCTTTCACAACCGCTGGAAACTAGTTCGCACGTAGATTCCACTTAAGCAGCTAATTGCGGGCTTAAATTGCCTTTCAGGTACAGTTGGAAGTAGTTAAAACATAATTCATATGGCTTTAGTTTCCTTTGAGGAACAGGAAGAGGATACCGTGACCTCGCCTCTATGCTGTGTTGCAGGGGGATAGGTGCATAGAGTAAACGGAGGAATACATGAAATGGTATGCATGGAGCAAACTACAAACGGCATGGGTACAAACACTGATTCCTGTTTGCATATGACGTTCTCATGTAATTAGTTGGTGTTCTGCTTTTTGAGAGGCCCTTCTGCTCCATTTTTTGTAACTAGAACAACCTCCGCGAATACCAGATCTGTGATCCCTGTGTCTCAGTGTTTCAGTGTTCTTCTTCTGTGTTTCCTATCATAGTCCCTTGAGCGGCTCAACCCCTGTTAACAGCGTCATTAACTGTCATCGCAACCAATGTTCACAACGCAGCCTAAGTAACCCTTCTTATACGCTTGCAGTTTAAGTTCAGGTTCATTACTATGAAGGAAAGTCAGTCTACGCAGATGTCGAGTGACCCGTGATTGGAATTCAAACATGGGTGGTCAATGCCACTCTGATGATCATAAAAACAAAGGGGACATATATATCCCAGCCTGAGGTTTATTGCATCCATTTTAATGCGACCTCGTGCTACTTCAGGACACCACTAATCCACAAGACTAAAAAGAGAGAGGACTATATAACACCTTCACAGCTTCACCATCGCAAAGAAGTTTCGCAGTATATTTACAGCAGCTACGGGTTAGTATGTAATTGGGATGACAATTCATAATGTCCAGAAATACTAAAAGAACGTACAACCTACGCTGGATTGATCTTCTCTGCGGATCACTTAGGGATCGTCGAAGACCACACCTCAGAAACGCCTAACATGTGAGCGCCGGTAACGAAATAGTAAGGTGGTACGGCATCCTGGGACCCCTGGCGTGAGCGCCACTTCTCTCGCACAGATGTAGCACATGTCGCAAGTCGATAACGGTGAAACTGCGACGGTAAACACTCTAAAGGCTTGAAGGAACACGAGAATCTTGATTACTCACATGACAACGCACCAGAAACGCCAAAAATGATCCACAAAAGTACTCTACTCATGACATTTGTCTCACAGGAAGCAAATTGATATCGGTGAACAAGCCATTTTACGTTACGCCACTACGATGCATGCAAATACAGTACCTATGATGTGCTGCCTTTTACAATCCGACGATCTTCAGGAGCTTACAACGGATACAGTATCCACGTAGTACCACATGAACCAGCTTTTTTCAAAATCAGACGATATGCCCGCCCAATGCACTGGATCCAGCAACCTTCCAATCGAAGATGGCCATTTCGTAGATTATGATAATCCTCAATTCATCCTATGCTGCCGAAAAGTGGTTTTGTCGTGGCCTTAGATGAACCTACATTGATAGAGCCTTCAGTTTGCTTTTTCTATCACCACTCCTACATTTTTTCTAGGTGAGCTATCCGAAGATAAAAGCCTGCTCTGCTATGGCAAATAGCTGCAAGCGGGTGCCTTGAAATATAAACCCCATCAAGCTTTGAGCTGCAGATGAAATCCCTCGTCGTCTTCCTTACCTGATACTTGGGCAACTGGTGAGGTGGTGAGAAGGCTTGCTGGGAAGATCTTAGGTCAGCAAATGGTGTCCGACAGGAAGCATGGTGATTGATAGCCTCGGACCAGGCGCTTGCTTCAAGTAGGAACTCAGCAGCCTCTTGGCAAATGTATTAGGTGATTGTGTATTGGCTTTGTGCAAATGACGTTGTCTCTCACAACGGGAAGTAAAGCAGCACATTGATATCCCTGTTCCTGGGTAAACCATGCAACGTCTCCCGTCACAAAATGCTCTGTGATACCCCAATGCAGAGCTTCCTTTTTCACGCAGAAACTGTCAAGCAAATTTAATATGTACCCTGGCTATCGTTTCTAGCGCAAATTAAAGAACGCGTGGAGTGAGCTTCTGTCACGCGACCCACTTCCCCGCACCTGCGAGGTTTTTATCTCTCCTGCAATTAAAAATTGCCCAATGAGCTACTTTTTTTTTCCGAGGTATTAGGTAGTACATCGGTAGGTAAATGGTCTGCAATCGAAGATGGAATGCTTAGAACTTCTGGTACCTGAGCTGTTTATCGGTTGTGCGATTTGCAGAGTTCTACTTTTTCTTTCTTCTTTTTTTTTTTTTTTTTTTGCTTTTTCCCCACAGATGGCTGAAAACTTCCCCCACAATTAGAGGGATTTTGCAACATGCGGGTAAAGTTGCCGTAGCAACGAAGTGTTTGTGGCGCAGTTAAGAGCATGTATACAGCTTAATTAATATTTGACGGGCAGCTTTTTTATTGCGCTTCCAATTCCCCTCTTCTTGCATGCAGCCATGTCTTGCTGGGTTGGGTCTACGCTACTACATGAAGCCCTCAGCTATCCATATTTCTGATCCCCGTCACAGTTGATGTATGTCACCCCGGTATTGCTGGAATGTGAAAGTTTCTACTATATATGATACTAACCTGACGTGCTAGCGAGCCAAGATGCATAAACGAACACTACTACCTCTTGGCACCTCTCCTAAACAGTATTACACCATATTTCCAGAACAAAGCATACTAGCGACATGGAACGAACTGCAACTCTGAATTACTATCACTGTACAAATATAGATATCATATATATTGGCTATTCATGCACACACAAATATGCGCCAATTCCGCAGTATACCTCCCACCTACTTTTAGAGATGCTATAGCATACTCCACAGTATAGTAAAAATTATATAACTTCAGGCTCTCTGGTAGCTATAGTAGAAGATTAGTTAGCTGGTATTGTAGTAGGATAAGTATACCTGAAGTTCTTGCTAGCATTCGTATAATTAAAAATAGCTACGGAGTTGCTAGATACCTCTATCAGTTCAAAAGGCACTTCGATATGTGATAAAAGTATTATACAAATGTGAAAACATATATATAGCACTGAGCGCAAGATGGCTACGATACTCTAGAGGGTTTGTATACTTATTGCTGCTGGTATTGGTGACTTACTGGAATACAGCTAAGTACTGCCCCCCTTACGTCTATACAACACATCTTCTAAAAACAAAGTATATCTCCGCTATCCAGAAGAGTGCAATCTCTCAGGATGATTTGCTTACATATGAATGTAACCTTAATCTACATTTTACACTCACGCGTTGTTCATACATAGCAGCCTTAATGCTTCAATGCCAGGAGCTTGCAGTAGCACTTGACCTTCCAACTCTACTTCCGAGTTTTACAGTTATGGACAGTCGTTAATAAATTGTGTCATTTCTCAGTGTCTCTACTTGATGTATCCCTTTTTCAGCTGAGCTGAATTATTCAGAGTGCACCCCTGGTTAACGTTTTCTATATGTAGGGCAGGTTGTTGGAGAATGAAGTATTCCAAGTCAAGATACTTTGGAGGTTTGTTATAGGAGGTAATTCATTTGTTAATGCTTCTATTTCGTAGGTTGTGGAGTTTAACGGAAATGGTGTGCTTTCATCTAGGTGTTTGTCGCTATGTATATGCGACCCATTCTTTGTTCTTTCGCTTTTTTATGGGTTTACGGAATTGTTTGTGACGACGGTAGGCTGTTTTTACGGTCTGGTTTTCTCTAAGCGTTTTATTTTATTAAATTTTTCTTCTGTAAAACAAAGAAGGAAATAAAGAATAGTACGGGAACTTTTTAAAGAATTATTCATTTATTAGGGTGAAAGGAGGACCCAACGGGGGGGAAGCCACTCGAGAACAGCCAAGAGTCCACCAATACGGTATCGCTGGACGTGGACTTTCCTATATGGGAACGACAGCTATTTATCAGTTGTCACACTGGTTGCTGACCTAAGTACACGATGTACTCGAGCACATTAAGCGGCACGCTAAGTCCCAGATAGGAAGACTATCCATTCCCATTTTCGGTCACTGGTATGGGTCTCATATGGAGAGTTTATCTATCACACGTTCAACTAGTCTGGCTGTCGTTCAACAACGGACACAGAGCAAGAGAGTGATCCTGAGCGAAACGTTAAATTATCCTCGGAAATTTATTATATGAGGGAAAGCTCTTATGGCCAATAGGTTAATAGATAGAAAGTGCATTTGTGTACTACGGCGGATAATCATTCAAATACGATGGGTGACGATGACATCAATCAGAAGATCTCATATTCCAACTTGACCCAACACTGGAGGAAAGGATAGGAATTAAGTTGCAAGACCGCTTCTATGGCATCCAGTTAGGGAAATGGAACGAGCAGAATATAGCCCTGACGGAGAGGGTTCGAATTCAATCATGACAACCAAGGAAGAAGTCTATAGGCAAATACTACGACACCTTTGCGGTTGAAGGATATCTGATCGAATCTCAGACTTTCGAGGAAGAGAACGTAAATGACTTAGTTCTGTTTGGCATCAGTCTAATGCTGGAAGACTTCATACGCAGGACAGGTGCCATCAAGTAGAGATATGCAGGGAAAAACAAATTATCTCCGGAGACCTTGAGACAGGAGGGAATGAGGAGTTTATTAATGGTTGATATTATTTCAGTCACAGAGGCAAAGTGTCTTGGTTATCGAAGACAAATAGATCGTCACTAGGACTACACACAAGTATGATGTACTCGTATGCTTGGCGGCACGCCGTTCTAATGATGCAATCACTTGTAAAGCAACCGACACAGAGCAAGAGAGCGATGCTATTTCGGGAAAAGGAGATTATATCAGTTGATGGGGAGGCAGGAGGAACCGAAGAATTTGTGGTTATGGACATTATCTCTGTGAGGGCAAAGAAGTTTGTGCTCATGGTAGAGGCCAAGAGATCCAGTATGGGAAATGCCATGAAACAAGTCCTGCTTGCAATGAAGGATTCGAGGGACGCAAACGGTGAAGGCAGCATCTATGGCTTCATGACAATGGGAGACGATTGGCAAATGGCAATACATGACGGCAGCACCTTCAAGTGACGGAGAGGTTTTCGGTGATGTTTTTGCGTATGGAAGAAGACCAAAAAAGATGAATTGAAAACTACTCCAATTTAGTTGATCTGATGTATCTCGCGTTAGATGAAGGAGGAGGCACTGGAGAGAAGGACATAATCGTGTGACAAGGCTATGTTTTGTGGACATGGTTTTTCTCTTGTTTGTTCAGGTATCGAGTTTTCTTTTACGGTCGGCTTTTTTCTAAGATGTTTTTTTTCGGTTAAAGAGGAAAAATAATAAGATACTTATATCTCTATCATTGTATTAGGGGAGACGGGAAATCACCCGAAGGGTGCGGGTGTTAGCCCGCAGCCCGCAGCGAAGACTCCAGCAATACCGGCGAAGCATTTATGCTGAGAACTACCGTAGGTTTCCCCGGTATCGCCGGCACATAGAATTGCCAAATTCGGAACGAACAGATAGCTGTAGATTGTATGGGACCACATACATCTTCCCTGTACCCTTGGCACAGAAGCTAAGGCTCATATATGGCGATTATGCATGTTGCAGGAGAAACCAGTATTTGAGCACGATATTTTCAACGAGTACTGATATGGTGAGAGAGATTAGTGAGGAGCCGTATGCGAGAGGAAAGGTTTCAGCTGGAGGTTGCTGCAAGATTGAGACGATGTGTGTAGAGTGGACGGTGATTCAAAATGTACTTACAGAATTATACCGGGATTTTCTTCAGAATTATCTAGCATCGAATTCTATTAAGTTGAAAGGGTCCCACTGTGGGGGCGAAGCGAACCCCGCATACCGGCTCCGACTTTACGAGGTATTATGATAAGTCTCCCGATGCCTATAATTCTTGAGAGCTCCTGAATACCGGAAGCGCCACCAACAAAGCCAACCCCTGTAGGTAGAGGCTTATTTTCTATTCGTCGCTGTTTTGTTGCTCCAATCAATTGAGAGTCCGAGATGCATTATGATAGTATGCTTCAGCCCCACAAAGAAATAAGTGATGTTAAAGCATGGAGATTATGACTGACCCCAGCCTCTCCCCCATGGCCCACTGTATTAGAATGCACACCATTCCCTATTTGGTGTGGCAACCCGGTGTTGCAGCCTCTTTGTTGCATCATGGCTGAGGATTGCTAATTGACTCCATTACTGATCCTGGGTCATGAGGAGCTGGACTGTGCCAGATCTTCTTGTGCCACAATGTGACACCCTAGCGATCCCACATGTCCTCTCTTCTGACAGGGTGGCGTGTTGTGGAGTACTCGTTACTTACTGGCATTTAGTGATGCAGGTGGGGCTGTTATGGCCGTGCGAGAAAAGTCTACCAGATCGGGGATGGATATTGCTACTGACAGCGGGTATTTTCCATACAAGTTTGCTCCCAAAGTCAGGTACTAGTACAGGCCTTAGCCTCAATAGCTTGGCCCCCACCTGCATCACTAAATGCTGGTAACGAGTATGCAAGGAGACAATTGGTACTGGTACTGTATACTCTACTGAGTGCTTACGTCTATGGCTGTTGATTTGTCTCAGCTTTGCTTTTTGAATCAGCTATTGTCTGTGCAAAATCCTTCCGCTATCATAGGTAACGAACTTTTTTTGCTTTGTTTTGCGCCATGGTGAGACTGGCGTATGCATGCAGACGTTCTTACTTCTGGGCATTCGGGGCAAGACTTGGCGTGCCGCTACACACTACTCGGAGTATCCGAGCGAAAGCTGGGGCAATCGCAGTCTCGAGCCAGACTATCATACCGCTTAGCAACCGCGTAAGTGTGGAGTAGCTTAGGCAGCCACTAAGCGGTAGTCTGGTTCGATCGAGACTGGGGCAATCGTACATAACTTGCTCAACGGTCACGCGCTGAGTCTTTTTTCTTATTTGCATGCTTTGAGCTGGTACCCTATCCATGGTGTTGAGTAGTTGGTGCTTCATCACAAGCAATATTGTTCAGTGCAAGAATGGCAAAAGGAAGAGTAAGTGGCACGACAGCCGTCGTTTTTTACTAACTTCCAGAGTTAAATAAGGTTTTCAATTCTGTAGGGCTTGATAGCTATTACGATATACAGTACTATTGTACATGGTTACGATTATAGGCTTTGTAATCTACATGCTGCCAGTGTAGCTCTGTAAGTACAGTACTCGGTAGTTCGTATTTGGGGATATTATTCCTCTTTCAGCTGGCCCCATCGCTCGGCAGGGCGTGAACGATCAGTGTTACCCTATACAACGCAGGTAACGCAGTAGCGCATATGCATCGGAAAATTCTACATAAACAACGCAGCTATCCTGGATTGGGAAGTCACACGTTGTGAGGTTACGAGCCATTTGCAGATTTTATCGTCACCTGTCTGATCACCCATCTAGTGCATCAAGATTAGATCTGTGACTTCCTTGGTACAGGCCTCCTAGTCTCGTAACCAGCAGGCCTCCGTATTTGGATTTCGGGAAAAGTTGTTTTGTGGTCCAAGTCCTGCATTTGAGCGGCAGCCATGTGGGGGCCGCGAGGACTAGTGGGGCAGAGGTGAGTCCGCCAATATAGCCGCGGGGTATGAGGATATACGCGCGCTAATATGGGAGGAAAGCAACTCGTTCACTGGATCATATATGTGCTCGCGAAATTGAAATTGCGATTTATATCATAGATGCGACGATACAATATTTGTTACAAAGGTCACAGTTCCTGCCAAGCCATAATCCTCCAGTAGGTGCCTTTCGGGCATGGATGCCTGGGCTTGAGTGATTCTCTAACATGATCATGATTTTTTAAATTCCCATTGGCTCTCGTGTCTAGACTCTATTCTCATTGGTCTTTCATCATCATGATTAAGTAACCAATTTTATCCAAAACGAAACCTGTGATAAGCCAATTTCACCTACGCAATCAACTGTTCACCGACAGCCGAATTCGAACACAACCACACCGAGCTCCAGTCATCTATCCATTTATCTGCATCAAGTTATCCCCTTGGGCTAGCGAGGCGCACCCCACAATGTCAATTGGCAAGAGAGAGATTGCGAATTACGTCTGGAGTCAATTCAGAGCGCTATGCAGTGCATAGCGTAAAAATGCTGCAGGGGGGGCATGAGAAAGAACGTTGAGCCAGCCTGGCCCGAATTTCTTTCGACTGGCCTTATTAACAGGGTAGCAACCAGACTAGACGGGGGGTGTCTTCCAAGGGTCCCCAGTTAATTCCTGGCCCAGTGGCGCACCCCCGGTTTTGACTCCAGCTTCAATTCGCAATATCTCTCTTTGTCACGGTGGTCTCTACTGATTGCTGCTTAGAAATATTGTTCGCTCAATAACTAACAGTGACAGGGGGTAGTCTCATGCCAAGACCCTCTGCAGGTGGGAGCGCCTCAACTCTAAGTTGCGCGTCACTCAAGGAAACAACTCTCCACTGTGCCATACTTTGCTTTATCAACCCTTGCCCCTTGGCCTGTAACCCCAGCTAATCTCCAAGCATCGATGGGATGGATGGAAACGCAGGCCGCCACCTTTGCAGCGCATCGCTAGCGTGAAGTGGAGGTATGGAGTTCGTTCTACCCCTCGGTCACCCTCCCCCAATTGAGCTCCCCCGCCTTGTCTCCGGCAAGGCAAAAGCGTTGAGCACGGAAAAACGTCCCGCAGGGTGGTTGCTTGAGTTAGCTGGATTTAGGACGGAGCTGGAAATAATGAAACGTACGGTTCATGTTACCGTCGCTATTAATACCAACAAATTCAGTTTCAAACGAGAGTATTTTTGTATTTGCGTAACGGCTCATCGCGGGCAAGGCAAAGAGTATCCTACCTTAGGAAGGTATGACCACGACCTCTGAACTCACGCTGCCCCCTCCCCCCCAAAAAAAAGAGAAAAGAAGAATTGCGTTCTAATCCTCGGTTCACTCGGCTTCCCTTCGTGCCTCCTACTTGATCGTCGATTCAATGATTACAATCGTTTGATCATGAGACCTTTGTTATCCTGCAATCCTTTCCATGCCACACTGGATGGCATAATACGTCAGCTTATACCGCCTCCGGCCGCGGCCCCCGTCCCCTCTACCCCTCCTACCTCGGCTTCCCTGGTGGAGCTTTTTGTTATGGTATAGGTGACCCTGGCTGTAATGAAGGCCAGGAATCCGACCGGTCTTCTTCACTATAACCAGTGTTCTCTATAACAAGGGGCACTTTCTTTGCCGATGTAGAAGATTGCATGTGAGCTGATCGGGGGGACCTGTGAAGGAGGTACTGGTAAAACAAGCTTAATGTGTGAATTGGATGTAGAAGTATTGGAACGCTGCACAGCTCGGATGCGCTATTCGCCTTTTGGAATAGTGCACACCGATCTGATTTTGAGTATACATGTATAAGATGGCATAACTGCGGATGTCAACGGGTAAAAGTTTAAAAAATAGAACATAACGTCAACAAAAGTAAAAAAGTAAAAAAGAGAAAAAAAGAAAAAATAAGCTTAAGACAAATCTCAAAAACTTCCTTTTTTTTGCCCTCCCCCCTCCCAGGTTCGGTACTAATTTTAAGCAAGCCCAAAAGTTTAATAGTATTCATTGACATGGCCAAAATCCCAACGATTCATTTTAAGATACAACTTTCCGACTTGTGCACCCCCCTACTCCTCCTCCTCCTCCTCCCGCCCCAGGTGCTCCTCTGCATACCTCGCTCTCAAAAACTATATATATAGCGTTCAATTTAAGCATTTACAAAGCTAAAGTAAAACCATGAATGTGGATAGGGAGGGAGGTGTATATTTGCAGCTAACAGCTAGCACACACACACACACACACGGTGTACTGTACATAATATATATCGGTGAAACAATTTACAGAATTTGACAGAAACATTTGGGTTTTACACTTTTCCCCAAAAGCGAAGCTGGGCAAATTGAGGCCCCTCCTTAGTGTGCAGTCAAATTATTGTGTTCCCAAGCGCGAGTCATGAGGGCAGGTCTCAGCCACTAAGTCATCGAAATATCTTCCTCCCGTAACCAGACTACTTCCGTTACTTTCTTGAGTTTCCCAATCAAGCCTAGCACGAGCCGGAGTCCACAACTC
Source organism: Kalaharituber pfeilii (assembly GCA_015179045.1). NCBI lineage: Eukaryota > Fungi > Ascomycota > Pezizomycetes > Pezizales > Pezizaceae > Kalaharituber > Kalaharituber pfeilii. Next base: position 1,594,206 of record WHUZ01000008.1, on the reverse strand, counting down.
AGCTCCTCCACTAGCCACGATATCGCGACCTTTTCGCCTGTTAGTACCAATTTTGGTCTTCCTGCGTGTCGGAAAATATGAGAAAATGATAAAATTCTTTACTGATTAAATAAGTAGCTTGGTGAACGTTGGAATCTATGTGAGATTAAGCCTGATTTTAACAAGCTGGGGGGATATTATAACATGACTTACGCCAAACCCGAGACTCGTAGTTCTGTCGGAGCGCCAGTGCGACAGACCGAGATATGGCTAGATATTGCTGGTGTGGTCACAAACCGCGCACCTGCGCACCCAAACACTGCCTCCATCACCACTCTCATCTCCCCATTCGACACTTTTTTGCGGTCCATTTCACTTAGATCTTCGACCGCCGACTTGTCACACAAGAAAGCCCCGCAGCTCAGCTCGCTCGTCAGCATGTCCCACCTCTTTCTGTGTCTCGTGAACCACTCGACATGTCGAGTTGTCTCCGCAGCATGCCGTTGAAATGGTCAACTGCCCCGTAGAAACCCCAATTGAACGGCCTTGCAGCGGCCGGTTTCGGAGTGCGTCCAAGTGCTCGTGAGCAAGAGGAAGAAGTTGCCGTAATAAATCCACGAGAGGCTATATGACCTGTCACTGAGGGACAGTCTAGCGCAAAGGCATAGCCAACCTTGCCAATGCTGAGTAGCCGTGATAACTAGGGATTACTGTAGTACGTGCGGCTGAAGACTTTCGAAGAACTGACTTTGACTATACTGAAACGAGAAAACGTATTCACATACCCACTAGCAACATAAATCCATTGGTAATAAACGAAACATGGCACCGTTAATGTGGTGCGATGTGATAGCTTTCTTGCGTTGGAAATATATTGTCTACCGTTGGGGAAAGAGATTGTTATTGTTGTAGTTTGATGCCAAGACCCTATTGTCTACTTCAAATACCTAACTCTTCATAGCCTTCCTATTTAGTCCCACGTTTTCAAAAGACAGCTCTAGAGGGATTACTTTTTATCCCTATTTTCTCACTTAAATTTCTTATTCAAAACGATCGTTTCGCCCCAGGGCGGGCTTATTGTTTTACAAAACCTTTGAGCTGTCTGCGTATTCTTGTATTGAGAGTGGGGTGAGGTGTTAAGTACAGGAGCTCCCCTCTCTTTTATCCTTCTTTCCCTTTCCCTTCTCAGTAGTTCCTATAACCTCCACCACCGTTCTATTGCCAAGCCTTCAAACCCCCACAGAGCGAAACAAAAAAAGGACTTAGTCTACCCATTCATTTGTAAGCAAAATCCCGTCCTCCTCCTCCACCACCCTTGCCGTCCCCACTACCCCACTCCACCCAAATCCTGGTTAGTCAGATTACAAGTACTATACAAGTATGAGCCACGCAACCAGGCATACTGTACCTACCGGTACATGCACATCGGTATTTGGGGTGACGAGAGTTGGGGAATAATTGCGAAAAAAATAAATAAATTAATAAATAAATTAAATAAATAAATAAATAAATAGGGAAAAAAACGCGATCTTGTCAAAAGTAAAAAAAAAAAGAACAAAACAGAAGTTCACTTAAAAAAAAGAAAGCATTTGTAATAAATAATACACGGGATACACCCGTGAAGTTAACTTTACTCTCATCATTCCGCAGCCACAAAGTTTTACACTCTAACTTTGAATTCTATTAGTTCATACATCCCACCTGAACTTAATTTCTAACCGTCCGTAAGCAGTGGCAAACTAGCTATAGCCGTTGTTTTCTCCGATGGAATAACGGTCACACAAGGGGGGGGAAAAAAGAAAGAAGGCGTAGGTACGTTGATGCTTAGTCTGGCTGGGAACCAACGGAGATTAAACCTTTACCGGTAATAACTCTACACACCACCAAACTTGGACCAATTAGAAGAAATCAAAACCAAAAAAAAACATAAAAAACATACAAAACTAGCCAGACTACAAACGGAACGATTACTTGTAGAGGTCAGTTAAGAATTTCAATTCAAGTTGCAGTCGAGCAGATAATACAAACATATACATAATTCCCCTGTACGTAAACCAATAAAAACAATTCTAAACAGCGCGTTTTTCGCAGCAAGCGGGCGCGGCATGGGAAAGTCACACAAAACGCAGAATATAAATTTCATATACAAAAATCTAATATCCTTCAAAGAGTAGATATTTGATATCTCCCAATTATGAAATCTTTCCTTAAGATATCTATCGTAACACGTTCCACAAAAAAATAAAACAAAAGAAGTCAAAACCGAAAGATCGGTTTCAAGCGTCGACAACGTCACCAGTGACGTGGGCGACTTCAACCTTCTCATCGTGATGGATCCTTTGCTGGAAGGTCATGGTCGGCTTGAAGTGCATCGACTGCCAGGCGTTGCTGACCGTCTCGTAGAGCTCATCAATCTCCTCGAGGGAGAGACCCTTAGTTTCGTAAATGAACTGGAGGACACGATGTTAGCGATGTTTTTTGTTACAGAGTCCCGAGGAAGAAAACATACCATGTACACGAAAACCATGCAAATGAAACAGCAACCACCCCAGATGAAGAACACCTTAGATCCCAAGTTGGCATTACCTTTGCCAGAGTCGACCAAGTATGGGGTAGCGTAACCAATGGCGAAGTTAAGAAGCCAGTTAGTGGCGGTGGTGATGGATAAAGCCTTTGCACGGACCTTGAGAGGGAACAACTCGCCGGTGACGACCCAGGCGACTGGACCCCAAGAGCAGGCAAAGAAGAAGATGTAGATACAAACAAACGCAATAAGGACCTTGTTGGCCACCACAGAGGTGGTGGTGACTCCAACGATGGCAACAATGAATTGGGCAATGCACATGCCGACGGCGCCGAAGAAAAGGAGGTTGCGCCGACCCATTCGCTCCACGAGCCAGAGACCAGGAATGGTGGAGACCACATTGACCAAGTTGGTCGTGAGACCAATCAAGAAAGGATTCTCGATTCCGGATTCTTTGAAGAAGTTGGTACCATAGTAAAAGATAAAATTGATACTATATTTGCTTGATTAGTATGAAGCCTTGGGACTTGAGGTTTTGCAAAGGAACGCATACCCAGTCAACTGCTGCAAAGCCTGAAGACCCATACCAGTCAACAATCTCTTGAGCATACCGCCGCGGATGCAGTCAATATATCCACCCTGAGCCATTTGAGTCTCAAATTCGTGGTTGGCCTTGATCTCGTTCAACTCCTCAAGCAAAACTGGGTGGTCAACAGGAAGCCTTCGGAGGCGGCTCATGGCCTGAGCAGCCTCATCGTATTTGCCTCGCTTGATCAGGTAGCGTGGAGTTTCTGGGAGGATAAGCATCCCGCCAATTAAGATGAGGGCCCAAGCAAACTGAACGGCGATGGGAATTCTGTAGGATCCAGAATCTTGCCTGGCATGAGTGGCTTGGTTGACACAAGCAGCGAGGAAGAGACCAATGGTAATCGCCAACTGGTATGCTCCGACGATCGCACCACGAATCCATTTCGGAGAAGACTCTGACTGGTACAAGGGAACTGAAAAGGACAGTTAGTCGTCGAAACAAGCCGAAGGCATTTGTAAGACCGTAACTTACCCAAAGCAGAGACTAGCCCGACGCCGTATCCAGCAACAAATCGCCCAACACTAAATAGAGCAGTCTCAGTGGCAGCGGTTTGGAAGATGACTCCGAGGGAGAACACAACGCAAGAAGCAATGAGACCCCATCGACGACCCAGGAAGTCACCAAAGGGGGCAGCAGTCAAGGCTCCAAAGAAGGTACCGGCGGATAGAATGGACACTATAAGAGAAGATTGCGACGATGTGATGTATGGTTTACCCTCCTTGTCGTAGGTATCCGCAAATTCTTTGATCCAATATTCCATAGCCAAGATACCACCGATCGTACCGGTATCATACCTGGGTAGAAGTATTAGTTAACTGCCCATTTTCCCTTGCTCATAATGAACATACCCAAACAAAATACCACCAAAGGCAACGAAAACGCCAATGATGATAGCTGGGGCCGAGGACCCAGCAACATTCTCCGGCTTGTGAATCCCGAGCATCTTGAGGTTGATTCTGTATGGATGGAAAGGCAAGAATGGTGCTGCTTCCCCAGATAGTGGAGAAGAGCAGCCAGGTGGGGAAGGGCAGGATTTATAACTCGAGACACAATAGGACCAGGCTGGCCATCTTTACCACTGTAGGAACTCCTCCTTGAAAGCTAACCTAGATTGGCTGACATCAGTAATTCTGCAAATAACTTTCATGAGTTAAGGTTGGAGTACAAGCGGAGGAGCATCGTTACCTGCTGAAGTTAGCTCTACCCACAAATTGGCTTCTCCAATGCACCAATCCTAGCTACCATTAGAATGTGCGATAAATCCATGCCTCGTGCCATATTTCTCACGTGTGGTAGCCGATCCTCTGCGAGAAAAATGCTGAAAGTGGTGGTGTGTATCAGATGCTGCCTCCTCTCATAAGTTCAACCTATACTGCGGTGAGCCGTTAGATTGCCGTTGCAGGTGTGTTAATGGTGCAGATACGGTCCACCAGTGTGCACGCTAGCCTCTGAGAAAAAGCAAACATTGCATGCCCAGTGGCGGCTAGCTCCAATTGTTTTTCCTGCCCCCAGCCAGATTGGAGAGGTTGCGAAATTCAGAGCGCTATGCAGTGCATAGCGTTAAAAATGCGACAGGGGCAGTGACAGGGCCTGAGAAAGAACGTTGGCCTGAATACCCCCCCTTCTCCGGCCAGCCTGGCCCAAATTTCTTTCAGCTGGCCTCATTAACAGGGGAGCAACCAGGCTAGACGGGGGGTCATCCAAGGGTCCCCAGCGAATTACTGGGGCTCCCGGTCACCAGTGGCGACCCCCCGGTTTTGGCTCCAGCTTAAATTCGCAATCTCTCTAAGTATTTTCGCCACAATAAGTCTGGATGCTAGAGTAAGTAGCACAGCGCAATAACAGCACGACAACTGACATTTCTTGAGAACTCTGACAGGTGTCATGCAACAATGAAATGTGCCCTTTCCGCCTGCTGACTAGCCGTACACGCGAAAGCGGTACAGGAACCTCATATTGCTGCCTTTCAAGTTGGATGGGGGCCAACCCACTATTTCCCCGAGAGAAGTCCCGACAGTGGGACTCGTTAAAAAAACGATTTGACCTGTGGAGAAAAACTGGGGGATCTGGAGAAGACTTGCCCCGGATCCGCCATACCACGCTGCGCGATTTTGATGCTGATGTCGAACAGATCCCGACCGAGTATCAGGTACAGTGTCCAAGTAAGAACCGGGGAATTTCCAAGGCAGGACGACTCTTGTCTCGCTTATGGTCCATGCGGGCATTTTCTCGGTGAATCTGAGCTTATTCCCTCTTGTAGATGTGATACTCTGAAACTGAGTCGTGTTTGTGCGTCTTCTAGATCTGTTCTGTTGCATATGGAAGATTTGAAGAAGCATACGCAGTCCTGCAAGCTGTGGGAAGCGCGATGTAGGCAGTCTCACTACTCACCAACTAAGCTAAGCGGCATCTCCAGTGGAACTTAGAGGCGATGTGGAGTCTTCTGTTAAGAAAACTTGTAATTCTCCGGACAACTCCGACTTGCCACCATATTCAAGAGGAAAGCGTATTACTAGTAGCACCCGACGCAGCAAGGAATAACAAATTACTCCATCCAGTCAATGGTTGCGCAAAATGTTTAGTCCCCGTAGGTTGGGTGTGTGCTGTTGGAACAATATAGATATCCACCGGTGCCATGAGATATAAGCCATCATTGCTACACCTGTCTCCTAAATTGTAGCAGGGACTCATGGGGGCGGGGAACGGAATCTGGAGAAAAAGCTTCTCCGGGGGTGAGTGGTTTGTTCACTCTTTTTCTCCCCTCGAATGCTATGTAATATGTTATGCAGGAACTCCTGATACGACGGCCTTGGGTGACCCCAGTACGGGGTGATGGTAGCCTGCAATGAAGCTCCTTCCAAGTTCTCAGCTTCATCTGGCTTATGAAATGCAGGCAAATGAGGTAATGCTCAATTGAATATATGATATTTTGCCTTTCGGTTCCCAACACCGGGATACAGATCGTCGCACGTTCCGTAGACGTATCATAATTGGAGCGTTTCTGTCACAGTTGAGTATGGGTGATTCCAGCCTCTTGCCGTCCCAGGCCCGCTCGCTCACACGAACTCCTAGTTAGCTTGTTTCACTCGTGGTCCCAGTGTCAATTTGGGTCGGAATTAAACTAAGGGCTTGAAATTCTGTAGCTACCTGCGCCTGTTCGCACTTTGAGATGTTACCCACAGCTTACTATTACAGGTCTTTGGGGCTTTACACTCAGCGTGCAACTCCTTTTCCTCCCTCTTTTCCTTCGGACATTCTTTTCTTTCCTTTAAGCCTAAGCCTTAGAGTGAAGCAACCCAAAATTTCCTCCCAACTACTGCAAATCTGAACTCAAGATTATAGGGTATCGCGCTTATTGGTTCTACATGATAGCCTGGGTTCGTAGAACCGGGGGAAGAGGCTGGGAAATGCTGGGTTCGTGTCGGGAAACCTGGGAAGGATGGAGCGGGGGCATAACTTTCTCTGCTGTTTTCTCGCTGCTGTGATACGCCACAATATCTTGTCCTGTGAAGTTTGCTTTTGCGGAGGCGCCGGCAGTTATACAAGGGCTTGGCGTTGGCGCTAGCTAGATACGGCCCCACCTCTGTCGGAAGTTTCCATTCTTGAGCAAGCTTGTCGACGGCCATGCAAGATTATGCATGGCGCCGACAAGAGAAAGTTAGGGTACGGGTAGAACCTTCGGTGACATCAAGTAAGTTAGTATCTATCTATCTATAGTATAGGACTAGTACTCTATGCAATTGCATGAGGTATTAAATGAAATGCATATTGCTGTGATTCTGCTTTTAATGCCTCTTTATTGCGTTCAGCCTTTTTTGAGATAAATGGACTGAAATTCGCAATACTAAACGGTATGCAGTTCTTACCGCATGGAGAATGAGATACGTTAATTCTGTGTAGCATTCCACTGCATACGAGCTACTTTAGAATAGAGCATTCATATAACCCCACTTTTCAGCACCTTGTACCTAGTATTGCAACTGTGTCGCTGTCCTACTTAACAAGTCCTGGTTTATGCACACCAGCTCGGCCATAGCTTCCAATGGCGGTTAGGTTGGCTTTCTCAACTCTCTCCCTGTGGAGCCCGAATTAGTTGGAAAGATACCCAGGAACCAGGCATCGAGGAATATACACAAGCTGCGAACCAGTTGATTAACCCTCCCGCTGAAGCTTTCTTTGAGCCTGGGAGATCGGTTTCTGTCAGGTACACTCTGCAGAGTTTGTTTATACTCGGTTTGATACAGGGGAAATGTTCCATCACAAACAGTCTGTGCCCACACAACGTTAACTGCCGTATGGCTGGTGTAAATTGCAATATTTTCCTATGTACATCCGAGCATGCGCCTTCAATGATCTCCGTCAAGCATAATACCCCCTCGAAAGTCCTGCGTGGGGGTCACCCTATTTATGGTGTGGCATGCTATTTCTGGTGTGTAAAATTCTTGATGCACGTGGTATTATACGCAATCTCGCTTAGTTGTTGGTACATACCAATGGTCATCTCTTCATATTGGGCAGCTTGGTTTCCCTAACAAGATAGGCACCCAATGTGTTGCATGGCTACTTGCAATCCGCGGATCCCATGAAACTTGGGTACGGTGCCTTCAGATATGAGTAAAGCATGCGTGAAAGAAATCGTTCTGTCTTTCTCTCCAGCAGCAGTTTCATGTTTCTTGAGTAAAACCCCGTCACAATAACAAAAATTGCGAATACGATTCCAGCGTCGGAAATGTTGTATCACGTGGCGTAGCAATACAGGAAATTACAGACCAAGAATATTACCTAAACTGGTTAGCATTCTACTGAACCAGGGTAAACGGCGTACAGCAGAAGGATCACAATCTACGGGAAATGTATAAACTGGGTATAATGCTACCAGATTAGTTCCACGATTGTTCATTCACTCACTTATATGTAAACAGCCATTCCTGAACAGGTCTATAGCAAAACTACACCAGAGGTATAGCGTGATTGCGATGGAATTTTCCACTTTTCCGGCCTAAAGCTGAGCGAACCAGTTGTTACTGTTCGAGCTCCTACCATGGTATCAAGAAAAAGAGAATATCAGTAACGTTGTTGAATTGAACTTGAACGCTATCCAATATCTAGATGTCGCAGGTGAGTAGGAAGGAAAGGTCACACATCACTAATGGTTTATTGCGATGCTCGAGCCTAAACGAGACGCGGAACGGAGCTATATTCACCTTTGCTCAGAAGAGCTTCTCACTTAACTATGCCAGTGATAACTGTAACGGGCTTAGGGTAGACGCTTGATAGTCACCTAGCTGCTTAAGCAGTCCTCTGGTCAACGCTAACGTGTGGGTGCATGCTAGACTGTTCAGCAAGATATAAATTAGTCTTGTGAACTCGCATACAGGCCTTTTATCAGCGAAAGGATTGTTGCTGTTCACGAATTATAGCTAATTCACAGGTGAAGTTTTGCTTTCATGAGGTCTGGATGAGAATCAAGCCGGGAATATTTGTACCTGTCTTATGAAGGCCCCTTTTTTTTTGTGGTCACGTAATCCCGCATACAAACTACCAGCCCATGGCACGGAAGGTCTTGTTCCATGGCGTGCCCTCAAGAGCTACACTATATCAAGTCCTCGACTGCCCGAAGTTGTCTTCTATTGCTCCCTGGCATGACATACAATGAGTCTACTAATGCATTGTAAAGTGGGCTTCACCATAATCACAGGCCACTCGTCTCTTCGATGGGAATCGTTACTTACGTCGTGAATTCAATAGCTAAAGATAGGCTTGCAACACGTCCTTCAGCTCAGCTGGCAAGTGGTCTCTGGAAGTAAGGGCCGCTATAACCTTCGATACCTGTGCTAAAGTCAAGCCTCTTTACGAGAGTCAATGGATTCCTGAATCTTGCCAAAAATCCTTGTGGGCATCATTGCCTCCACTCGAGTCACTTCGTCCGATTTTTAATCCAAAATACCAGAACCTCTCAAGTTTCCCCCACGGGATGAAACCACGATCTCGTGTCAAGAGTCAATAGGAAGACTCAAACACCGGTTTGCTCAGCCAATAAGAATGCCGAGAGATGGGGTACAAGCTTTCGACACGACGGTGAAGAACTGGAGAAAATTGGGGTTAAATCCATGCATGTCTTTTGAGCCGCTGTGGAAGACGTTTGCAGTAGTGGTGGGGTGCGTGTTGACTGCTGAATTTCATGGAAATGAGAGAGTGGAAACTGCCGCATGTGATGAACCACAAAATGCAGGAAATTGTGCGGGCTCATCATACTTGTCCTGCCCTCACCTCAGGCCAGCCTTGGGAACGGGAGGTGGGGACTAGTCACGTGGCTGAATTTGGGCAAGCCTAATCTACTCACGTGAGTAATGTTCGCATCTTGACAATGCAATGACGCACTCTGGGGGCGGCCTGGCTCGCGCTCCTTTCCAGGAGCCATTTCTCATCGGCGGGCTATAGCGCTGTAACATAGCAGCGGTGGAGAGAAAGAGCAAGAGCGGTGTGGGTCGGGCGGTGAACGAGGATCCATCTGGCCAGCGGAGTCGGTGCAAAGGCTGAAGCCCGCACCCACACATGGAGAAAGAGGAGGACTCGGCTCACTCTGGTAGCAAAACGGCTACGGCGCCCGAGAAGCAAGCAGCTGCTTCAACAGCGACTGGCCTAGTTTTGTCGTATACAACCGCCAGGCGGCCAGCCACTGGCAAGAACAGTGCCCAGTATGGGGTCAGCGAGCCCCCTCAAGAAGTTTATCTGGAAAACGAATACGCTTAGCATGCCGCCCGGAACACCTCCTACGATATCTGTGTGTCATGCGTCCACAGGTACCAGCACGGATACCACAGTCACAGCAGCACGCAAGGCCCATTTCTCAGACAATGCTGCTTCACACATTGCTGCTGGTGATGGATGTGTACGCACCATGGCAATGCCCCATCGCCAAGTGCCTCAAGGTCGACCCACAGCAGGGCAGCCAAACCGAAAACATCCACTGACCAGTTCTACGGGCAAAAGAGGGGCTACGGCTTCCTCTGCATTTCACCGACAGAGGACTCTCCAGCAGTCTTCTAACAAAGCGCCTCATGCAAAGGCTATTGCTCCTACGCCACATCAACAGCACAAAAAGGATACAGTGGGAGCCTCGGCGGATTCGGAGCGGGGAAAAGAAAAGCACAGTGCAGCCCTGAGTGCCCCAGCAGGGCCGAATGCTCGGTCGATGGAGACTAATCACCCCGTTATAACACAGCCCGGCTCCCAAGCCGCACAGCTTATGGCCACGTGCGTTGGCTCGAGCCTTCGCACGCAACCCTTGATCAGCAACAACACCCAAACAGGCCCAATTGCCACAACTCCCAAGGTCTCCGGGATGCACGGGTCTTCTAGGGACAAGATTACAGCTAATGCCCTTCCTGCACAACAAAATGGATCAGCTAGACAAGGGGAATTACACCAGCTACCACAAAAACTACCTTCATTGACGCAAGTACACAGACCTATCACCATCAATTTGGCCTCAGATAGCCACAAATCAATCCCATCAGTCTCTCCTCTTCCCGGTTTAGTGCCCGAAGTTGCAGGGAGTTCAACCTGTATCTTTACGATGGGTCTGAGAGGGGGGTTGGTTGATCTACAGCCTTCTAGGACTTCAGGTATGTTTCATACTTTCCATTTCCTGTTCATGTGAAGTATCATTTGCATACGACCAGCTCAAGGCTTTTATCACTAGATCTTGCAATTTCGGCTTAGCCCTGAATCCCAACCATTCGATACTAATACGCAGTTGTTCTCATGACAAAGGGCTAATTCTAACGTTGCCTACGTAGATATGTCAGTTGATGTTGATGGCAGCGCCCACACTGGAAACAATACCCCGAGAACACGCCGCTCTACTCGCGTTCAAGCACTTGCTGTCGAAAAGCAAGCCTCTGCAATCACAGAATGGGGCACTAAAGTCAATCTCAATGCAATACCGCGGACCTCTCAACCATTGACCCCAAAGGCTTTCCAATCCAAGCAAATCAACAGCCCCAAGACCCTAAGTTGTTCCAAAACCAGAAAAGGGAAGCATAATCCAAGTTGCAAAGCATGCAGGATCAAGCGTGAGACTGCAGCACGCGGTCTACGTCAAACACTAGGGCAGCCGATCCGGGAGTTCGCTGCAGAGAACCAGTTTCCATACCCAGATGACGATGATTGGCAGAATCAGAGTATTGCATATAGAAGCATTATGACACACAACCCGTTTCTAGGCACTGGAAAGTCCTCCCTAACACAAGAGATGACGGCTGGACACAATATGGGAAGAGCTGATATAAGCCCAAGAAGTAGGACTGAAGGAGGAGCCTGGGACATTACCGGGCCTAAGGTCAATGGATGTAGAGCACCACTTCCTCAACATGCACAGTATATTCAACCTTTTGAAAGGGCTAGAATCCTGAGCAAGGCTTCTGGCGAATCGTATAGCAGCCAGCTCAGAAATAGCTTTGTATCATGCCTGGAAAGGGCTAATAGCTTAACCATGTTGGCTGATGCAGCAGGGAAGGTAGAAAGGCCGCCTGGATTGTTGGCTAATTGGTCTGGTTTGGAACATTATCTTGGCGCTTGGGTAACAGATGAGAATGGCTACTCAAGGTTCATTCAGCATGGAGGATATGACAGGATTACCTTTCCAGAGAGTGCTACGAGGGAGTCTTTGCGTAAGTTCAAGGCAGCAAAGGAGTGGAATACTTGGTTACATAACAACATGAGTGAAGAAGTTTGTACCTTCAAAAGGCGAACAACGAGACGATCGTTGACAGACGAAACAATTGATGAGAATAGAAATGCCGCCATGCTGGCATACAGCGGCTCAGACAACAGTTGCTGCGCCGAAGGGGAGCTTGAAGACCTCGCACAGGTCTCTGGTTATACCTTTGGGGAAGGAGCCACGCTGGAGTTTGCTGCTGCACGAGAGGCATGGCGAAAAGGGGTTTTGGGAGGTAGATTCCACACTACGACGGAAAGGCGTAGAGACGCTCTCCCTCCTGGATCTCAGCTTCCATTGTCAAATGTTTCCGCCTGTTGTGTATTAGATGCAACGGCTGCTGAGACTGTTTTTGATCCGGACGAGACATTGAGTGAGAGAGATTCGGGTAGTTCTCAGGACCTAGTGGATTTTGATAACGCTGAACAAACCTCACAGAGACAAAGTGAGGGCACCAACGCAGAAAGCAAACCGGAGCCGACTGACATGGGTAACTTGACTCAGTGCCATACTGCTGATGACATTGCAAATCGAGAGGAAAACATGCCTCTTGCAGAATCCAGAAGCCCATCAAGTTCTCCAAGCTGCACAACGATTTTTTATGTACAAGACTTGGACGTTACTCCGATACCTACCCGGCAAAGCGAGGAAATCTGTACAGATGACCAGATCACCGAAACCTGTAATGGGAAGAAATCAGATGAAGATGAAGCTCAAGAGAAAGTTGAACGTGTAGTGAGCTTGGGTGAAGAGCGGAAGGCTGAGCTACCGGCGGCCACAAGTCATCTGTTTAGTGACGCGTTGTTGCAGATGCTGCTTCCGCAGGAGCTGAGGGGGAAGGTTGTATCGAAGGGAGATGTGTAGAAAAGGGCATGGTTTTCTGAAGTTTGCTGTCTTTGGAGAGGAGCAAAGCTTTGAAGGCCGTCGTGTTGCAAAAATGTCCCTCTATTATCTTGGCCTTTTTTTCTTTTCTTTTTTTTTTTTTTTTTTTCCCCTCTCTCTTTGTTACTTTTGATACTGTTGCCGTTCCGTTTGCTAAAGTCAATTGTTTGGGGGGTCGGTTTTTAGTGCTGTTTGAGATGCGAGAAGCTTTCTAAACGTGCATATAGTAGCACTACTTGTTGCAAACAGTTACTCAATACTTCTGTTGTATACTGTATCTATAATTTGAGCAATGCCGGTGCATGTTTTATTGATTTGTTTCGTTTTTGTTTTTGATTTTGCTTTTTCGTTGGACAAACAAAGTAGTATTGTTTTTATGGATGTTGGGGGGGTGATGGATGATAATAGCGGGATGGGATCGGATCGGATCGGATGTCAGCTTGCTTTTGTTTGTAGTAATGTGGATTTGTGTGTGCAAACGGATCATGGATTTTTACCTTTTTTTTTTTCTTTTTTTCTCTTTTTGTCTAGAATATCTACTTTTACCTAATTTTTTTTTTTTAACCTGCCTTTCTTCAAGAAATTACTTACGGTACTGTATTATTCAATTTACCATACTATCTCACTCGCTCACTCTCACTTCCCCCCCCTTCTCTCTTACACAAGTTGGTTTTTGACAATCCGTCCCAAATCACATGTTTAAATAGAGGCTCTTTTTCAAGCTCATCCCCACACAATCTTTCTTCTTCAGCGCAGAATGCCAAACCCCAGAACGAAATAGCAAGCGTTATTGCGCGGCAAAAAGAGCAGTAAGTTGCAGGGAGGGGTGTTGTAAATAAATAAATCAAGGCCGCGCGTGTCATGGGTGGGGAACCGAACTGTTACTGTACGATCAACAACTCCAGTGAGTAAGGGTGTCAAAAAATAGAGATTTTCAAAGGCTCCCGGTGGGGAAATCCATTTCAGAGATTAATTACAACTGGTAGAGAGAGATTCCGTGTACTGAGGTTCTAGGTAGGTACAAATATATGGCAAGTAAGCCCTGAGAGCTTACTTATTGCCTACAAAACGGCGTTTTATCTAAAGAGATTTGAACAAACAAACGCGTTTTGACTTTACTTTAGACTCTCGTGAGGTGTTTCTTCAGCGAGGCGTTGGAAGTCGACTCAATGAGACTCAACCTCAAACCGCTCCTTAAAGAGAATTCGCCTCGTCTATCGGATCTTGGTGTTGAGACGTGGTGAGCCGGGTGACGGGCAGCTGGTGAGATAGTGGGTTTGGTTCCTCAGAGTCCCCACATTTGCAATTGTAGTCTTTTTGTTATCTCAGCAAAAGCACCTGCTTCTGCTTCGCTGTTGGGGTATCCCATCTAAACCAGCTCATATTAGCAGACTGAATGCTGAAAGATAATCGTACTGAAGGGTCAACGCAGTAAGCGATTTCTGGCTCGAGACGGTAGAAGGAATACAGACTGGTGTTGTCCTTCAGGCATACTTGTAAATGACATGCCGGTCATGTCACCTTGCTGCTGAACACCTTGCGCTGGCTGTAAATATTGTTGACCATAGTACGCAAACTGACCTTCAACTCCTTGCTGTGTGTATGCCATTGCTGCGGGATCAGCAGTAATCGCAACACCTTGCTCCAGCGGAGGATATTGGGTTTTCGAATTGAGGCACGTTATATATAATTCCAGTTGCCTGGAACTGCTCGTGCCCTCCTCCCACGGCCGGGGGATTCGGGTTTAGGTAAGGCTGGTTGAAATTCCGGCCGACCTGTAATCGCACGCCATGAACTCTGGCCGTCATGTGGGTTGTAAATGGCCCATCTCAGAATGACTTGAGGTATTTCCCCGCCTTGTCTGCTCTCATGTTGATGTGCTGCTCCCAGATACTTTTCGTCGAAGACCCCGAACCATCAGAGGATTTTGCGTGTGTAAATGTCTGTATGGGGCACTATAGTTACGCTTGAGGCTGCTTGCTCCATCACCTTGTATTTGTATTTGCGTGGGAAGTGGAAAAATATTTCTGTCTTTCCTATCACGAGATGAGTCCTTTCTCTTTCGCGAAGTTTGCATTCGTTCCCACGCCTCTGTATGGCAATGGGTCTATGCAGCCACACACACAAAAAAAAAGCAGGCTGATCCCGGTGAGAAATTGAATGTTTGGTCGCCTTGCAGCGTCACCTTCTTTCTACTTTTGGAAGTGCAAACGGCTGTATTTAACGACTCTTTTGTATGACTTGCACATACCCAAATCCCTTGGCGTAGCTTAATCTCGATTTTTTTCTTTTTCTTTTTCTTTTTCTTTTTCTTTTTTTTTATTTTTCTTTTTTTTTTTTTTTTTTTTATCATTACTCGCATGCCGCCCTATGGCTATGGCAGTCTCGATTTTTGAGCTGAAACAAGTTATGGACAGAACATCCACCATGTAAACATAGAAGCCCATTGTCTACTACGTCTGTATATGCCGCTTTTTGAGAGGTTAGATACGGAATTGCGCAATTTTTTTTCTTTTTTCTTTTTTTCTTTTTTTTTTTATTATTACTCGCATACCGCCCGTTGGGCTATGGCGAGAATTGCGCAAAATGACAATGCAGGAGGTTTACCAATGTAATAGATGCTTTGCTTTGTAACGATAGAAGGGATCCTCATCATATGTTGGAGAGGGTATTGACTACATGCGATACAGTCTTCGTTACATCGATTCAGTTTTTCCCGTATTTTTTGTAAACATGAAACCCTATCTATATGTATACCAGAAAAACGAAGAAAGAAATTATACCAATGTCATGCACTCGGTTGGATAATCAATTATTTTGTTAAATTCGTAGGCCATTCTTAGAGTTATAAGAGACTGTGTTAGGATCCTTATGGTTACGATGTAATGTAGCGTACGTTTATGGCAGTAATGTACTGATGTTACTTATATACATTAGGCCTCGTTATGCAGGGCGGTTCCCTTCCAGCAGGGGGACCAAACGAGGAGGACAAGGTGGTCCATGTATGCCGCGAGGTGTTGTTCGCGAGATCAGGGAAGTACATACAGTACTAGCATGTGGCCACCTCGCGACCGCGAGGGTGAGTGTAGGTGTAGCAGTAGTGGATAAGGGACCCGTAAAGTCGGCGTCAAGTGACTGTACACTCTTTACCAGTTCCATGACCGTACAATACTCGTTTCTCTGCATTTATTCATATCAGTATATTCTCATAAATATCACGTAATCCCACTCCTGCATCCAGGGAGCTCTAGTATTAATTTTATATATTTTGTGGAGTATAATGCTAATAATTGTAGAACCTATGGATAGCGAAACCCTCGTTACAGCCCATAAACTCTACCTAAATTCCGGTTAATATCTACCCACAATGATATTGCTCAGATGTCCAGCATATGCCCTTTCATGTGTACCTAGCTTCCTTTTCTGGCCTCTAGCACCATGCCGTACCGGTCCAGCGCATTCTCATTTTGCCCCATCTCGCACCATCAAGGAGATCTTATTGTATCTGTCAAATTGAGCCATACCGCCTCACTTTGCACCATAGAAAGGGGCCAGCCTTAACTGTGAATTGAGCTCATTTTACCATGTTCCACGTTGCTAGGTGGGTCCTGCCGTACCTGTCAAATTTGGCTCATTCTGCTGTTCTCACACTGTGGAAAGAGTCCGGTAATACTTGTCAACTTGAGCTCATTCTGCCTCATCTCACGCCATCGAAAGGAAGCTGTCATACCCTGTTAAACTGAGCTCATTCTGCCCCATCTCACACCATCGAGAGAGACTGCCATTCCTATTGAATTCAGCTCATTCTGCTGCATCTCACATTATTGAGGAGCTGTCATGCCTGTCAAATTGTGCTCGCCCTGCTGTATCTCATGTTAGCAAGAGAGATCTACCAATCCCTGTCAAATTCGGCTTATTCTGCTGCATCTCCCAGGCTGAAATAGACCTGCCATACCTGTCAAATTCGACTCTCGTTCTGCTGCATCTTGTGCTATTGAATAACTATCAAATTGCGCTCATTCTGCTATATCTCATAATGCAGAAAGAGTCCTATTATACCTGTTAAATTTGGCTCACTCTGCTACTCTCCTGTGGAAAGGTGCTACTATACCTATCAAATTGAGTTCGTTTTACTACATCTCATGCTGGTAAGAGAGGTGTGCCATACTTATGAAATTTGGCTCATTCTTTTGTATCTCGTGCCGTAGAAGAGTCTTGCCATACCTATATACTTGTTAAAGTTAGTTTATTCTACTATATCTTGTATTGTCAAGGGAGACGTACATACCGGTCCAATTGAGTTCATTTTGCTGCATCTCGTGCTATCAAGAGAGACCTACTCTTTTTTTTTTTTTTTTTTTTTAATTTCACGTAACTCCGCTTGCAGCTGTTCGCCATGGCAGGGCAAGAGAGACCTACTATACCTGACAAATTCAGCTCATTCTGCTGCTCTTACGCTATAGAAAGACTCCTGTAATACTTGTCAACTTGAGCTCATTCGGCCACATCTCACGCCATTGAGAGAAAGCTGTCATACCTGTTAAATTGAGCTTATTCTGCCTCATTTTTGCCTGTCAAGGTCATATCTGTCAACTTGACCACATCCATCCTCATCTTGCGCCATTGAGGGAGACTGTTCTACCTATTCAATTCGGCTCATTCTGCTGCATCTCGCACCATTGAGGAGCTATCATACCTGTCAAAGTGCCTGTCAAATTCGGCTCATTTTGCTGCATCTCGTGAGGTGAAATAGACCTACCATACCTATCACATTTGACTCGTTCTGCTGCATCTCGCACCATTGAGGAGCTGTCGTGCCTGTTAAATTGAGGAGCTATCGTGCCTGTCAAATTGAGGAGCTGTCGTGCCTGCCAAATTGAGGAGCTGTCGTGCCTGCCAAATTGAGGAGCTGTCGTGCCTGCCAAATTGAGAAGCTGTCGTGCCTGTTAAATTGAGGAGCTGTCGTGCCTGCCAAATTGAGAAGCTGTCGTGCCTGTTAAATTGAGGAGCTATCGTGCCTGTCAAATTGAGGAGCTGTCGTGCCTGTTAAAATTGAGGAGCTGTCGTGCCTGCCAAATTGAGGAGCTGTCGTGCCTGCCAAATTGAGAAGCTGTCGTGCCTGTTAAATTGAGGAGCTATCGTGCCTGTCAAATTGAGGAGCTGTCGTGCCTGTTAAATTGAGGAGCTGTCGTGCCTGCCAAATTGAGGAGCTGTCGTGCCTGCCAAATTGAGAAGCTGTCGTGCCTGTTAAATTGAGGAGCTGTCGTGCCTGCCAAATTGAGGAGCTGTCGTGCCTGTTAAAGTTCCTGTCAAATTCAGCTCATTTTGCTGCATCTCGCGGGGTGAGATGGACCTACCATACCTGTCAAATTTGACTCATTCTGCTGCATCTCACACCATTGAGGAGCTATCATACCTGTAAAGTGCCTGTAAAATTCGGCTCATTTTACTGCATCTTGCGAGGTAAAATAGACCTACCATACCTATCACATTTGACTCGTTCTGCTGCATGTCGCACTCTTGAGGAGCTGTCGTACCTGTCAAATTGAGGAGCTGTCGTGCCTGTCAAAGTGCCTGTCAAATTCAGCTCATTTTGCTATATCTCGCGAGATGAAATAGACCTACCATACCTGTCAAATTTGACTCGTTCAGCTGCATCTCGTGCCATCGAATACCAGTCAAATTGTACTCTTATACTTGTTAAATTCGGCTCACTCTGTTACTATTGTGCTATGGAAAGCTGCTGCTGTACCTCTCAAATTGAACTCGTTATGCTTCATCTCCTGATGGTGAGAGAGATATACCATACCTATAAAATTTGGCTCATTCTTCTGTATCTTATGCCGAGTATGTTGAGGTTCAGGAGAATGTGAACATTTCACATAAAGGGATTGCAGTGATAGATACGGCCAATTGCAACTCCTCATTGTCATGGTGTCCATTTCCGTGAAGGTTGATTTCATACGAAATGTGATGGAAACTCTTGATATAGGTATTGTCGGGCGTTTGGCATATTCCACATTAATATGTGCCTTATGACGAAGGTTCAGGGGTATGTTAAGGTTCAGGAGTATGTGAACATTTCACTCGGTACATTGATATGGCATTCGCGGTTGTCGCCAAGGTCTATTTTGACAGGGGTTCGATGTACGCCAAGAGGATGTAACTCAGTACTATATAAGATGGTATTCGCGGTTGTCGCCAAGGTCTTTTTTGACAGGGGTTCGGTGTACGCCAAGAGGGATGTAACTCAGTACTATAATAGATGGCATTCGCGGTTGTCGCCAAGGTCTATTTTGACAGGGGTTCGATGTACGCCAAGAGGATGTAACTCAGTACTATATAAGATGGTATTCGCGGTTGTCGCCAAGGTCTTTTTTGACAGGGGTTCGGTGTACGCCAAGAGGGATGTAACTCAGTACTATAATAGATGGTATTCGCGGTTGTCGCCAAGGTCTTTTTTGACAGGGGTTCGGTGTACGCCAAGAGGGATGTAACTCAGTACTATATAAGATTATGCTAGATATACACTAGCGCACTCCACTGGTCTCACCCACGTCGGCGCCTACAGTAGGCCTTCGCTGACATTGGACCTTGGCTCTTGTATGGAGTCGCCCACATTTTATTCCAGCCGTTCTCCCACGAAGCAACCGTGTAGTGTGGATTCGAGACTGTTCACATACTACATCGACTTCAAGTTGATATTCAAGAAAGAAATAACTCGCTGTAGTTATTAATGGGCATTACATTAGCTTAACACATGTATATGTACTCTACTTGATGTTTGGGAGGCAACAAGCCATATGTAAAATACCTATTATAGACTCAGTATGAGATATGAGAAACATAAGAGAATAGGATCGAATTGTAATGATTTAGGGAACGCTACTAAATCAGGACGACTAACACCTTCACATTGCTTATTCTGTTATTGGACACCCACTTGCGTTCGCAGATTACAGTACATAAGGGCTTGAAGTCGATCAATCCTAGTCTGGGATTAATCCCTGACTGACTGGTGATGGAGTGGCTCGAACAACGACCACCTGGCGTCCAACTTGGGGTTGGCGAGGCAACGAATCAGATAAAATAAAATGAGAATACAGAGCGCCAGTTATCTGATTTTCAAGATGATACATGCGCGGTGGAGAAACGCCGGCATGATGGATGATAAAGGTGGATGACTTCCCGTCGGCCCAGACAACCAGGCCCGTCCAGATTTCGTCCAGACCCGATTCCCGTCGCAACCACAAAATCCAAGTTTTGTGAACGTCGCTAACAGCTTCGCGCTTCACCTAGTGGATGACTTCCCGTCGGCCCAGACGACCAGACCCAGACCTTATCAGCGCCAGAAAAAATTTTTAACCCCCTTCCAAATTTTAGATTCTGGCGGACCCCCCCCCCCCCCTCCGCCAGACCCAGAATTTTTGGAAACGCGTTCCAAATCAAGTGACTAGTAGAAAAATGGTTAGATTATATGCAATAAAATTAGTACATATATGTAATTCTAACCTCAACACCAAGATATTTCAGTATACTCAATATGACGCCTGATGATAATATCTTTATTGACACTGATGAAGAGCTGGAAGCCGCTTTATTACTTGCGCTTTTAAGTCTATTAGGTCTTCAGATTCAGCGACAACGGCGAAGGCAATTTTATTTAACTCGAGATGCACTACCACAGAACCCATGATACAAGACCCATGGCAAAGTCTTTATCACTCTAGAGTGACTAAAGCTTTTATTGTCACTATGGGAGTCGATCCTGTAGTATTTGACATGCTTCTAGCCTCTGGTTTTGCAGAATATTGGAACTCTATGGTAGTTACACGCTCTGATATTTCCAATACTAGAATTGGACGCGTATATCGACGGTCTTTAGATGTGGCAGGAGGATTAGGCTTAATCCTTCACTATCTCAATTCTACGATGGCACAGTTCACACTTCAGCAAGTTTTCGCGATTACTCCGGCAGTTTGTTCTCACTATTTAAATTTTGCATTACAAATTTTACTGCGAATTCTACAACAACTTCCGAGTGCTGCAATTACTTGGCCGAAGACTGACGAATTTGCTTTTTATGCTACATTGATTGAAGCCCGCCATCCATTACTTCAGCAAGCATTCGGATTTGTTGATGGATGTCATCTTCCTATTCAAACTGCTAATGATACAGTAGTACAGAATGCATACTATAATGGCTGGATTCACTCACACTTCACATCGAATGTCTTTACTTTTTCACCTCAAGGCACATTATTACATGCAATTATTAATGCCCCAGGAAGTTACCATGATGCAGCAGTTGCTCGAGACCTTTTCCAGTTGCTAAGAAGTCATACAAGAGATGGATATTGGTTAATTGCTGATACTGCATTCCCGCATACTGGTGATTTAGCCAACCGAATTAAAGTTCCCCTAAAAATGGATTTTACAGCATGGCCTCAAGATCCAATGGCAAAAGCATTAATGCTTCGAAGAAATACCCAGCTTGTATCCACACGTCAAGCTGCAGAATGGGGGATGCGGTCTCTTCAAGGCTCATTTGGACGCCTTAAAATGCCACTACCAGCAACGGATCATTTACATCGAAGACGAATTATCGAGACATGCTGTCGATTACATCAAATACGAGTTCGATGTATAGGTATCAATCAAATCCACTCAGTGTATGAGCCGATATGGGAGGAGTGGAGTGATGCAGCATATACTCGTTTCGCAAATATGATGTTTCAAGATATTCAACGAAATGATAGAATCACACGTTTCTATTATTACCATGTAATCTAACTTCTAGTCTTCAAATATTTCTATCTCTTCCTCTCGACGCCTCTTGATTCCTGCCCCTCTATATCTCTGCTGTAGCTCTAGAATTGCAATTTTACCTTCCAGTTTTGCATTCTCCTTCACTAGCTGTCTGTTTTCCCTCTCAAGTTCTCGAATATGTGCTTCCTTTGCTGCGAGTTGTCGTTCCAAAAGATGTAGAATATCCCGCTGTGCACGTACTTCTGGATCAAAAAAACTTATAATAGATTGCTCCATATTGCGAGTACGTTGACGCCGTGAAGTTGAAGTACTTTGTGAAAGTCGGCTCGGAGCTGGTGAACTTGTTGAAGATCTTGGTGTTATTGAACGAGAAAACTTCCGGATATTCGAAATTTGGGTCATATTTTCTCGGTCTTGATCAGATTGCCAGTGATCATCCTCCTCATCATCATCATCATTATTGCCAGTATCTTGTGTAGCAGTATCCTGCGTACTCATATCCTGTGTGCCAGTACCTTCACTCTCTGCCAATAATGCATGATCATCTAACCCCACTATTTCTACCATCGCTTGTAGCTCCCTGTACAGCTGTTTCGCACGTCGTATATCTGGAGGACAGGTAGGGTCGCCAGTAGGTTTCGATGAATTAATCAGAGTACTCCATTTCTTACGTAAACTAGCAAGACCCCGCTCTGCCCGATTAGCAGATGCAGCATATTCTTGATATCTTCATGTCAATTAGCTACAGCATATATCCAGTATTGTTAACTATTCTTACCTTGCTCGCACATCCTCCCAGGCCTCCGGTGATGTAGGCATTACTGCAGCTATTGCATCTAATAGGGCATCTTTATCTTGCTGGCTATAGTTTTGTGAACCCGATTCTCGCCCCCCCCCTCAATGTACTTTGTGTACCTTGACTTGAGGTAGTATTGGTGATGCTGGAGCTCGCAGATACGGATACCGCCCTTCGTGGGGGTAATGATCCGAGAGGTGTGTTTCGCATGGAGTATACGGCTCAATCTGCAGATGCGTTTGGTTGTAACAAAGGAATACTACGTAGAATACCTAACTTAGGTCTTATATAGGCCTATTTCTCTTTTTTTTTCTTCACTACTTTGGCGGCGAGGCTAGTTTACCACATACTTGACTCATTATCTATTCCGGTAGCGGTAATAGTCTTCAGACTATTCTTAAAGAATAGCCATAGCATATCCTGATAGGTACCGGTGCAGATATCAGCGGTGATAGCGATGTGCTGACATAATCTGGAATTTGGTAATTTGGAATTGTACATTAATTTTGTGGTCTTTTGTGGTTGCGACGGGAATCGGGTCTGGAAACGAGTCTGGAACCAGGGTCTGGGTCTGGTCGTCTGGGCCGACGGGAAGTCATCCACATCTCTGGCCTTTCAGATTTTGGCAGGGCAGGGAATCAGATAAACGCAATGGAGGACAGTATCAGATTCTAGAGTAGGCATTTGTTGAATTGCAGTGACGCACACTAGCCGAGTTGGCCTCGTCCCCAGCTTGTTGCCCAAGTGGCCAAGTGGCCGAGTTGCTAAGGCGTTAGGTTCGGGAGGGGTTTGGCGATGCAGAAAATCAGATAAATTAAATGAATAAATAAATATCCAAAGCAGTCTGTTATCAGATTCTGAACTAGAATATCCATGTGTGGTTCTGGGAATGCTGTCAGAGTTGTACAGCTGGCCTGAGAATTAGCCACTTTGCCATGCTCTCTAATAAATATGCAACATCTGGAGAGGGCGGGCTCGTCTGGCTAAACTAGAGTAAAATTTAAGTTCGTAAATGGGATATGCTGTGCCACTTTTCTCGCCAATATTTCAACAACTCAATTTTGTGCAAATCTAATGTAGGTGATCTGGTAATTGTAAAACCTTTACCAGTCGATGTACTTACCTCTCGTGGAAGGCGTAGACTTTCCAAGCAACATCATCTAACTCATCGAGTGTACCACTATAGTATAGCAATGGAGCGGTGCCTCTTTTTTTCTTGCACTGCTATCTCGCAAATTTCACAGTATCTGCAATTGCCTCAATGTTCGCCATCATCAGCTCGGCGTACTGCTTGTGCTTTCACTGGCTACATCTCGACATCTGTAACTTGAATGGAAGATGGGTTTTATTCCCAGATACGTGTTGGGAGTGGTCATCATCAATAAATAATTGGGATCCATGTCAAGGGATTTTAAAATGGGATGAACCGGCGTCTACACAAGCTAACTGGTGTGCCGAGCTTGTTATAAGAACACTTTGATAAGAAATTAATGTAAATTTTAGATACATAGTCCTGACTAGTGCCAAGGCTAGTTCATGCCTCAACCCTCTAGTGAACATCAAGTTTTGGAATCTGATTATGAACTTGTTTACTTTTATCTGATTTTCTGCATCGCCAAAGCCCCCCCAAAACCTGCCCAAACCAGGCTCCATAACCAGGCTCCACAACCACTCGGCCACTTGGCAAACAAACGTCGGATACCGCATCTTGCTATTTTCCGGATGCAATGCACCTCCTTCTAAGTAGAGCAGTTTTTGGTTTTCTTCCGGCTAAGCTCAAAATTCTGCTTTCGCCCATAGTTTCAGGAGGTGCACTGAGACGAAATGGCAGTCTCGTAAATATGGGACAGCCTTCGCAAGTGTGGGGCAATCTCGCAGGTATGGGAATGATATTCGCAGTGCACGTGCGTTGTTTTTGAAAATTTTAAATTTGAGGTAAGATCTAAAGCAAAGTACAATCTTTAAAAGGTTTTCAAGCAGGTACAAGCTGACAATTTCGTGCTGTATTTTTGAGAAAGCTGGAGAATAATTGTACCTGTGATAGATACCTTTAACTGATGTGGCAGAAATAGCCAATGATCCAGACTCCGCGTGCCAAGAGAGTCTGCACACGAGAACAAGGGTTATGTATGCAACTAGACTAGTTACCTCAATCTCGAACCCAGATCGCCTATCATAGTACCTTACCTAGTCTCGTAACCAGACCTTACCGCACCTTACCTTAACTTAGGTTGATTGATGGATGCCTTTACCGTACTTTATCGTCTTGAGAATCTGATAAGTAACGGAGAACTCTTTTTGTTATTTATATTTCTTCCCTCTTGGCCAACTGTCCGGGGATTGTTTCATGTATACGTCCTTATGTGATCTATCATCGGTCGGTGTCAATTTATATTTTGGCAATTGACTCTTCCAATTATTATTATTATGCTGTAATCGCATATCACTTTGCCCATATCACTTTGCCCATATCACAAGGATTGAGATTCCCGCAAGGACATTTCCTCTCCTCGTGCTATCCCTGTGCAAACCCAATTCCACCTTTAAGCTGGTCCCCGGTCGCTTCTCTCATCATTGTCAAAGAACTTGACAGTCTTAATCGACT
Source organism: Kalaharituber pfeilii (assembly GCA_015179045.1). Classification (NCBI taxonomy): domain Eukaryota; kingdom Fungi; phylum Ascomycota; class Pezizomycetes; order Pezizales; family Pezizaceae; genus Kalaharituber; species Kalaharituber pfeilii. Next base: position 1,569,340 of record WHUZ01000008.1, on the reverse strand, counting down.
CACACCACTGAACATATATATAGTACACTCTCGATAAAAGAAGATTGCCGGGCGGCAGGCAAATATTCTTATATCGAATATTCTTATATCAAGTAGAGTGGAGATTCAGCAATATAATAGCGGTATTCAGATTAGAAAAATCTGGCCGGATTTTTCAGATTTCAAATTTTATCTGGTTTTTTCAAGGTCTAAACTGGTTGTACCAGTTTATTTTTCGCAAAATAAATTCTGTTGGAGTTTTGGGACCACTGCATATAGTGTTGCATATTGTTGTCCAGATGCAGCATTCAAGGCTTCGTGTGCATAAATTCCGGTGGATTTTTGGATCTAAATTCAGTTTCGGATTTGATGATTTTCCCAAGAGGATACTCAGAGTACAAACTGCATAAACTGGTTTGTCTGCCAGATTTCATTTTCTATGGAGACGGTCTTATCTGAATACTACTTTTGATTCTTGTCTATAGCAGTATTCAGATTAGACTGTCCTCATATAAAATGGAATCCGGCGGACAAACCAGTTTATCCGGTCTGTAGTCTGAGTACGCTCTTGTGAAAATCGGATTTTTTGTCAAATCGGAAACTGGTTTTGGGTCCAAAAATCCACCGGAATTTATGCACACCAAGTCCTGAATATTGCATCAAGGCCCGCAAAATGCATCATATATATGCAGTTGTTAGTCTCGTGCAGTTGTCGCAAAAATCCGACCGGATTTTTTCTGCAAAAAAACGCGAAAATAAACCGGTTTAACTGGTTTATAACATGAAAATACCAGATAAAATTTTGTATGGAGATGACCGGATTTTCCGGACTTGATAAAATTCTGAAATCCGGAAAATCTGGCCAGATTTTTCTAATCTGAATACCGCTTATGTTTGGTACGTTGCATCGCTGGTTTGAAAGCTTCATGTCTTATCCAGACACTTTTGCTCATACCACCGTTTGATTGCCCACCAGCCGCATTTTGGAATTTGTGCTACATATTCTTGTATATCTTGACACTCGGCTTGGGTTTAATTTTGATGTTCAGGAGCTCCAGCAGGAGGCATGATGAGTATATGAATCAAATCAGGAGGTTCACTTAAGTAAATTGTGCACTCAAAGAATTCTACGGCTGATTGTAATGATGAATTATATTTAGATCAAGTGTGTGTATATGATATACGGTACATGGAAATGATGCCGAGAAGTGCATAAGCTCCCCAACTAGTATTAGCGCATACTCGATAGAAAAATATGTACATGACTAAGCAACAAAAAATTAAGAACTTCCTTTTAACGAAATTATTCTTAATTTGTATGGGGAAGGGCCAGTCATATTCTTATATCGAACATATTCTTATATCGAGAGTATACTGTATTATGCAAGTACATCATGGGTCACCCACGTGGAGCCAATATGAACGGTAGACACGCATAGTACACTTAACCTAAAGTCTGGGCACGAGAACACCTCCACCAGCCGTTCCTCCGTGCAATCGCCGCTGCCATCAAATCTCTATGTGCTCTTGGCCGACCCCTCCGACTGCTATAAATCTGTCCCCTATCCCATGTCCAGTCTTGACATCCTAGGTCAAGTGTGGTATCTGGCTTATAGGCTATAGGTACTCGGATCTGCATACTGAATAACCCTGCAAGTACAGTCTATATGGAGCAGCCTCAGGATTACAGACAAATTACCACCGATTTGAACGAAACTTTTTTCAATGATGATAACCTCGATGATGAAGATTATCATCCCCCAAGAAGAACAAGTTGGGGAATGCCAACTTGGACAAGATTTCGATGATGACATGTACAAGGAAAGTGAAGTGGCATATGAAACATATAGACTTTTTGTAAGATCTTAATTCATATTAGTACTGTTGGATACTAACGTTGGGCTCAATAGACTCCCTTGAGTACATCAAGTGATGAATTTTAGGCAATAATTGACAGACACTTCTACCCTCTGCCTGGTGGTGGCTCCAATTCCCCCCTGCCATGGGAAGAAAAGAGAGTATAATACTCAGAAATTGTCAAGATCAATTTGACAATAGTAGCAAAGTCTTTCGCAGACTTCTCCGCCTTAGCCGAATTCATTTTGTCTGATATTTCTATGTTTTCAATGAAGTCATCATTCAAATAATCGATACTGCAGCTGAAATTCCAGGTGGTGTGGACTATAATTCCAATAGATTCCAGCTTGCATATAAATGGATATAAGAATGGCGGAAGAATTGGGCATCAGAGTATGCTAAAAATGTAGATAAACTTTGTAATTCATTGGTGAATGCAAATCCAGAGCTCAAGTTCAAGGATATGAATGACCTTCCATCCATATATATATCAAGTTCTATAAGTTCGAGACCATGTATGCTCTTTTGGGCTCCAATCAGTTTCTTGTTGACCTCAGAGCATGCATCGTTAACAAGACTATCAACTCTTTATACGAAAACGTATTCTTATAGTTATTTTTTTCTCACAGGGCCATATTCGAACCTGGCGAGAACATGCTAAGCAGAACCGAATACCTTCACCAACTTCGTTTGACAAAAACCATTTGAGAGTATCCCATTAGACTGCTCAAGACCTCTCTACGACTAGACCCTTAGGTACAGCATGACAAGCATAAGGCATCATAGAACACTTAATCTACAGCATACTTCGAAGCAACCTAATAGTAAGGCTTCTTTACTTTTCAATGCCCCTAAATCTTATACTTACACTTATTCAGATTATCTGTTATTTCCCCCTGCCATTACTCCGGCCCCTGGACAAATGATCGATACCAAAAATATTATTGAAAGTGGGAATTTGAATACTATGTTCATCCGCTGACAAGGTATTAATCTTTTCGGAGTGAGTTGATATCAAGGGCAACGTCATAATTTTACCTTCAAAATAAGAGCCATCCGAAATCTTACATCAGCAATAACGAAAATGCGTCCTAATGCGCGGGCGCAGCATCATGATAATTGAATACGTCCCATGCGTTAGTGCATTCTAACGTTCTTCTAACTACGCCCTCCCACCAACCCAATATCTGATGCATGTCCAAAATGTTGCCACAAATCCGAATGCAATACACGTAGATGGCAAGGAATTCCTAGGGTACAAATGACATGTGAAGTCTCGAGGGAGTCGTGGAGGATGAATGGCATCTGGTGTCCAAATGCCCTGTTATATTAGGAGAATAGGGAGAAGGGTCATGAATTTTGGATAAAAAATCATGAAGGAATGTCTCCAATATATTTAGAATCCCAAAGGGCAAGAACGGATATACAGTCACATGGCAAAAGAAAGTGTACACCTTTGCATAATCTTTGGCCTGTGCTTGATTAAGACATACCACACGCGCGTATCTTGGACATAAGCGTGCGTATGTCTCACAACATTGTACTATATTGGGAATTCTGACCTGGAGACAATTTTCAAAATTAAGGAGTAGAAAAAAATATAAAGTCGACTCCTAAAGGGACCGGAAGTTAAGGAAAAATCTACAGCTGCCTACAGGTAACTGACAGCCGAATTTACAAAATCCTACCTAATAATATCAACTCAAACTGCTGCCTCCTCAGCTAATATTGCCGGCACTTCTGCCTCCAGTACCGCCTCTTCTACTAGTACCAACACTACTGCTCCTAAGAAACAGATGACTGACTTTGAAAAAGGCTAAATTGTCCTTCTGCACCAGCAAGGGTCATCATTTCAACAGATTGCAGATCAATTGGGTTGGCCTAAGAGTACTATTCAAGCTTTTCTTAAGTGTTACAAGGAGCGAGGCACTGCTGAAAATATGCCTAAGAGTGGAAGTCCAAAAAAGCTAAGTGAGAATGTTATGGACTCTATCACTGCTTTGCTTGATTGCGACCCATCTCTATCAAAGCTCTCTTACAGGAAAATCTAAAGGAAACTCTAGACAACTAAGTTCACTCGCGAACCCTCGATCGGAACCTCCAGCATAAGGGCTATCAGAAGTAGAGAGCTAGGAAGAGACCTAACTTTGGTAGATGAGGCGGCATGTTTAGTTAGTGAGATGGCAGGTTTGGCAGAAGAGACGAACTTGAGAGTCTTTATGAATAGGGTAGATTTCTGTTTTAGGTAGATATAGTTATAGATAGGTGACAGTATATTTCTTATTGACCTTTAATCTCCTTCAAGAGTTATCTTCATATTTTACTTTGCCCCAATCTTACAATTCAACTCCATTTCAATGTTCCTTATTGGCGTTACTGGCGGTAATAGCGCGTATGCAGGTCTAAGACATCAAATTATGCAAATTTAGGTGTACACTTTCTTTTGCCATGTGACTGTATGTATGAGCACATGACTCATGTGTTTATTGTACTTTCTAGATAATGCCAAGACTTACGCGACATCAATAAACGCGTTTTCCCGAAGTAAGAATCGGTTTGAGACAGCAATACGGGGAACGGGGGCAGAACCTCACAACATCGAAAAAAAAAAAAAAAAAAAAAAAAAAATTGGGATGCTGTAACTACTAGACTCAACCCCAACAACAACCAGACTACTTCAACTACACAGCTGCATTTGAGCTCTTAAAGTCCTGATTCCTGCGGGGCAAAACGTCACAACCAACATCGACATTCATCGCAATTCCTTCAACATGTCTACCGCCCCGCCCCGCCGCCGCCTGCACCAACCCCACTCCCAATCCCGCCCCACTCCTGGCCCTTCCACCCCCCGTTCCTCCCGCAAAGATGGAGCTTCCACCTCTGTCTCCATCCGCTACGAACCTCCTCAACTCCCTCTCAGCCCGGCCCATTCCGCCCACCTCAATGCCCTTTCCAGCAATCTTCGCTCTGAGAACAGCTCCACCAGACGATTTATCGCAGATGCATTACGGGTTTTGGGGGACGCGGCAGGTGACCTGGCAGAGCGAATGCCACCTGTTGATTTTGTGAAGGAGGCAAAGAAGGAGGTTGGGAAGGGGATTAAGGGGGACAATGGGGATGATGAGGATGAGGATGAAGATGTCGCAGAGGAGGCAGAGGAGGTCAAAGAGGGAAGGAGGGTGTTAGTCGAAATGGAGAAAGTGGCGAGAGAGATGGTGGATGCTGCGTGGGAGGCAGGGGAGGCGGGGGATGTGGTGAGGAACAAAGTGGCATTGGTTGCGGGGGGGTGGGATGGGGTTAAGGTAAATAGGGATAATAAACGGAAGGAGCGGAGGAGAAAGAGGGATGAGAAGAGGCAGAGGAAGAGGAGGGAGAGGAGGTGAGTAGTAGTGAGGAAGAGGCAACGACAGATGAGGAAGAAGAAGTTAAAGGGGTGGAGAAGGAGGGATTGTGGAAAGTGTATGAGGAGAGAGTGAGAAAGTTGAGGGAGCTGAGGGAGAGGAGGAGTATGATGAAACGATACGGGAATGTTGCGGAGTATGTTGAGTTTCGAAAGGTGATTTGGGAAGCGCAGCATTCGGGCGAACCGATGCCGCCGCAATCGCAATGGTTTCCGGACGCAAAAGATTCGGATGATCTCGTGCTTCAGGGATCCAGGATACCGGTCAAATGCCCAATTACGTTGCTTCCATTCGTTCACCCAGTTACATCTGCATTGTGTCCGCATTCATTTGAGAAGTCGGCGATATTGGAGATGATTAGGAAGGGGGTGTGGGCAAGGGATATCGGGTCCGATGAAAAACCACAGGAGCTCATGACAGCATTGCAAGCAGCGGCGCTAATAAGGAGTGGGAAGGGGGAACGCTGTATTCAATGTCCGGCAGCGGGGTGTCCGAAGTGGTTGGCAGAGAGGAACGTGAAGGAAGACAAGGCGTTGGAGAGGAGGATTAGAAGGGAGAGGGAGAGAATGGAGAGGGAGGAGGTAGGGACGGAGGAGAAGGGGAAGGGCAAGGTAAAGGAAAGTGGGGAGAAGAAGACGGCAGAGGTGGGGGAGGACAGTTTTATGGATGCGGAAGGGGCGTGGCCCTCGCAGGGGGTGAAGAGGGAGAAGGAAAAGGAGGTTGAGAGGCAGAAGGTCATGGCGGGGAGCAGTAGTTCAGGGATGATGATGTTGGATATGGAGGAGGATGAAGAAGAGGAAGATAATGATGGCAATTAGCTTTGATAGGACGGTAGAAGCTGGGTGGAATAGCAGGAGAAATCTGGGTGGCTTGCTGTGTTAGCCATCATATATTTACTTTGGGGTTTCTCTGGTGGGTACTGTTCTTTAAGGTGGTATCTTATGGGTTAGTCTACAAGACTCAGGTTTTTAACTGTAGCTACATCTTGTATGGTGTTTTGTATTGTTTGTTTTGACTTGGGTTTAAAGGGTGATACCGATGTGTGGGTTCCTCTGCCACTCTATGGTAATGAGGAAATGGAAAATGAGTACAGTTTGTAGCTTGAAATATTACGACATGATAATTATGACATTTTGCACTCGGGCTTTATATGACGAGGATGCTATTGGTGAGTGTGAGGCTAGTTGTTTGTGTTGGGGATGTAAGCCTTTTTGGCAACTTTAGAGGCTGCAGTAGGTCGTATCAGATGGTTTAGACCTAGCATCAATTTGAATGGCCAAGGCGTAAGAGGTGCAACTGGAACTGGGGAAGTGTTTGTTTGCTACAACTTGACTATGTACCTACAGATACGCGGTGCAAAAAAAAACGGCAACTTGAATGTTCGCTTGCTACATTCTCATTGTGCAAAAAAAAAAAAAAAAAAAAAAAAAAAAAAAAAAAAAAATTTGGATCCCGCGGCCATCAATGTCAAACCTGTCAATTGCAGCTACCGCATTCCGAGTCTCCAGCTACCACTGCGATCACTATCACTGTCTATGCCTTCTGCTACAGCACTCATTCAGCCTACCCAAAATGTCAGAACTGCAAGCAAAGAGGACCTTCCAAAGGACACGACAGGTTTGCTGAACTATTGATAGACCTGCTGTAAGTACACATTTCCTTGCAATGCTGATGTCCGCATAGGAGTTTTGTTGTAAAATAACAACATGTACTCTGTTATTTCCATTCCAATTGCCAATAATAGGTCCAGAGTGGGGATATTGTGAGGGTTGAGTTCTGCCATAATAGTGGCGATGTCAATGTCATGAATGCGATGCAATAGTGTGATGCAGTTTGCTATAGCAAGCGAAATGATACTTGGCCTCTGTTGGACAGTTCCCAATTTTTGCGGGCGTCAACTCACGGTTTAGTTTCGTGTGAAACGACTCTAGCGTCACACAGAAACCGTTTGGTTGCCATAGTTGCCACTTGGAATTTCGGCTATACGTAGTCGGGCCTAAGTATCAGTCAGACTAGCCAAGTATCTGATGCGCAGAAATACTAATTAGGTCTGATAATCTCTTCCACCTAAGGAGGAACTAGACGACACACTACATTTTGATCCCATGTTCGGCTGACTGCAGAACTTCCTCACTTCATAGAAGGTTCCTGTTCAGGACATTGCCTGTGTATGAAACTTCCATTTGTAGAAGGAGAGCTATGTATGTATCTTGGGTGAATTCAGGCTGGACACTTAAGAGATTATCACACTTGTTCTCGGGGGGGATTGGGAAGGCACACTGCAATTGGTTACTAGTGTAGTCGGGACTTGGCTGATGAATGGACCTTGGATAAGGCTAAGTGAGGTGCGCCGCTACTAAGCAAAAGAAGTGGCCAATGCGGGATATGTCTCATGTGTATGGGGGATAAAATGGAGGAGGAGGAGGGGGGTAAGAGTCATACCTATCTCTACATGCAGTTGGTAATGTGAGGTGTCTGGTGGTTCTATGTTGGATCGAGATGTTGGCGTCAGTGGTGTTGCAGCAGGTGCCTTGATAGGTAGTATGAATATTTCTTACGTCTGATGGCGCAGTCCACTATCCGTGAACGTTCAGTTTTATAATAAGAATGTAATTTAAAAGAGGCAGAAGGACTTCAGAAGACTGGGTGCTATTATAGCTAGACTAATGGAACTTACTACGCAGATATGCTACAGAGATTTCCGGTAAAAAAAGTCTGGGCAATTGTAAAGTATCCGGAATGTTTCAATTCTAGCACTAGTACGGCCGAAAGCATCAATCGGTAGTCATGCAGCAAAAGCAGCTTAGCGTGTGGCAACCCCAGTCCGGCCGATCGGGGCATGTCCATGATATTCCTGAAATTACTATTAAGGCGCCGGGATTATTAAGTTTTACTGGCTATACTAGTAGAAGCACGTGGTAATAATGAACTCTCCGAGAAGTAAGCACTGCCTTGAGACTAAGTACTAGCTAAACACGATTCCTGGTTGCTGAGATGAATCGGTGGGCATTCTGCAACTGGATGTTTGAACAGCACTTGAGTAGAGGATAGGTTGGCAGATGGGCCTAGAGAATTCATTGTGCCACCATGCTACGGGTTTGTGTGACTGGTCACCACCACATGTCAAGCTCAAGAGTAAGGTAATACGGGCAACTGGATCACTGCAGTTTTGTTATCCTAAACATGATCGAGACTACTTCTTTGAGTGATATTAGGTCCGAGACGGCAGAGGCCGATCGCAGTTGACCTTACTCTCATCCCGTGCCCGGGTCGTGGAGGCAGTGTACTGTAAAACACTCTGGCATCGCGAGATATATATAACAGTACAATACCACCACCATCGTGGCTGTACAAGGTCTGAGGGGGAGGGGTTCTACAGCTGGTGTCACCTTTGTGCCCCGCTGCCCTGCACGCAACACCCAAATTTAGTCCGTGCTAGCCGAAACAGGCAATCTGATGCCAAGATGCCAGGGTAAGGCCTTGTGTGACAGAGCCGGACTGACTGGCTGCAGGCTGGCGTGGCTGGCCCTCGCGCCCTGCCCCCTCCCCCCTCCTCCCCTCTGCAGGCTACCCCTCTCTGCCCTATGGAGCGTACAAGGGCCGAGTGCAACCACGCCGTTCTCTTGTGCTTCGCTTCTGATTCTCACGCGCTGGCAGTCGGCCAGGACCTGCCTAACTCATTGCGCCATAGATAGACGATGCATCGCCCAAGTCATGTGTCAGGCTGTTCACGGAGGTGCAATTGACTTGAGGGACACTCCGGAATGGCCCACCATTGTGCTGTGCACAAGAGGAGGCATGCCTGTCCGTTTACAATAACTCGTGGGATTGTGGCTGCGAGTGGCACCAAGACTGGGCACCATAGGCGGCACAAAGTCGATGGGGGTTCAAAGTGATTGAGTTGGGTACATAAGAGATAAGTTAAGAAGTACACATTTAGGAAAGGCCAAGTGCACCCAGAAAAGCCGATGCAGACGCCGGTCCGGAAGAGTTGACCTTCATTGAGCACAGAAGAAATATAAGTATGCTTACCCAACAGATCTATAGGCTCTGCAAATAGTTGCAGACAGCGAGGGAAGGTCAGACAACTGATCGATTAACGAAGTCAATGCAGAGTAATTCATTCTCCCCTCCAAGCAATCTGTAGCTGGTTCGTTCACCGGGCTTGGATATAGTGTCCAATAATCGTGCTTTGTGGCAGGGAATTTGACACAAGGTACTCACTAACGATTCTTGCTAACAGTTTACGATATTCCTGAGTGCTAAGTAGTGAGCTCAGCCTCAAACACGCCAATAGGAACCCAGCCCTAGCTCCATGCATGAAGCGAAAATTGACATGTATCCATGCATGAAAGCGGAGAGGCAGCCAATGATCTGACAGGGCTATCGAGCCTCACTCCAGAATAGCAGTCTGAAGCCTCAGACAATGCACAGCCCATGTGTGGGAACTACTGCGGGTGCTTGGTTGGCGCTGAAGGCTGAGAGAGGTCACAAATCGTTTGCTGGCACTTATTAAAGATGCTGCCTCACCCCCTCCCCCACCGCTTCCCCTCATTCACTTCTCACAGTTTGAGCCAAATTCTCCCCTTTGGTTCTGTGAGATTTGTCCATTTCTGTTTTCCTTCTGTGTGTTGTGCCTGTTTCATTGCATTGATACTTTAACGGAGCTTTTTACGGAGTGTTTGGTGGTAGTTGTGCAATTGGTTGAAGGTTATCATAATGCGTTTCTTTGAAGCCAGAAATGGCATCCGGAGTGCAAGGACAGTAGGATTGCTTGCTGTTTCCACTGCATTGTTGTCCGGCACTGTTAGAGCAACAAGCGACCCATGCCACACTCTTGCAAAGTACCTGGAAGACGAAGGTATGGATTTCTCGACAAATATTCAGAGATTGTTAACGAGGCTAACGTCCTATTTAGGTAATCCCGATGGATCCAATTACTTCCCAGCCCAAAAGTACTACGACTGTATAAGTGCCCTGCCATTGAACTATGAATATGCAAAGCAGACTGCGGAGGGGCTCGTGAACTATCACCAGTTGATCTCCTATCAAACTTATTTCAAGAATCCACCTACACCCGAGCTTGAAATTCCAGTACATGATGGTGCAAAGGAGCTTGAAAAAATAAAGATGAATGTCGAGAAGAAGAAGTACAAGGGCCTCTATGATTTCAGTATGGACATCTACAAAGTTTGGACAAACTACCGCGACGGCCATAGTCTATTGGAACCCCGTGTTCTCATTAGCGCAACTTATGAACATGCATATCCTATTGTCAGCGTTGCGGATGATCCTACAAAAGAGCCCAAGATCTGGGCACTGGATGAACAGTTCGCTCTTGGTAAGGAAATCAAGGAGATTGATGGCGTCCCGGTTTTCGAGTACCTTACAGACCTTGCAAATACCACTTCTGAGAACTTGGGCTTCACAGACCCCGATACCAGATTTAATATGCTCATGGCTCAATTTCCCACAATCAGTGAAGTGGAACTCATGGGTTACTTTCAGTACCGAAGTCAATGGCCGGGAAAGCCGAAATTCACCATCAAGTTCGCCGATGACGAGACTGTAGATGTTGAGTGGCAGGTCAGGATTCATGATACCATTATTCCATACCTCAAAAGCATTGACACTTTGGCATCTTACTTTTGGTACTCGGATGAAGAATGGAAGGATAAAATCAAGAAGCTCACTCCCGAAGAAATTGAACATATTCAGGCGGACTTGAATCTTCCATCTCTTGATTTAGAGAAGAAGAAGCACACCAAGTCTCACCACAAAGGTGACCTAAAGACGAAACACAAGACATCCAAAGGCAGAAAGAAGGGGCACCACACGAAGGGTAGTGGAAAGAAGGACCCTAACAACCATACAAACGGGTTGAGCAGAGGCGGCAAGAAGCATCATGGCAGTCCTCATTCCAGCTTGAAGGACGCTGTTCGCGGCAAGTACCACAGCTCCCATACTCATTCAGGACGTCGGAAAATTACAAAGAGGGACATTCTTGCGATGAGGAAACTCAACCAAAAGCTGCAGAGGCGAACCCATGAGGACGAGTATCCTGAAGACGAGGATGATTATGAGGATGATAATGAGGATGATTATGAGGATGATTATGAGGATGATTATGATGATCAGGATGAGGATGAGGATGAGGGTGAGGATGATTACGAGGATGACTATGAGGATGAGGAGGACGATGATGAGGATGAGGAGGACGATACTAACGATGCGCCTCCTGATGAAAATACCGATGAACCTACCCTTATTAAGGGAGGCCCAGGTTATCCTGATGCCTTTAATTCCACCTCTGATGGTTACCTCAAGTTTTACTCGCTTGATGGAACGACTGCAGTTCTCGATATCACCTCCTTTGATCTCATAACCGACGAGGCATCGCAATTGGTCGACAAAGGACTTGAGTATGTTAAGGCAACGGGTCACAAGCACCTCATCATCGACTTGACCAACAACGGTGGCGGTGCTGCATGGCTTCCATTCGACTTTAGCCGCATGCTCTTCCCCAAAAAGAATAAGTTCGAGTCTGTCAACATGAGGTTCACGAAACCGGGATACATCATGTTGCAAACTGGGGATCTTGGC